>OX422221.1:424820945-425278445 GCA_949130495.1 Sambucus nigra
TTCACCCGATTTCCATCCTAAATTCATCATTAAATTATCGAGTACTATTCCTCAAATATATTCTAAAGTTAAACCCAAATATGACCCAATCATCCCAAGGTATTTTAATATTCTAAAGTCATTTCTTGAAGTCCCAACTCTTTTATGGACATCCAAAGACAACTTGGAATTTTTCGAATGATTAAACGCATTCAAACAAACAACTGGGCAACACTGGGGAGTTGAACCGGTTCGCTCCTACTATCAGGCCCAAAATGATGTAGTTTTGTCCATTACGAATTCTGCCCATTATTCACCTAAATCAATCCCGATCATCATTTCAAACATTCTTTTACGCTACCCTATCAACATAATTCATAAAGTAATGTCTTTATGTATTCTTAACACCCAAACTCATCTTAACTCCTAGGATTAAACCACTAGTCATCTAATTATTCTATACTTTTGTTTTTCAGTGATTAACACCTTAAGATTTCATATTTTCAATTAAAAAATGCCACTAACTAAGATCAATCGTAAAAATATTTATCAAGATCCAACTTTATCATGTGGGATTCATTCAAAAATTTCATATACTAATCACACCGCTTTTTGTGGAATCAATTTCTCTAAAACCCCATTTGCATGGGAATACCCACCTAGAATCAATTTTCATAACTCCTACAATGATATGAATAGAAAGTACTACATATATAATTAAACAAGTTAATCACTTGCCTAAAAATATTTGTAGGGTCGGAATGTTCCTCGTGTGTAATGAATAAAATCTAGGAGTCCTCAAAATTTCTCCCAATTTTCCCTCCTCTAGAGTTCTCTCTTGATTTCCCCTTCGTTTTCTTCTCATCCTTCGCTCTTAGGGCTTTAGAATAATAAGGTGGCTTCCTCCTAACACTAACCCTAATAATTTATAATCCTAATCCTGAAATTAGGTTCATATGCTAATATAATATGACCTGTATGCCCGTAAGTGAGTCTTGACTAGTCTAAAAAGCCCTCGAACCCCAATAACTCCCCGGGGTGCTTAATTATGACTATTTCGACCCATTACGGATCAACCGTGGAGTCGAAATCACCACTAGAGTCACCAAACAACAATATGCTATCTTCTTGCCAACACAAGCCCACACGCATATTCCGAATAAGATCCTATCGACCCATTGCTTTTATCCACTTAGTAGATGCTATAAAATAATACAATTTAGTTGACTTATCACACAAGAAAATATAATAGTACACAATTAATTATAACAAAATATAATTATTACACCATTTTTTGCTAATATATATTCATTCACTTCGTTCCATATTTGAATTTAATTAAATTACTGCAAGACGTATAATTTAAATATTCCCAAAAATACGGGGTGTTACAGCACCCCTTTATCTAATGCCACTTGTTTTCAACACCTCATAGGTCATTTACTTTATCTCACCCATACCAGAATAGATATTTTTTTACTCTATAAACATTCTCAATCAGTTCACGAACAACGCATATGAACCTCATTGGCATGCTGCCTTGTGGGTTCTACTCTCCCTCGGATCCTACCCTAAAACCAATTTATTATTGCCTCTTCCAATTGTTTTTAGTTAATTATGCCCCTATTGTGGCTCTCATTAGGCCTCTTCTCTTTCATCTCAATGTTCCATCATCGAGTACTGCACGATTCTCATCACTTGCCCTATATCTTTTGAATCCAATAAATGAAAAATTATTTCTAAATCATCTACCGAAGCAGAATATTTGTCCATGGAATATGTTTATTTTCATATCACTTACCTATGTTATATTCTATTACCTTCAAGTTCCATGCATAACAAAAACTCTTTATTACGACAATCAAGTTTCCCTTCACATTACATCCAATCCTATCTTCCACCAACGTAGAAATCATATTGAAATTGATTGACATTTAGTTTGGGAAAACATCCCAGTTGGAGTTCTTTACACTTTTTATGTACCTACTCACTTTCAATTGGCTAATGTGTTTACAAATTTACTCAAAAAAATCAACCATCATTCCCTTATCTCCAAGTTGGTTCGTCATATTCACTCTCCACCTCGAGGGAGAGTATTGACATGTCCAATAAATTTATATGAAGTTGAAAGTCAAACTTGTCTTATCCATAGTCTACTAGGATAAGAATAAGTCTTAATAGACATTGTAACCATAAGTAACGCTAATCAATATTTAACGTACATATTCATGGGTGAAGGGAAATTAAAGTATAATATATAGTTTGACCCTGATGGCCTCTTTTGTTTTTTACTTTTTATTTCTTTACACCGTCATATACATTGACTAAACATGTGTGTGTACGTAAGTCACCTATCATCTTTCTTTTATATATATTTCTAACAAAAGAAATAGGTATGCACAATCATTTATAAATGTGTCAATTATTGTATAGTCCCCAACATAAATGTATATTTTGCAAAAAAGACACCTATTTTTAGGTTAATTCATTTAGTCCCTCAAACATCCAATTTCCCAATATTATCTTATTTTTAAAAGGTCCATGCTACCAGCACCCCCTCCCCCACCCTACCACCCCATTTTCGGAGCTCCAACAGCCCTCGTCAGAGCTCTGACTATCCCATCGGAGATCGAGGAACTACCCAGTATTCTCTTATTTTTAAAGGTCTATGTTAGTGTCACCCTATCCTCCCCTACCCCCACCTCACCTTCCCACTATTGGAGCTCTGACAGACCTCCTTGTAGCTCCGACGAGGGTCGTCAGAGCTCTAGCAGCAGGGTGGGGGAGAGAGATAAATGAGTTTCCGCGTGTCCTTGTTTTGAGTGTTTTTATATAGTGAGGGACTTTTTAGAAACAAAAAATAAAAGGTTTCAACTAATCGTTTATTTATATTTGTTTAAGGGACTAAATGGTTTAAAGCCCTTTATAAATCTTAGGACAAAAATTTCATTCTAATTAATAAAATATTGATATATTGAAACTAAATATGTACCTTTATGTATATACAATATCCACATGCGCGAACACACACACACACACACATACACATACACATATATACATATATGGTTCTAAATAATTTGAGGATTTTAGTGGTTAAATTTTACTCTGCTAAAATGTATTTTTATAATTAGTAGGATAAATTCTGGTTAAAAACATAGTAATAAATTTTGATAAGAATAGAATTATTCTATATGCTACCATATTCCTATTTTCATCTTGTTGGTTGTCTATTTCGATATGCTGAAAATAGGGCGTGCTAATGAATCTATATCATTATCAGCATCAAATGAGTAAATTAATATAAAACAACATAATATATACCATCCACTAAATAGGATTGATAAAAGAATAACCTGGATTAATATAAATTGTCTCAATCGTACACCATCATAATAATAAATATCTTCAACCGAGTGGAAGTTAATGATAATATGAAAACAATATATAAATAACTCAAGAATTGCTATAACTTCCTAAAAACTCTCTATATTAATTAAATACATAACTATGGGCTCGAATACTGAAAGTAAATAGCATCCTAGACTAGGAATGGAAAGACTAAAAACTGAAGAAATCCAATATGACTGCTCAACCTTGTTTCTCTTTCTTAAGAATACCTCGAAAACATCTTTAGTTAAAAATGGTTCAGAGACCGAAAGTTTCAAGAAATAATTTACTATATCGATTTAGTAATAACACGTGACTCTTTTTTGTAATCATGTAAACCCATCAACACTCATATGAAAAATATACCCCAGCCCTCAATATATGTGAAATAATTGCGAGTGTCCCACACCAAACTATCTTTATTACGTATGAGTCATGAGTTAATGATTATCAAGTACTCTATCACACACTATCTTAACACTATATCATAGTGTAAGCCCAACTATAAACTAATAGTACAACCCAATAAAATCCCCACTCGCATCATATGAACAATAAGATATATGTGGTATCATATTAAACACAATAATGTTATAATGTGTCTACATATTATATGCCCATCATTGGACTAAACATTATGTATATATATCGCATAAACCACATGAAGGATTTAACCTCCGAGGGTGTTCTTGTACCTTTATGAACAAATATTTAGGAGCCCCGTAACTAACATATTTAAAAAATGAACACACAAAATGATAGGTAATCACTATATAGGCACGCCATCATCTAGTCACATATCAAAACATCTAATGGAACAAGTCATCCATGTATCCATGTCATGAGAGGATGACAAACTAAACACAGAGTCAAAACATTTATGTCCACGTCGCTTACTACATCAGCCAGGGACACACTATCCGATCCCATAATCCATCTATGTCCACAATCTCCACGGATATATTTCCCCCTTAAAAAACATGTACATGTGGCGTGTCTGCAATTAGATCACAAATCACACATATATATGTATATAATCCATCCATATATACAAATCAAATGTGCTACTAAAAACATTGATTGGAAACCTTCAGGAGAAATCAAGGTCTTGTTCGATTTTTATAATAAAACCATGTATGACGTTTAGTTTTTAGTAAAGGTGTAACAACACACCCAAAATTAGCCCTTTATTCCTTGAATAAACAACATTTTCAAGAAAAACCCTAAATTTTCACTAAATTACCAGAATCCCCTGAAAGTAAAATTAGGATACATCACACTAAGTTAGGAATTTCATAAACAAATCCATTAAGTTTGTATAATTACACAAAAGCCTCTAAACATTGATAAAATAACCTAAAACCTTAAAACCTATATGAAAACTATCCAAGAACCTAAACACAAACCCAAACTTATTTACCCTACACCCCCTGGTGACATGGCACCAGTTGCATAACTAGCATATCTTGTACCATGTTGGTAACATATGATACCCATTTTACCTCTAATAAAACCATAATGAAAAATTATTCAATTCAGTCTCATATGCACCTCCAAAATTATCAATCAACTCCCCCCGTCGAACCCTATAAATACCCTCTCTTACCTCATTAGAAAACAATCACAACTGAGAGCAAATTCAAAGTAAAAATTTGAGATTTATTATATTTCTAAAGTTTTATGCATGAATTCATGTTTCTTTAATGTTTTTATGCCTCTTCATATCTATAGAATACAATTATGTGTTTTCATGTAAAAGTTAATGTGCGCATTCCCTGTAATAGCTCAAAAATAATACAACTCCATTAAAGCTTGAGCTTCAAAGGTGGATTTTGCTTTCTTGAATCTAAACTAGTTTCAAAGTTAGGCAAGTTGATCTTAGGTCCTCAAGATCCTAGGTTTAATGTTTAATTGAACAAAAAATGTCTTTTGATACCTCAAATCAAGGATTGAAGTTTTCGGACCTGGAAATTTCAAAGATTTATTCAACCAAAATTCTTCAAACCAGGTCTTTCCTACTCCATTTTCAATATAGAACAAAACCCTTATGATGATGGAATGGAAATCATAGCTTTCAATTACTAACATTTGGTTAAAGTTTCACCATTTTTACAGAATCTTAATAGCTCCATTTACCCCACCAAAATTTCTTAAACCAATATGGTTAGATTCCTCTTCAAAAATTAGGCAACTTTAATTCAGGAATCAGATTGAAAGTAATTCTAAAATGTTTCCAATTTAAGGCAAAAGTTTTGAAACCCTAAAGTCAAACTATCGAAAGGTTGATAGTGAGTGGCTTATACGCGAGCGAGTGATATCCAAATCGGGCGCATAAGGAATTTGACTAAACGGGTGAAAGCACGTCTCCAATAATAAAATTCTGATTTTTTTTCCAAAAAAAATATTTTTGCATTCTGAACAAAGTGATGTATTACATCACCATTTTTAGATTCCAGGAAAGTGTTTACTCAAGAAAACTAGTTTTAGGTTTAAACTAGTTTCACATAACCCTCTATCAACTTTATCAAGTATCTCAAAACCTCCCCAAACTTTTTTTATAGTTACTTGAGTACAAATAAAGATACTTTTTATTCTATCACTAATTCCAAATCTCAATAGAAATGAAAGAAAACATTTATTAAAAGTTTTTAAAATTTATACATTCTACCCTCCTAGTTAACTGTACACTAAAAATTCTTTTGATATAACATCCTACTACATTACATAAGCATTGTTTTGGGCCTCTATGACCTACTTACATTCTTTATGAGTTTAGATTATCCAGTCCACCTAGCAAATTAGCTGCACAAAACATCAAAATCCTTAAAACTCAAAGTAAGTCATTATAATTTCAATGTTAAACAACTTGATCTTATGTCTTTTAAATTAATGATTGCTATATATCTCTGTGATAATTTTGAACTCCTATTTCAAATACTAAATCCTTTGCGTAGTTCACATTTATGATGTGTATTAATTCTCCCGATATTCCAATTATCCCTAAAATCGATAAACCCGTACACACGAACCACTAAACCTATTTACCTTAAATTGTGGTATAACCTTGCAATATTACGAATAATTGCATATAACCCAAAAATGTATCTCCCTTATCAGTGAAACCCCATGTATCATACCTTACGATTCAAGGATTAGACTTGATATACCACGATAATTCTAATTTCCTTGTAGTACTCAGATGTTGAGTGCCTAGTTTTTAATTGTTATATATGTACGAGTGCCACTCTAGCTAAGTGTGCCGAGCTATATTTTATTATTCCCCTATTATTGGAATTGCCTATCCAAATGTATTTTATGCCTTGGGCAATATAGTAACGGTATGTCTATGCTATTGAAGCCCTATAATCGATAATTCATGGGTTATATATAACCAATAATTTATGGGTTATCGTGTTATAATTTTATCATAGTAACATGATACTCAGTTCATCCGGTTACATTCACCGTATTATTCATTTACATATTAGTAGACTTCATTATACCCTTGATAGTTCTATGATATTTCATTTTGTTTCAATAGGTATAGTCGCAATATTTCATCCCGTTATTTTCTAACACTACATCATCTTCCGTATGTTGCATAGAAATAAAAATTATATATTTGGCATATCTGATTAATTGTTCTTATTCGAGATGGACGGTGAAACTGAGGAAGACAAGATACCTCACGTGCAATTGAACTTTTATACTATCCTACCCACGAAAACATTTTCAGTTACGTATATGTGGGCAGTGACAGATAAGGACGGTAGTCCCCGTTGGAATATCTACACTGTAACTTGTCAGTTCTTATGATTCTGGAGTGTTTCTATGAAGTTTTATATCATGTATATGAACAAATAATATTGTACATCCTTTTATTTTAAGACTCTGCTATGAAATAGGATGTTTGGCATCCCCGTAATAAAAGTCTTTTAATATCCGCTACATAAAATTTATTGTAGTATTCAATTTTATTCTTTACTTTCCACTAAACATAAAATTCGAGGATGCGATAAAAGGTCCATCGATTCATTTTTAAATAAGAATCATGGTTATGGGAATTCCTTACATTTATAATTTATATATATTGTACTGTGCCACTCAGTTATACATTGTAATAATTTTGATGAGTTATGTTCGACTAGATCAGAGGAGATCGACATTTTAGTTTTACTACAATTGAACAATTCACAAACTATATAAGGTAATGACATCCTATTCGTATTGTTTCATGTAAATCCTAGTAATTTATATCAAACTACGTGAACATGTCTGATGGTTATAGAATTTGTATGATAGTTGAAAGGAGGATTGTGACTCATACATTAAGGAATATATTGAATATAACAATTTATAAGATTTAGATCTAAGGGTTGTCTTGATTAGACTAAGGTAATCTCACACCATTTGCAAAAGGTTCATATATTCTTAATCCCAAGCGTTATGAGTATTGAAATTTATTCCCAATTGTAGCTTTGATTTTGATGGCTGTGATTCAATTATATATTGGATCAATGTATGCTCTTAAGTTCGACAACCGTTGTATCTAGTTCCAATATCAAAACTCGAAGGAATCCGCTTCCAAGAGATACCTTGGATTCTGATACCCTCTTAATAGAATTATATGTTTTGTTTGCACCAGTATAAACCTTCTGATGGATTGTTTTATAATCCAATGGTGTAACAAATTAGTTATTTATGAGAATGAAGGAATGGATTAGATGTTGGTTAATATAAATAAGTAGTAAATTATTTATTAGACATTTAACGTGGGGAATGTTAATATATACCAAAATCAAATTTGCAAAATAAAACCTCTTTATTCTGAGTGAATAAAAGATATTTAATATGAGTGCGGCCATGATTATTTAGTGGAATTCAGGAAAAAATAAACAAAGTAAATAATTAGGGTAATTGTAATTGTAATTTCTGAGCATTTATTTCGAAGCCAATTTAATTATTTGGCTCAGTCCCCTAGTATAGTCAATTACCCAAGTAGTAGACCTGAAACTCTCTAAAAGCCTAGCTTGGATAAATCCATTGACTTATACTTATATATATAGGTGTAAGATAGGGTTTTAGGTTAATGATCCATTGTGGAGGTTTAGAGAAGGGGAGGAAAAATACTATACACATTTTTGTGAAAGGGTGAGGAGAGAGAACGTGATTTCTCTAATATTTACCTATACGCTCATCTCCAAGAGTTACCAAAAAGATAGCCGACTTTTGAAGGATCACATACTAGAAGATTTTGTTGGAGCACATGTTCTATCATCTATTGATTACGCGTATAAATCGAATCACAAAAAGATTTCACATACATAAAACCCTTCAAGGTAAAATTAGGGTTGAACTTTGAGATATCTTTGGTTTGATCTCGTCCCAGTATGAAAAATATGTGATGATGATTGATCTAGAATGCAGGCTCGATGCACCTCACCATATTCTACCATATTCCCAATATGAACTATCATGAGCAGAGTGTGGGATATTCCTTTGGTACCACCTTCTCTTCTCACTATTTATCTCTGTTGCTTCTCTTTAACACAAATTAGAATTAAGGTTTTAATGTCTCAAGAGTGGCAACTTGATTGAGGAAAAAGGAGCCTTATGTGCATATAGATAGGCTACGGTAGGGACCTTAAAGATAGAATGTGGTTCCTAATGGCCGTGAGAAAACCAAATCCAATTCTAACCCCATTCCATCAATTATAATTAGTACAACTACATAATTATAATTGCAACTCCACTCCTTATCTCAAAATTTATTTTGAGATCCTAATTATTGGTTACTTAATTCTCCCCTCATTAAGGTTACAAATATCCATTAATAAAATAAATTACGTGTAATTTAGTTAATTAACTTCTTTAAGTCCTTGAGCATTCGAACTTAACATATTTGTAGTGACGAATTAAAATAATCCACATGTTGGATTTGATACATACAAAACTTATAAGCAACTCAAAGGCGTATCACTAGTCTCTATACCAAGACATCGATTCCATACATAAAACACTTTCCCTCTACATTAATTACCATTACCCAATATATCAATATTATTGATCCAATAATGGATCTCACTCAATTGGTCAAACAAATAAATAACTAGTGAATGTTTCCATCAATCATATCCGGATTAAGATCGTTAAGTAAACCTAATAGTCATGAGTAGTACATTGTATTATAAAATCAATATATGAATTTGACCTTAAAGTGGTCACTTTCAATACACATAGTTTACTAGCACAATAAGTTAAAACTATATTGTTTTCCATAATCAAGATAGACCAACTAAAATACTTTGTTACACCCCTACTGATGGTGTGTCCAGTTACTTCCAAGACTTTGAATAATAAAAGTTATATTCCACAAGAACTAGTGATTTCTTCCTTTGTATGTAAGCCCTACTCTACACACCAGAACACTTAGTAGTTAGAATAAAAGACACCATCGATATATAAAATAATTAAAAAATTATGTCCATACATGATTCTCATTACAAATAATAAAAAATTATTTTATTTTAACAGTAAATCCATAGCTAAAACTATTACATAAAGCATAGTTTTAGTCCGCTACTCTAACAATCTCTCATTTACACTCAAAGCCATGATGCAGTGCATCTCATTCCCATCCCCTCTATGTGACTATCAAAATACTTGGTTTGTAAGCTCTCCGTGAAAGGGTATACCAAGTTGTTCTCTGATGCAATCTTTGTAACTGTAACATTACCCCGCTGCACAAATTTTTTAATGAGGTGATACTTATGCTCGATGTATTTACCTCTCTCATTGCTCCTAGGTTCCTTTGAGTTAACAACTACACCGCTATTGTCAAAATAAAGTGTAATAGCTGTTTGGACTAAATATACCACTCCTAGATCCATTATGAAGTTTCTAAGCCATATTGCTTCATTGGCTGCCTCTGAGACTACCACATATTCAGCTTCCATAGTGGAATCAACAATTCATGATTTCTTGATACTCCTCTAACTAATGGATCCACCTCCAAGGGTAAACACATATCCCCATGTAGACTTTTTATAATCTTTATCAAACTGATAATCTGAGTCAGTGTACCCAATAGGTACTAGACTCTCTATATGGTAAGATAACATATAATCTTGTATCCTTCTCAAGTACTTAAGTATATGCTTTACCTCAATCAAATGTTCCAACCTAGGGTTAAATTAATATCTACTAGCCATACCAACAACATAAAAGATATTAAGTCTAGTTCATAACATAACATGTGTAAGGCTCAAAATAACAAAGCAGAAACAATGCTTTTGTTCTTTTATATCTCATTAGATTTCTGAGGAACTAATCCTTGGATAGAGATATTCCATATCTGAAAGGGAGGAACCCTATATTTAAAATCTTACAGGATAAATATGGCATGAATGGAATTGATACAAGTCGCTTGTGATAAGACCAACATCATATTCTTGTGATCTCTCATAAGCTTAATCCCTAGGATGTGACTAGCTTCTCCCAAGTCCTTCATATCGAATTGGCTAGACAACCACACTCTAAACAAATACTACACTCCAACATAGTCTCCAATGAGAAGAATATCATCCAAATATAGTACTAAAAACACCATTATGTTTCCATTTCAATTCTTGTAAACATAAGACCAATCTGAACATTGATCAAAACTAAAAGATATCATTTCCTGATCAAAACGAATGTTCCAAAATCTAGATGCTTGCTTAAGTCTATAAATGGACTTTTTAAGTTTACACAATTTGTTCCCATGGCCTTGAGATGTAAAATAGTCTAGTTGCACCATATAAATACACTCATCAAGATTCATATTAAGAAGTGTCATCTTGACGTCCATTTGCCTAATTTTATAATCAAATTGAGTCGCAATGGGTAATAGAATCCAAATGGATTCAACATTGCTACCAACGAAAAGATTTCCTCATAATTGATTCCCTTTTTCTTCGTAGATCCTTTCATAATAAGCCGCATCTTAAAGGTCGCAACCTTTCCATTGACCCCTTCCCTCCTCTTATTAGCCCACTTGCATCCTATGGGTTTTATACCTTCAGGTAGATCTATATAATTCCAGACCTAAAAGGAATACATAGATACAATCTCAAAATTTATAGCTTTAAGGAAAAGATTTGCATATTTGTCTTGGATATCCTCATTGTAGTTACTGGGATCAACTTTGAGCTCATTAGGTACCTTATCATAAGACTCTCCCATGAACATAAATAGTTCAGGTTAACGTATAACCCTCCTTCTACAACAAGGTAGTCCCTGTGTTGGTGCAAAAATGTCAACACATTGTGTTGTTTCATCCTATACTGATGGTGTCGAAGAATCTTATTGTTTCCCTCTGAACTCTTTAAGATTAACTTCACTTATGGGTTTATGATACATCATATAATCCTCTTTCAATACTCGACCAGTGGTGCTAACAATGACCTTCTAATCCTTAGGATCATAGAAAGAGTAACCCTTAATTTCCTTAGGACATCCTATAAGGAAACACAATTCTGATAATTATTCTAACTTACTGGGATCTCTCTTCAGCACTTGTACTCGATTACCCCATATCTAAATATGTTTCATATCGATCTTGCGCCCAATCCATAATTCTTAGGTGTAGTAAAGACCACCTTTAAAGTTACCAAGTTCAGTAAATAAGGGGCCATTTCCAAAACATATCCCCAAAAATGAATATAGGAGATCTATATAATTTACTACGGTCCTAATCATATCTAAAAGAGTCATGATACACCATTTTGTTAAGGCATACTAGATGCAAACAATTGGGATGTGATCCTTTGATCTTCTAGATACTGCTTAAACTCACCTAAGAGATACTCTCCATGATGACAAAATAATTATTTCTTGATACTTTTACATTGATGCTTCTCCACTTCTTCCTATAAACTTTGAATTTCTCAAAGGTTCGAACTTATGGTGCATTACATAAATGTACATGAACATTGAGTAGTCATCTATAAAAGGTATAAAATACTTAAATCCCCCTTGATTTTTCATCATCCCGCATAGATCGGAAAAAATAAATTCCAACAGTTTTATGTCTCTACAACCCTTGGATGAGAAAGGCCTCTTTGTAATTTTACCTTCTGGACAAGATTAATAAACTGTAAGGGCCTCCAATTCTGGTGAGATGAATCACCCACTTATTACCAGTCTACGAATCCTTTTTTACATTAATATGGCCTAGGCATAAGTGCCAAAGATACATTTGGTTCAATAAGGATAGTTCCTTTCTCTTTAAATTTTGTCCAATTAAATTATGAAAAATATTAATTTGTTGTGGGGGAGAGATATGATCTACAATATAAAGATTATCGACCAATGTGATAGAAGAAATAAAAGTTTTTTTTTTAATAATCAGGAGTTTATTTTAAGAATGTGAATATCCAAAAAAGGCTAAGAAAACAACTAAAATAAAATTCCTTTTAATGGAAGGTACATAAAGACAATGTTTTAAAATTAAACTCCTAACACTTCTAAAGCTTAGATCAATGTTTCCCATAATAACTATCGTTACTCTCATAGCATCTCATAAAGTCGTCACTAAGTCGCCTAGTTTCCTAGAATCGTGCAAAGAATTGTATGTATTATTAGTGGCTCCCATATCTACGCAACTGTTACAAGCAACACTAATCACAAAACATGATTCAACACCAATTGAATGGAATTTACTTGCATTTTTTTTAGGAAAACTAGCAATTGTTCTTCTAGTGTCCTAACTTCTTATAGTGGAAACATTTGCCTTTGGCATTTTCTATACCTCCCTGAGGCCTACGAGCTACCTGAGGGACCATAACCTATTTTCGAGCCTTTTTTTCCTTCTTCTTGCCATTAGGCATAAAAGTAGAATTTTTCTCAGTAATAAAATCACTTCCCGACTTCTTAATACGACCCTCAGTTGGTTGTAGTTCTCTAAGTTGTTTTCAAAAGAGTAAGAAAGTTCGTTCACATTATAATTTAGGTGGAATTTTTTAAAGGACTCATACAGTGATTGGAGAATATTAACCTGGGTTTCCCCGTGAATATTTTCTCTAAGGATTTCGAGCTCATAGAGAAGAGACATCGTCCTTAAAACATGTTCCCTCACTAGGGTCCCCTCATCCATGTTTGTGTTCCCCGACTTATTTTATGGTAACCTCCCTTGTAACACGATTCTGATCCCCAAACTTATCTTTGAGGTTTAGCATCATGTTGTTGTCATGGTTCATCGATTGATGCTGATGTTTCAGAACATTTGGCATGAATGCAATAATGTAACACCGCTCCATCTCAATAGCCTTGATCAATTTTTGGTAATCCTAGGTTTCCTTTTTAGTCTCCCCCTCACCGAGTTTCTCAAGACAAATCTCAGAGAGCATAAATTTTTACTCTTTAGCAGTCAACATTATATCCAAATTCCTTTTTTCAATCAATGTAATTAGGTTCAGTTAATTTATTTTCCATGAGAATGATAACAAGTGGATTGAAAGATCTTCCCCTTTTAACACTGAGAATTAAATAATAAAATGAAATACTATAGGGCATTATTTTTTTTGAATTCTAAATTAAAATTAAGGTTCCCTATACCAATTTTAAAAGAATTCGTCGACATCCTGATTACCATTTGATTAGTTTTCCTCTTTGGAGAACCTACATTCCAAAATAAATTTGGCATATGTCAAATAAAATTAAATAACTGATACTTTGGAGAACCTAACATTATTTTATGTGTATGTGTATACCACCATCTAATTTTAAATCATCCCATGTCACATGGACTCTTGCTTTGAGGGGACCACCTAAGTAAATAAGGAATCCAAAATTACCTTTAAAAAATTGTACTGACCACAACAATAATTAGCATTCCTCATTAGGGGACCTAATTATCATTGAAGGTCTACAAATCATTTATGGAGACCGTGGGATTTGCTCTTCGTAAATTCCCTCTCCCACTTATTAATTTAAGAAACTTTGTGAGGATTATAAAAAAAATGTGTCCAATTTTTAATTAATTTGAAAAGTCTTGGACATCATCATCATCATCATCCTTGCCTTAATCCCATCATGAGGTAGGCCACATGGATTCTCCTTTTCCATTCTAATCTTTTGTAAGCAATATTATCATTTAAATTTAATTCCTCAAGATCTCTCCTTATAATTTAGCCAAAAAAGCTTAAGGCAACCCCTTCGTCGTTTACCCTCTATTTCGAGTAGTCTTCATCTTGTTATAGGTGCATATAATTTTCTACGCAATACATGTCCGTACCATATAATTGTATTTTTTCTTAATTTAACACTAATTGGAGGTACTCCTAATTTTTCTCTCACATATTAGTTTTTTAATCTTATCCTTTCTAGTAATTTCTATTATCCATCGAAGCATCCCCATCTCAATAACATGTATATTTTGCTCATGATTTTTCTTTAAAGCCTAACACTCCACTCTATAGAGGGTCACTAGCCTAACAACTATACTATAAAATTTGATATATTTCTAAATATAACGGGATACCCCTATATTAACATATCAAGCAAATATGTGATAAATAAAATTTTCAAATAGCCTCGATCATATTTTGTAAAAATGGATGCTCAATTTTTATTTTCTATCTACACATATTAATGTCCATAATTCAAAATAATTATAAATAACTCACATTAGCATTTACATGATCTAAATCCGATCAATTTTCCATATTGTCCACAATTCTAAGGGGGTCGTTAACACATATAACAACCCAATAATTAAAACGTGAATAATAAAAAAAATCAACATAAATAAGGATGTCGAGACAAATAAGTATTCTCAGCCATTACTGTCATGATGCTTGTAGATAGGATTCCTCAACAATCCTCCTTGAACCCAAACATTTCATGTTACCATTATGCTGAGAATGCACAAACTTCACATTCTACATCAATATTAATTCATCTATCACAATAAAAATAAATAAACATGAATAAACCACTATGGGATCCAATCATATAAAACATAAGCATAAATACTTCACCGTAATAGTGGGATTAGATCAGTGCAAAATAGAAGTTAGCACATATCTATATTCTACCCAACATCCATGACCATATACGATTGTTTTAATTGGACAACATGGATGACTTCAACCTATACATGGCATCAATAATGCTCTAATTCTAGTTGTTGTAGTGGCTACCCAAGGTATTTTTTATTACGTGTATAAATTAAACTACAAAAATATTTCATATACATAAAACATTATAAAACAGAATAAGGGTTTACCTTCGAGATCTCTTTGGTTTGATCTCGTATCAACAGGAAAAGTTTGTCATAATGATTGTTCTAGAATGCAGGCTCGATGCACCTCACGATCTTCAACCATATTCCCAATATGAACAGTCATGAATGGAGTACGGTCTCTACCTTTGCGACAAAATTCTCTTCTCACCTTTTTCTCTCTGCTGCCTCTCTTTCTCACGAATCTGAATTAGGGTTTTTAAGTCTCAAGTGTGACATCTTGCTTGAGGAAAACATAGCCATAGATGCCTATATATAGGCTACGGTAGGGGACCTACGGAAAGATACGAATGTGAGTTCTAATGGGCCTAAGGGAACCTAATCCAACTCGAATTCTAATCCCAGTCCACTAATTATAATTAATACCAATTCATAATTATAATTGCAACTCCACTTCTTAACTCAAAATTATATTTCCTGCTCCTTATTATTAATTACTCAATTCTCCCCACGTTAAGGTTACAAATTCCCATTAATAAAATAAATTATTGATAATTTATTTGATTAACTTCTTTAAGTCATTGACTAGTCTATCTTAACTTATTTATAGTATCGAATTATAAATATTCCACCTATAGGATTTGACACATATAAAACTTATAATCATCTCAAGGGATAACACCAGTCTCTATACGAGGGTGTGGATTCCATCCATAAAATACTTTCACCAAACACTACACAAAAATAGGCAAATGGTTAGGATTTCACCCATGACCAAGCTTCCGAGCCACGGATCCCATCGGTGACCAAAAACGGTGTGACCAAAATCTCTGGTCATAGACCTTATCTCTGACCAAAAGGATCAGTCATGAACCAAAGATTGTGGTAGTATAAGGTAGCCTACTCATGGATATGGGCCCTGAATAGACAATCACAGACCCAATCTATGACCAAGTTTGAAAATGTAATCACAGACTAAAGACGTGATCAAGAGCCCTCACATGCTTCAACGTGATCACATATAAAGGACGTGACCAACTATTCAATGTGGTCACGGACTATATCGATGACCCACTTTTACACATGCTTTAATTTCATCAAGGACCAAATTCTCAAAATATATTTATCAAGAAAAAAATATGGTCACGATTAACCATATTTATATGAAAAAACATCCTACTCTCGAATCTGGATTCCCTTGAATACTCGATTTCTATGAGTTACGTTGGTCATGTGCATGGTGTCCATGACCCTTAAAGGGCTATTGGGGGGGTTTTTCCTGGTTTTGGCCCATTAACGGCATGTTTTCAATCCTAAGTGTGCCTATTTTCAAAACTTGGTCCTATTCTAAAACCAAGAGTCCCACAAACACACCTTCGGTTGTTTTGAGTTACGTTGATCAAGTGCGGCATGTTTGTGCCACTTGCAGGGACATTTGGGGGCTATTCATGGTTTAGACCCACTAGAGGCACGTTTTTAAGCCTTAGTGTGCCTATTTTAAAACTTCGATCCTATTCTCAAACTGAGAGTCCAGCGACTACTCAATCAATTGCTACAAGTTGTGCCGGTCAGATGTAAGGCGTTCGTGCCCCTCATGAGGTTGTTTGGGGGCTTTTCATGGTTTTGGCCCACAAGCAGGACATTTTTAAGCTTAAGTGTGCCAATTTTGAAATTTTTGTCCCATTCTCAAATCAAGAGTCCTCCTACTATGCACTCGGTTGCTAAGAATTATGTTGGTCAGTTGAGAGGTTTTTGTGCCCCTTGTGGGGCCGTTTGCTGGTTGTTTGGGATTTTCGCCCACTAGCGGCACATTTTCAAGCCTAAGTGTGCCTATTTTCAAATTTCAGTCCTATTATCAATTCGAGGGTCTCGCTACTATGCGATCGGTTGCCACGAGTTGTGTTGGTTACGTGCAAGTTAATCGTACCCCTTGTCGGGCCATTTGGGTATTGTTTAGGGGTTTAGTCTACTAGCGGCACATTTTCAAGCCTAAGTGTGACTGTTTTCAAATTTTGGTCATGTTCTTAAAGCGGGAATCTTGCAACTATGTGGTTAGTTTCCGCGAGTTATGTTGGTCACGTGCTACGTATTCATGCACTAGCAGCACATTTTGAATCATAAGATGCTTATTTTTTAATTTCGGTCCTACTCTCAAATTGGGAGTCTTACGGCTACGCGGTCGGTTGCTACGAGCGATGCTAGTCACATGTGAGGTGTTCGTTCCCCTTGGGGTTTGTTAGTGGTTTTGATCCACTAGCAGTAAATTTTCAAGCCTAAGGGTGCCTATTTTCATATTTCAGTCCTATTCTTAAATCGAGAGTCCCACGACTATGCGATCGGTTTCTATGAGTTATTTTGGGGACATACGAGGTGTTTGTGCACCTTGCATCGCTGTTTGGGGGATGTTCAAGGTTTTGGCCCACTAACGACACGTTTTCAAGCTTAAGTGTGCCTATTTTCAAATTTCGTTCCTATTCCTAAATTGGGAGCCCGGTGACTACGCATTCGATTATTACGAGTTAAGGTCATCAAATAGGAGGTGTTAGTTCGTCTTGAGGGGCCGTTTGGGGGGTACGATTCATCTCGCTTTTAGGTGAGGAACTATGGCCGCTTCCCATAAGTTTGTGTTATGTTTTATCAGGTCGGTGTGAGATCCCAACCTCGATGTTGTGTGGGTTCCCTGGAAGATGGTAGCATTTTAGAGACTGTATCCATTGAGTTATATAGTGTGTGATATATAAGTATGTATATACTTGATGCGTATAGTATATTTTATATATATGATATGTAAAACATATTTATGGACATAATAAAGAATGAAATGTGAGATAATTTATCAATCGTCCGAGAGTATAAAATCCAGAATAAAACTGTGATATACGTATATAAAGATGAGAATATTATATACGAGGGAAATAACACTAAAATGTCAGTGTAATAACTAGTGAGAGTTATTTATAATGAATGAATGAATTATAAGCGAGAATAATATAATGCATAAGTGGACGAAAGCTTATGATATTATATATGTGGGTTGTTGAGATAAGCGTATGGGTGTTCTTATGATTTGGTGAGATGCTAGTTAGGTTGGATAGCATAACTAGGGGTGTTTAAAATACGTGCGTTAGGTGTGCACTATTAGATGAGAGGTGACCGGTATCTCATGTGAGTGTGACACGAGTTTAAATATGGAGAATATCGTATTTTGAATATTAAAGTATTTTAAACACTTGCTAAATATTTTCTAAAAGGTTTTGGGCTCTCACCCCTTTTTAAATATTTTAAAAACCTTTTAGGTGTCCAGACATAGGGACACCTGGATGAAAATTCTTTCGAGTCAGGCGTTGCTTCCGCAGCTGTGGATGTTGGTAGGAATTGTTTTAGACGCTTCGATCCTTGTGATCTAGATAGGAGGTATTAAAATTCAAATTCGGGCATGTTTCCCAACTGTTGTCGTTTATTTTATTTTCCGCCATTTTTCATTTGTGCATATTCGATATGGTTGTATAAATGTTTTACTGAGAGTTATCGGTTATTATTTGATTTAATTCAATCAACGTGTATATTAATTGTGTGAATGGTTTGATTGTACGCTTAAGTTAAAAAGATTAGAAAGTTTAAAATTTGACATCGGGCCTAACAGATTATTAGTAATTAATTGATTTTCGAGAGTGATGCTGATAATGAACCATGTGAAATTCCTGTCTTAATTTGATTTAGGATTGATCACCCGGTATTTTATTGGGCGAAGTGTCACAAAGAGTTATCAATCTTAGGCTATATGTAAATGGATTATGCAAACATCAATTATGCACCAACTTATAAACATCACCTAGGTATATCTAAAAAGCATTTAATTACAATTTTTATATATTATTTGTATGTATAAGTATAGTTCCATCTCCAACTTTAATTAGTCAATTTGATAAAGTATACAAAAACAAATGTATGTTTGAATACAAGAGTACAAAGCAATATGGTTTACATCCGTATAAAAGTAGGATTAAAGTTTAATCAATAATTTATGATTTCTACAATTTCAATAACAGTAATCAAGTAACAAAACAAATTAACACATAAATATACATCGAGGACATTTTTATGATTTTATTTGAATTTTCCTAGATTTTCTTATCACACTTTCTTCCTTAAGCTTCTGGTTTATTTCTTGTCAAGGCAAAAATTCTCCAAACTAAAACAATGATTCAAATTTATGAGGAAGGAATTGATTTTAGGGGTTTAAGTTGGCCAAAGTTTCTTCCTTCTTCAACCGATAATATTAAAAAATTTGGTGTACTAAAAAGAAAAAATGGAACTTAAAACTATGAACATCTTTGCCCTCACTTCGTAAATTAGCTAAAGCTTCTTACTCAGACATCCGTTTGACACTCCTTTTGTTGTGTTACAAAACTATCTCAGACATATGAGACCTTTCAATTTTTTCCTTGTGCAAATTGTCACGTCTTATGGGTTAAAACTAATCTCTAATGTAAAAATTCCTACCATAACCTTTAAATTTTGTTGTCTGTAACGAACTTCATATTTCATGAATCTTCAAGGTACAAATAGACTAAAATACGATAACCTAACATTATATATCAAAATAAAACATTATATATAATCATGATTCAAATAACACAACTTAAGTATTCCCATGCTCATAATTCTCAAGATTAAGAATCTATACACTATTCGTAAATGATGTGAGATATCCGAGTCTAATCAGGACGTCCCATAACTATAATCCCAGGAGTGGTCATTTTAAATACATTCATGTGATGTGTCAATTACAATCCTCTTTCGAATTATTATACAAGTTCCCAAACCATCATACAGGCTCCCATAGTTTGAAATAAATCGGTAGGATTGCATCACAATCGTTCCAATAGGATTTCAACATCCTATCTAGGTTACGAACTGTTCAATAGTTCTAGAAATCAAATTTCAATCTCTTCGTGATCAACCCGAAGACGATTCACTCGAGTTCCTACTAATATCTATTGACCAACGTTAAACATGAAACAATATACTCAAACAAATATAAATCATTTCCACAACTGTGATTCTCATTTCAAAACAAATAAAATAATCCTTCATTAAGTAATAACAAAACGTTTTACACATGTTTTTATGAATAAACCCCATCAATCTCCAACCTAATTTTAAAGACATGTGGCCACACACTTGACTTCTCCTTCTACAGGACTATTGAAAGTCTTAGCTAGTAAGATCTTTATAAAAGGATCTGCCAATTTGTCTTCTGTTGAAATCTTAGTCATTATGATGTTTCCCCTCTGTACAATAGCCCGTATCAGGTGATACTTGCACTTAATGTGCTTCTCCCTTTTATGTGTCCTTGGTTCTTTCAAATTCACAACCGCACCATTATTGCCACCATAAAGTGTAATAATAGATTGCACTGAAGGAATGACACCCAAATAACTTAGGAAATTCCAAAGATAAATAACATCTTCAGAAACCTTCGAAGTGACAAAATACTCGGCTCCCATGGTCGAGTCAAAAACTAATGATTGATTGACATTCCTTAATTTACGACTGCACCTCCTAGGGTAAACAGATATCTTGAGGTCAATTTCTTGGAATTCATATCCAACTAAAAATTAGAGCTCATGTACCCAACGAGTACTAGATAATTTTCTCAAAAAACCAACACATAATATCTAGTTCTTTTCAGGTACTTGAGAATGTGCGTTACTGCAGTCCAATGATTGTCACCTAGATTACACCGAAATTTGCTAGCACATGCCTATGACGTAATAATGGCTACCCATCATCTCTCCTAGGACACTAATCTTTAGATAAAGGAGACATATGCCTAAAGGGAATAAACCCTTTTCTTGGAGTCTTGCATGCTAAACCTTGTGTGTTTTTGTAACGCCCCGACCCGATTATGGGTCATTGTTGGGTTAAACCACACTGATCCAAGGAGTTAAAAGGGTAAGCGGGAGATTTAGTCATTTTTTTTAAGGAAAAACCATTAAATTAGACTCATAAGCTTGGTAGTTTAAGTTCATATTTATATTTTCAAAAACAAAAAATGGCCACTATGAGATTAGTTATTTAGCAGGCTATATTTATGAAAAATTGAGCTTATCTAAGATGATAATTAAACTAAAAATAAGTCAAAACATACTTTATTATTACAAATTATGGCCAAGGCCGAATTCCAAATGTCCAAAGTGAAAATACCCGAAAGCCCATTGTTTGAAAATTAGTACAGAGCATTCTAATGATGTGGGTCACCCTGGGGGCTTTACTCGTATCCTGCCCAACGTTACTACTAACGGTACCTAGGGAGGGGTGGGGTTTTTAACATAAAAAGAGTAAGTATGAGTGAATGATCTGTAGGGGATTAATAATAAGCAATACTTTTTCTATGAATTACTAAACATACAACGAGTACTTTCTTTAAACACAAAAACGTTAACAATGTAATTACTATTAATGAAACTACATGCAATGCACTCGAGAGATGAGCTCATGCTCATCCTTAACCTCTTTTAGTCTCAATTATTTCTTTTAATTGGGATGTTTACAAAAATTACAAGTACAACTGCTTAATTTTCCTTTTCATTATTATTCCTCGGAATCTTCCAAATAACGCGTGCTTTGATGAGCACCTCACTGCCAATGATGCCACCATATGCTTTGGCCAGTGAATTTAGGACTTTCACCCCAGGGCTCTAGGCCCTCCTTAATTTTTCTGGTATTATTCGAGTTTAACTCTTCATGTGTTTAACATTTATCGAATGTCCAAATTATTCCATTTTCCCTTTTATCATTTTCATCATCCATGGTTTTAAAGCATTATAACTTTAACAATCATGCCAAAACTTATCCTTTATCCATTTTCACCTAAAATTAGACCGATGAGGTCTCGAGAGGAAAGCTAACCCCTTTAGGACCCTCAATTTTGTCAAAATTCCCATTTTACCCCTCTTTGTTATCTTTTGTGAAAAAAAATTATTTTTCTATTCCTTATTCAACACAAAATTAACTATTTTTTCCATTACTAAGTTTATCATTTCATGTTCAAAACCATATCCTTCCATTTTAACCTTTACCACATAAAATAATGGTCAACATCCTTAAGACCATTTCATCAAAGTTCATGGTCTTGTTCTTGTAATAACATGTAAATTCCAACATTTATTTTATTTCCATTATATCAAGTCCTAACACGTTTGAGGCTATTTTTCTTTACTTGTCAATTTTGAGATAAAGTCCATTTTAACATGCCTGTGTAAGTCTACATTATCACACATTAGCATACTACATACTTCAACATGTTTAAGGGAGGTTTTCAACCTATAAGTACCTCAATCAAGAATTTATTCTACATAACTCACGTCTTTGTGATTTCACGTGCTTTCTTCCAATTATCAAGGTATAAAAATGCCATTTTCTTTATATATAAAAGACCCATTTAGTGTTTGTTTGAAGAAAATCCCTTTTTTACAAGAGCAAACATTTTATGAATAAAACTACACATTTTTGGCACAAATGTCCATCTAGAACATCCTACACCCATTCCATAGCTACAAGAACCTTGAAATTTTGGAAAGAAACCATACCTTTCTTTTTTAATGGGAGAACTACCAATGAGTGACTTAAAAGCTCATATACTCCTAAGATCCAAGACTCTAGTGCCATAATTCCTTAGCTTAATAAAATCTCCACCAAAGTTGCTCCACTACCTCCTTCTTCAATAAGAGATCTTGGAAAGTAGTGAAAATGTGTTTCGAGGGATATTTTATGGTGTGAGAGTGGTCAGCACTACTCAAAAATGGAGGAAAATGGCTTTGGGGAGGGAGATGAGTGTTGTGAGCTCTTGATAGAGATGGAGAAGATGGTAATGGTGGTGGGATTTTACCATCCCATATATCTCTTTTATAACCAACAAAAAACCCAAATAAAACATATAAAATACCCTACAAAATCCACCAGATTCGTTAGGCTCCAAGAAGCTGACACATCTTCCAGATCTAGGGCTCAAATGCTGACAGCACGATTGCCAAAATCTAACTTCGTCAGGGTCGCTCGAACGAGGTCAATCTCATTCAAACGATATTAGTCCCTCCTTTAATGTTGTCTTCAAGCGACCTTCTGACGACATGCTATTGTAATCTTTCAATGGGTCATTTGATGCTCGTTCCAAACGAGTCAATTTCTCATTCCCGCGAGACAGGAATATCATTTGAATAGTCACAATCTCATTTGATGCAATAATTTTCTAAGTTCTCATAAATTAGCCCAACAACATCCTTAATTCATAAAATAGTCACTGAACTAAATTGGATGAAAGGATAAAAACTCTTTAAAAAATAATCCTTTTTTATTTAAATTCTCATGATTATGAATTACACGAAAAGAGATACAACATTAGGTCGGGGTATTATAGCTTTGTATTGATATAGGTACCTTGGGATAAGTCCAATATCCTATTCTTTTGATCATATAAAACCTTGATCTTAAGGATGTGGCTAGCTTCTCAAAAGTCCTTTTTATTGAACTGACTAGACAACCACACTCTTATGCTAGATAATACACCCACACCCTTTCTGATAAAGACAGTAGCATTTACATAAAGTACTAAAAATACAACCATGTTTCTATCATTCTTCTTATATACACAAATCTCATCCACACATTGATAATTACCAAACTATTTAATTTCCTGATCAAATTGAATATTCCAAGACCTTGATGTTTCTTTAAGTTCATAAATGGATATCTTAAGGTTACACACCCTACTTTCTTATCCCTATTATATGAATCTCTTGGGCTTCATCATATACATGCACTTGTCAATACTACTATTCAAAAACACTATCTTGACGTCCATTTTCCAGATATCGTAATCGAGATGTGCAATAAAGGATAAGAGAATTTTAATAGACTGAATCGTGGATATAAGCAAAAAAGTCTCCTTGTAATCAATCCCCTTTTACTACAAGTCGTGCCTTGAAGGTTTCTATCTTCCCAATTATTGCGCTCTTCCTCTTATAGATCCACTTGCACCCTATAGGTTTTATCCCATCCGATAAGTCTATAAGATCACACACTTTATTCGAATACATTGAATCCATTTTTGTATCCATAGCCTTTAGAAAAAGCTCCAGATCCTTATCTTGAAATGCCTCATCTTATTTACCGGTGTACAGTTTATATTCCCTTGGGATTTCACTGAAGTGCTCCCCCAATTATAATAACCTATAAGTATGACGCGTCACTCTCCCACTACAATATGGATCCACTTGTGGTGAAGTATAAGTGACACTTGAATACTGATCATCAACAATTCTCCCACTTAGTGAAATATTGTTATCATCTTGTATTTCATCATATACGGGTGGTCCCAAAGAATTTTCTTGCTCTTTACCTATTTGGTCTTACAATATAATCTTACTCTTGGGCTTGTGGTTAATTATATAATCTTCCTCTAAAACCTACCATTCTGCAAATAAATATTTTATGGTCCTTAGGATCACATAATTATTGATCCTTTTCTCCTTTAGGGTATCTCACAAAAAAGACGTATATTCGTCCTTCATTCCAACTTCCTTACATCCTTCCTCATCACGTGTGCTGGGAAACCCCATATCTAAACGTGAGCTATACTTGGATTTCTCCCTTTTTGAGATTTTATTGGAGTTAACAAGACATATTTAGATGGAACTAAGTTAAAAAAAATAGTCATAACCAATGAATAAGCCAAAAGAATCAGGAAGTTCCAAAAAGGTAATTATGAACCTAAAAATATCCTAAAGAGTCTTGTTCCTTCTTTCCTCTTCACCATTTTTCTATGGAGTGCTCAATAAAGACAATTGGGGTGTAATACCGAAACCTAACAAGTGTTCCTTAAACTCTCCCAAGAGGTATTCTCCTCCACAATTAGAAGATCGTGGATTAGTATACCATGAAACCACTCCACTTCAGCCTTATACTATTTGAACTTATGAAAGGCTTTAGACTTGTTTTGCATTCGGTAACATATCCAAACCTTGAGTAATCATCAATGAAAGTGATGACATACTTCTAATCACCTCTTGTGTGTAGAGTTATAGGCCCGCATAAATAAGAATGAACTAATTTCAACATATCTTTGGCCCTGTACCCCTTCGTCGCAAATGGCCTCTTGGTTATTTTTCCATCTAAGAAGTATTTTATGATTGGAAGTGCCTAAACTGCCAACGAAATTGTCCATCCAAAACTAGTATTTGAATCATTTTAGATTTTATATGACCCAAACACATGTGCCTAATATACATTTAGTTCAATTTAGAAGGCTACTTTCTCTTTAGCTTCTTTCCAATTAAGTTATTCAATTCATTATTAAGTAGCAGTTGTGAGACGTCTTATAATATAAAGATCATTTTTCAACATTCTAGAACATATAAGAGATATGACATTTTTGAATAAAAAAAGTACGTTATTGAAATAAACCAAATATACATTCATCATAAGTTAAGAAACAAAAATTAAATTTCTTCTAATACCAAGAACATAAAAACAATAAACCAATATTAACATCTTATCTTTCCTAAAATTTAAAACTAAATTTCCAATTGCTGCCACTTTTTCCTTGTAATGATCGTACATTACAAGAAACATCTCTCCATCATTGAGCTCCCTGTTTAGATGGAACCCCTATAAATAATTACAAACATGATTAGTAGATCCCAAATCTATACACATGGTTTCAATAGATTGCACCATAACAAATGTCTCAATGATATAGAAGAAATTACTGTTTCCATTATTCTTGGCTAAGAAGATGGGCATTATTAATTCCAATGTCCTTCATGTTTGAAAATGTAATGATTGACTTTCGACTTCTTACCTCCACCCTAGGGCTTAAGGTTTTCCTTAATAACTTTTGGTTGTCCCTGAGACTTTACTTTCTTCTTCTTTTTGGGATAGAAGTAAGTGGTCCTTTCGCAGCAAACTGACCCACACTCTTATACATATTGATATTTAACGCAACCTGGAGTTCTTTAATAAGTTACACTAGGGAGTAATCAAACTTGTTCATAGAATAGTTTAGGAGAAAGTGTTTAAAAGACTCTGAAAATGATTGGAGCACGAAATCAACTTAGGTTTCCCTATCGATTTTAGATCCAAGAACCTTCAGTTATACTTAGATGGATATCATATTTAGAACATGCTAGTGTATAAGAGATCCCTTAGGCATCATGGTGTTAACCAGTCTTGAAATATTATCTAATCTTGCATCACGATTCGGATCCTCAAACTTTTCCTTAAGTTTCAGAATCATGTTGTAAGTAGTGGGGATTTTCTAATGCTTATGTTGTGACACATTAGTTGTAGAGGTCAATATGTAGTAGCGAGACATTTTTTTATCCTTTTGCCACCTGTGGTAGGCTTGGACATCCCTTCCGGTTGGCCCTTCCTTCAAATTGGCAGGGTAGGCCTCCATCAAGACAAACTTAAAGCCCTCAGCAATCAAGACAATGTCTTGTTTTTTTAAGTCTATATAGTTCATGCTAGTTAAATTATTATCCTTTAATATTATTTTAAATGAGTTTAATGATGATCCCATTTTTTAATACAAGAATCATAAATTTTGAAAAAAAAATAATAATTAATTTTAATATCATGTATGAGAATTTAACTTCTTTTCAATTTTTAAAGTGGCTCCCTCACCGCCAATTTAAAGTAAAACTCCCTTGACATCCTAGTCCCCTTATGAATTGATATTTCTCATTAGAGAGTTTAAATAACCCCGCCTTGAACTAGACAGTCCTGCGTCTTTCAATTATGTACCTGGATAGTTCAATAACCTCTATCTAACATAATTGAATAGTCAACGACTTTTGGTCCCATAATTGATGGCGTTGACTCCGTGGGGATGGATATCATTGATTATATCCAAGTGTGTACCTCCACTTTATTCCACGAAATATAACCCTCTTGTGATGAAATTCCCCATGGGGGTGGGAGATCAAACTCAATCACATTATAATCCCTGGACCTATTAATTAAGCATTTTAATGAATACCTGATGTCTCAATTAATTCCATCCATGGGTTAGCCAACCTAACAGACTCGAGGAATTAATCGCATCCTTGATTAACTAAAACACCAATAGAGACCATGGGGGTTTGTGTTGTAACCCCTCTCCCAGTTAGTATTAAAAAAAATTAGGGTTTCATAAAATAGTTATTCAATTCTAAAGGATGAAATTTTATATCGTTCATAATTTCCAAAATTTACTTGTGCGAATTAAATATCTTGATCTCATTTTAATTATCTTAAAATAAAATGTAATTTCAATTTGATAAAATTAAATTCTCTATATCTCCATTTGAATTCATACCTTTAAATTTTAATTAAACCAATTTAATTCAATTTAGAAAAGAATAAAACACAACACTAATTTCGGGAGAAAATCGGTCATCTAGGTTAGTCTCAAAATAATAATCCAAGTTGTCTACAAAAAATGGGTTTTTTTAATTTTCCATTTACTTGTCATACAAATTATGCAACATAATAAAATAATGTTATAAATGAAATTAAATAAATAAGAGCAATAAATAATGAAATGACATTAAATTCCCTTTCGATCATGGCCTAGACTTCTACATGAAGTAAAACTCTTCATGAAATAGAATAATAGTTGAAGAAGATTTCCTTATGGGCAAGATTCCAACCTGAAGTAGACTTTAAAAAATTCAATATTCCTAGTTGTAGAAGACTTCCTAATGCGAAAGAGTCAAACTTTAAGTAGACTTCATCTAGAAAAAAGAGTTATCGAAAGTTTTGATCATTAAAATATCATCCCCTCGTGTTAAGAACAATTCTAGTGAATAGACACCATGAAACCACCATCAGAAACCACCTTTAAAAGAAAAATAGCTAGGCTATCTCTGGAACAATCGATCGATCAACATCCTGGGGTCGATTGATCGACCCTGCTTCTTCTTCCTCGGGTTCGCATGAACAAACCTTCATAGCCATCCCGAATCTTCATGAAACTTTGCCAAACCTGAAAGCCAACCCTTATACATGATTCTAAGTGTTTAGACACTTATAAACCCTCACCATCACCTCCACAAACATCGATAATGAAATAATTATAAACTAAATTAGTACCACCATATTGAATAGGGAGATGAAAAATAACTACGGATAAACTACCGTAGGATCAAATCACACATAAAGTAAATGCATGGCCAATATGGAAGGGTTATATACGGAGAATATATGCAAAACTATGTTAGTCCTAAAGCATACACAAACATACACCATTCCCATAACATGCAAAAACTAGGGTTTACTTGTTTGGAAAAAACAGACCTCGCTAATGAATGGTTTATTTCAATCAATGCCATAACACCAATCGTTTAGGATTTATCTATGAAAAATAAAAAAAATCCATCCATGGAACTTCAATTAATCAAACATAAGGAATAAGTGTATCCAAAAACTAGGTTTGAATAACAAACCTAGGCTTTAGAATACAATACCTTCGTGGATTTAATTACAATTCGATGGGGAGAAATACATTTGATGTAAATGTAGGACTTCCTTGTTTTGTATCTCCAAAACCTTGCTTTATCCTTCTATACATTAGAATGTTCTAGTGTATGATCCTCCCCAAATTCAAGTTTCTAGGTTGACACCTTCAGAGATGAAAACCCTTGCTAAAACTTGAGATATGGTGGTCTCTCCTTAGCCTCATTCACCAAAAACATGAATATTGTTTTCTTTCACACCTCTTTAAACCCTAATGCTTATTATTAATGATTCAGTCCCATTTGCACGCCTTTATATATACGTATAAAAGGTGAACATGGTCCAAACAGAGTTAGTTGAAAATATGGACTTAACTACTTGGGTGATTGGACTACACCAGGGACCAAAGACAAATAATTGACTTAACTCCAAATAAATACGCAAAAATCCCAAATTAATTTTACTATAATTTTATTTCCTTTCCTTATTTAAGTATAATTAATTCCACAATATACTTATGACTTCACTCCAATTTAATTATCTGAGAAATCACTCAACTATAACGAGGGCTTTATTTGTAAAGTCAATAATGATACGTCATGTGATTCCACGTGTTAAGCTTTGATACCCATTTTTTTCAATCAATTTTCCATAAATTACTCTTAATAAACATCTAATCAATTCCTTTATTGTCAGACTTGATTATTTTTCTACTCCACGTGATTGTAAATAATCCATTGATCAGGTTTACTGATGGAAAAAATCTTACTAGTCCATCAAGGGAGTATCATAAGCCAAAATATCCTTGGACACAGATTCATCTGAATTAAGATCTCATACCTACTTATATAATTGTCACCTAATATGTGGAGATGATTTGATTCAATCCAATATTGAATTGCACTCATAGCAATCAGTGTAAAAAAAATTGAGTATTCCAATCCTCATAATTCTCGAAATTAAGAATCTATCCGTCGTTTGTAAATGGTGTGAGATATCTCGAGCCTAATCAAGACAGCCCCTAGACTCTAATCTCATGAGTGTTCATGTTCAATACATTTATGTGATGTACCGATCACAATGCTCTGTTGAACTATTATACAAGTTCAGAAACCATCATACAGGTTCCCGTAGTTTGAGATAAATTATTGGGCAAAAACCGAGTGGCCATGTAAGGAAATTGTTATTGTTTGGTTTACCACCTAAACGAAAAACCCTAAACAATTACTACACTTGTTTTATAAGTACTGTATTGTGTAAGATATTGAATCCACAAAGCAAATTGTTTAAAGTTTAATTGATTTACTACTTTTAAAAATAGTACAAAAGAAGATTTTTTTTTTTGTTTTCAAAGTTTTTATATCATAATTGATCTAGGCCCGTATTGAAACTAAATTTATATATATTAAAACTATAGGTTGATAATTAAATCCATCACCTCGGAACAGATTGCATAAATGGCGACAAGGTTAGACAGGCTTAAAATGAGATTAATACTCATTCAAACAATTATTTAAATCGAAAGTGTCACTCCCCAAATTTCCATAAAAGTCTATATATAAGTTTAGCATCAGTAGCATTCTCAAAATTATACACACAAGGTAGAAAATATGGTGTATACATGATATACCCCATTAAGGCTCCTAGGTGTAAAATCTGGAATATTTAACCCATCAAAACAAGTCTAATCCATTATACCATATAGAAGCAACTATATACCTAATATGAGTTCATTAATCTCAATGTAATTTAATTAACTAGAAAGCATGTTTAAATAGTTAAATAAAATAGTTTGTGAGAGAAAGCAGTAAAAATAATAACACTTCCTTAAACAATAACGAGAAGAATTTAGTTATAATTTGTGATTTTTGTTTAATTTCCTCTCCTTTTTTGTTCAAGGATATAAACTAGGTATTAGGGTGTGCTTAAATTGGTATCATGAAACTAGCATCTAATTTGGTATCATACTTTTTAACTATGGATTTATGTATTGGCATATATAAATGGGCAAGAGACGAAGCAATGGAGTACATAATAAAATTGTTATATATAGTAACCATTATTAAATAGTGTATTGTTTGTTTTATAAGATCTTACTATGTTGTATATAATAGCCCCTATTATGCTCCGGTTAAAGATTTCATCTTAGGCATTGGCTTTTAAATTGGAAGATTTGGGAGTTATGGGTACCATGCTAGATACCTTCAGGGACACTTTTAAATTTATGCAGTAATGTGAGTCCCCCGTTATGACTGTTATGTTGAATGAGACAATTCTTTATTTTAGCATTATGTAGTAATATGAGACAATTCTATATTTTAACATTCAAGCTTAAACTCTCTAATGTTTTTAATCAATCAAGCTTTTAAAATTAAGTCTGCAACTATGTTTGGGTGGTATTTTATTAGAAATCTTCGAAACTGTGGATTAATTTCCACATATGTTGGTTGTGAATACATTAGCCCATGATGCCAAATTTCCATTATGCATATATGGTTGAAGAACTATTCTTAGTCTTGGAAAAAAGTTTGTACGAATTTTGGGCTTTTTTTGTTATATGGTTATATGAAGTTGTATCCATTTGACTAAATGGTGATAAGTATACGATTTGTTTTTTTTAATTAATTGACGTATTGAGTTGAGATTTATATAATATATTTTGTTTATTGATCATATTATTTCCAATTTTTCTCATCTTCTGGAAATTTTGCATACAGATTTTATTTACATGATTTCTTTTTGTGTGCAATGGTTCGTAGCATAGTTTTTTTTCTTTTCATGTATTAGCATTTTTAAACTAGTAGCCAGGTTACACTAGCAATCTAATTTATCACCATTTAAGTAGGCACTTTAAACTATTCAGTTGTTACGGTCTCTATTATTTAACATGATTTTCTGTCTCATAACTCTGTTGCGCAGTTCATGTTTGTTTAAAAGGTAAAGAGTTTGAGGATAATCTCAAATGGAGCTTATTAATACAACACACAACTTACTAATACAACCCATATTTTAAGTTTAATTTCTAATTATAGACACCATATTCAAGAATCCCCCCTCAGTCTTTCCTTAGGTCCTTAGCACTTGCAGATTTACCATAAAGTCTAGGTCAAACTCTAAGTACCAATCTAGACACTCTGATTAACTTCTTCATCAGAGCAAAATCTTAGTAAATCTTCGAAGGGATCTGAATCCCCTATCCAACGACCCGCCCCATGCACGAATTGGCATAACGATTCGGACCAACAAACCATTTTACTATCAAAAATTGATCTACAGTCCACTAGGTGCTCCCCGGACTCATTTCAACACCAATAAAATTCATCGTCAGAGCCAAACCTCAATGAATCTTCAAAGGCCTATGAAAACCCTTTCCAACGGTTCATCCCGTGCAAGAAATGGCATAATTTTTCGATCGAACGATCCATTTACCCTTAAAAATTTATCTAGAGGCCACTGAGCGCTCTCGGGTTTTGTTTGACCAAAGTTAACGTTCAGCTCGAACGAGACAGAATAAATCTTTAAAGGGAACAGAACCCTTTTTAGCGGTCCACCTCGTGCACGAATCAGCCTTATGATTCAGACGAACAACCCATTTTACTCCGATGGTTCATCGGGCGCTTCTAGGCCCCATTTGACCAAAGTCAACTCTCAGAAATGAGAGAAGCTCTTTGAAACATTGAAGTGCCTCTCACAACCTTTTCAATAGTCTGCCTCATGCACAATTTGGACTTACAATTTGGATGAACGATCCATTTTAGTCCGACGATCACCTGTCTAAAGGACCAATTGCCATTTTCATGCCCCATTTGACATAAAGTCAACTCCTGGACCTGAGATATGCCTAAGGATTCTCAAATTTATCTGAATAACCTTTCCAACGGTATGCCCCGTGCATGATTTGGACTTACGAATTGCATTTTACAATCATTTTTCAAAAAATATGCACGAGACTGTCAATCGGCAGGTCCATTTTCCTACCTATCGGTAGTGTGTCTAGAGTTATATGCTAATCGACAGTCCTTAGACCCTATATAAGGAGATCATGATCTCACCTCAAATTCACATCAGAAACATCAATTTTGTGATGTCAACAACATTCTTTTAAAGTCAGCGAGGTTTCCTTGTTTGAAACCTTTCTCCAGCTTTCATTTCCATCATTTTCACACCCAATTTAGCGAAATTCCCCTATATTCCTCACCCACTTGTAAGGAAGCTCATCCACAATCAAGATCAATCTCCAAGTCTCCAAAGAAGGTCCAAACATTCTTCTTTCTTTAAATTTCTTTATTTTTTCATTAGTTATATAAGTTCTTAATTTAACTTTTTCTTTAGATCATACACATATTAATATTCAATAATTTCTTAGTAGTATTGCACATAATATATTTTCTATAAAAACTAAAAAGAAAAATAGGATTACACCTGTAAATTCTAAATGGCATTCTTCACTATATTTTCTCAAAACTAAAATACCTTTGATACCGTTATCTTGAGGTGAGAACATGTTCTTTTGCTTGTTCTATGCAAAATGGGCTGGCAACTCCATCTCATTTCATCACCCTACATCGATGATGGCTGAAGCATTCCTAGAAAGGGCACGAGACATTATCCCTCTCTCCACTGTGTGCGCAAGCTCTAACCCCAAGATGGAGAGGAGAAAAACCCAGTGAGGGATGGCCACAGTGGATACTCTGCTAGGTATACCACTTAAGAGGGTTAGACTCTGTTTGCATGGATTTTATCATTTTCTGCTTGTGTACATATGCACCTACCTATATGTTCCCTCTTATCCTCTATTACTCATCTTATACATATACCTTATGTTTATCTCACCTCTCACTCACTTTTCACTTCACACGCTTGTAAATACTCTCCATGTATACCTCACACTACTTACACTTGTATATAAGGTCACTTATAGTATCCATATTTAAGCTTCACTAGCACACACCTCCACTTATCACATGACATTAGCAGTCAATCCATGATTAGATTCACTAACATACACTCACTTATATATATTCACACATCACTCACTCTCACATATCCATGCTTAGTGAAATCTTCATGCTACATGATAGATTTACTTTTCATGATACTTGTACATTCTTCCCTATCAGTATAGTTCTCATTATGACAAATAAAATACTCTCTCCATAATATACTAATCAAGAATCATGAATTTTGCACACTCAATCACCAAGAGCATTTCTATATTGACTAAAAGTTGTCCTGTACTGGGGGGTCACTTTGTAATAGGCATTGGTCCGGCAAGGCGCAGTTAGCCTAAGCAATATGACTTTCACCTTCCATTAGCCTAGTACCTTCGACGTATATCAAACGGTTTCCCATGCATTGTACCGCTTAATTGAACACATGACAGGAGGTACATAGTAGGTAACTCATTCACATACATCGTGTATATCGAATTCTCTCTCACACGTACTATCCCCATGAGGTATATAGTGAAGTGATTCACGTATAGTCAAGTATATCAAATGGCTTGTTCATGCGTACTGATTGCCCTCAAAACAAAGACGTATATCGTGGAAGTCATGCCAAAGAGGGGAACCTTTATACTAACCCAACAACTACATACCCTCATATAGGCGTCAAAATTAGCACACTAATATTTAGTTTGCCGATTACTACACGAAACTCAGGGGAAACGTCGGGTCGGCATGCCGCCCAAATTTTCGTGCCATTTTGTCTTTTTTCAAAACGGGAACCTGTCCATGAGTTTGACATTAAGTCAAACCATGTTTTACAAATTTTTCAAACCCAATTTTTCCCAGGTTCGGGTCCTTTCCGGCATTTCTTTTGCATTTTAATAAACCTAATACAAGTGAAAACATAAACATAATAGTAATCATGCTGAGACGCTTCTCTCATTTTTCCCTCCTTCTTTACCAAAAGTGTCAAAAAAATTCTTCTCCCTCTTTTATCAAAATACCAATAACTTTTTTCTTCTTTTTTATCATAAATGTCAAAAACATTACTCCCTCCTTCTATCAAAAAATATCAAATACATTTTGTCATACCCTTTCCAAAAAAAATGTGTCAAAAATATTTTCCTCTTTTTCAATAAAAATAGTTCTTTCTTTTCTCTTTCAAAAATGAATTCGAAACGTTTCCTTTCTCAGGTTGATAGCATACCCAACCCTTGGCCTGGCTCCCTATTGGCTACGGTCTTCCATCAAATCACCCCAAAGCTCCGTTAGTTCTCCTGCTACTTATTTTGAGTCTAGAATCTACCCTCACTAACCTTCCTTGGACAACGCAAACCAAGTACCGAATGTTTAACCTGATTTGATGAATGTTCTAGTCTAACTTACCGCCAAGATTGAAAACCTTATGTCCAAGGTTCACGAGATGTAGGGAAACCAAATCCTAGTTCTCGAGGAGCCCGGGGTCCTCTTCCCTCATGCTATGGGTCCACTTGCACCTGAACATATTTGGGTCCCGAAAGAATATCAGCACGCACCACGTGTCCTTTTGTAACACCTCATATTCTGGAGCATTTATATTTAATTAATTCGGGCACTTTTAATTACACGTGTTCCATAATTTAATTGAATTAATTATTACGTGTTAATTAAAATATTAATCGGGAAAGATAGTTGTGATATTTTATCTCAACCAGAGGTTGGTATAAACTTTTTGGGGTTGAGATAGGAATTTATTATAGAGTGACTCGGATGGCGATTTCGAGGTCATTTGACTGCTATCATCGGACGTTGTGTGATGTGAGTGAATCCCCTAGTGCTATCATCGGAGGTTGTGTGATGTGGGTGATATTTAGAAGAATACATACCCCTCTAGTGCTATCATCGGAGGTTGTGTGATGTGGGTGAATCCCCTGGCTAGTGAATGCAGGGAGAGTATAGTTCCCTGGTCAGATTGCCTGATGTTTTATTGTGTGATTTATTTTCTAAGGTGACACGCTTTGGGTATGATTCGATCTCACTTTCGAGGAGAATATGACCGCCTCCACTACGTTTGCAATATTTTTACCCAACTAGTGAGTGAGTACGACTTAAGGTAACCGGATTAGAGTGAGCATACCTGGGATATGATATCATTTTAGAGAAAGCATCCGGTGAATTATTACTTGGAAATGGATGGTTATTGTACGCGACATGTGTGTGAATGTTGTAGTATACGAGTACATATATAATGGGTAGATGATTATATACGGGTTTAATACATAAAGTGTGACTGTATTTCAGATATAACTAGTGTGAATATTATATGATTAACTGGTACTTCATATATAACTAGTATGAATGTTATATAAGTAATAAAGTTTAAAATGATTAAATAAGATAATGTGTATATAACTTATAAATCAAGGTAAGAAATTCTCGGGTTAGAGTAGAGTGATAGAAAGAAGTGTAAGAAGGCTAGTTGGGTGGGATAGTATAACTAGTTGGGTTAGAAGATAAGCGAGAAGTGTACACATTAGATGCGGGGTGGGTTATTTCTCAAGAGAGTGCGACACCATCTTAAATATGGATCGTGTTCATGCATATTTAATCATTACATTTTAATTGCTTGCTAAATATTTTCAATATGTTTTACTTGGGCTCTAACTCGTGTCAAAATATACTTTCCAAAACCATTTTAGGTGTTCAGCCACAGGAACGCCAGCTTCAAGATTCTGTTCAGTGATGCATAGCTGCAGCACGTGTGGAGGCTCATAGAATTTTGTTATAGATCCATATTTTATTCATTCCTAGTTTAGGAATTTCCATTCCTTATTTACTTGGGCATGTCGCCCCTCGGATTCAGTATTTTTGTTTATTAAGTAGACTTTGTGTATTCAGTTTATTATATCATATTTATTATTGGATTTTATTATTGAATCGATAATTGATTGAGTCTTCTTTATTCATATTATTTATCTTTGTTGGATTCAGTTATCAGTTTGTGTGGATGGTTTAATTATTATTGATTTCCGCATGTTATTAATTAATGTAAGATAAAATTTGGCACCAGTTTATTTAATTACTAGGTGGTTAGTAACTTTAAAAATTCTTTCGAAGGAAACCAATGTTTTATTTTAGTAAAGGGCTAGCCACCCGGTGTTTTAATAGGAGGGGTTTCACATATGGTATCAGAGCATCAGGTTTTAGTGTCTATAGGATCTGTGCGACTTTTAACGTTTTAGCGTAGCGTTATTTTATATAGAGCCTTATGATAGGATTGTTTTATTACTTTACATATGCAACTCTCATTCTCCTACTACTAAGTATAGTTGATTCCATGCATATACGAGTTAGATTGAGCTTCGTACACCGAACAATTTTGGACGCCCGACGAGGGTCGTTAGAAGGACTATAGGGGGAGTGGCTTTGCAGAAGCCATGGAGTATTCAGGGAACAGTGAATGTGACAGATGTCACTGTGGTTATTTTTCAAGAATATGGCATTAGGATAATCACTAAGGCACATTAGTTTCCTTAAGAACTGTCGTAGAAAGCAGTGGTTACAAATTTAGACTCACCCGATGTAATCGGTAAAGGGGGGAATCGAAGTAACTCTTCTAAAGAGACATCCGTATAGATTCGGGGAAGAGAGGGTGTGTGATGGGTCATTGAAAGGAGATAATCCAAAGGCAATTGTGTAGGGTGTAGTGCAGTGGCACCCAGGATTAAATCTCGGGCAAAATTTTGGCTCATAGGAGCGGTGTTATAGTGACACCACAACGATGGAGAGATGACAGGAATAACGAGGAATTTGGGGCGTGGTTTGACCACAAATCCTCTCATCTGTTGTTTACACGGAGAAGCAAAGGAGATTTCAATACTTATTTCAGAAGGGACATATAATGGTCGGTCATGAAGGAAAGTTAACGTGTTTAGCAAACTTCGTACCCGATGAGGTGGGTACGGAGAATCATAAAGGTCCGTTAATAATGGACTCATGGGTAGAATATACAAGAATGGATGGGAAAACCTAGATAGAACAAAAGGTACAATTATCGTCAATGTCGTACAGTTATTATTTAATATCAACGCTTCCGTGAGAAGGGAGTCAAGAGAGTTGGAGAATCTAACTGAAGGGAAAGACTGGATTTAACGGTGCTTGTGAGGCACCACATGAGGGGAACCCAATAGAAGACCCATTTTAATGATTGAGATCAATAAAATTCCTACCAGGTGATGGTGGATACTTCCAGGGTAGTCAAGGCCAGCAACGAGTCCCATAGGGATAGCGAAGCCAAAGGGACAACGGGGGTGGCAATCAGGGTTAAGACTAACAGGTCCGTAAGAAGGATAAACTTGACGTAGCCAGTGGGGCCAAATAAAGAGGAATGACATAGAGATGTGTCTTATGTGTAAAGAGTAGGAACACATGTGTTGATCTTGTCTGCAGCGAATTGGGGGACAGGAACGGGATGCCCAATAGGAGAAATAGTTATAAGAAGTTTGTGTTGGATTGGGGAGAGGGTGTTATGTCCAGTAACCAGTTGAACTGCCAATGTTATTGGCAATTTAAAGTATGAGGTTTATCCCGGGGTGATTGGGATCTATTTTGTGTGACACGAGCAAGTCACAATAGTTTTTTAGTACTAGATTCGCATGTGAAACAGGTATAGTAGAGGTGTCGTTAATATTACTATAGTGTGTATATATTTACCGTTGAGTAGCGGGGATCTCTTTGGTTACATCTGCAGGGGAGAAGGTGTGGACACTAAGAGGATGTTTTACATTATGTGGTAGTTTTTGTTCCTTACGAGGGTTATTAGAGGAGAGCATATTATTATCTTGTCTAGAGACTGGATACTGAGGGTTTGAGCGATAGTTGACTGTATGGTACGACAATCGCACTCGCTATGCCAGGGTGAGATGTTTTATTTTGCGAGGCATCACCTAAAAGAGGGTCGAGCCTTCATATACATTGTAATATATCGTAGACTTTGGTGAGTATAGTTGTCTCGTTACATTTGATCCCAGTGCGTGGGGACTTTTACTGATGTGATTCAAGGAATATCATGTTTACCATTTAGCAGAAAGATTTAGCTCATTGTTGTTTACGCGCTAAGAACTTTTTGATACTGAGAGCTTCTTATAGTGTGATGCCTTAAGTGACATGGGCATAGACAATTTGATTTATGCGTTGGGAGACAGGATTTGTTATATCTTAGTTATGTGCTTTTGACCCACGGATTTTGATGATCGACAATGCTAGGAATAGTGCATTGAGGAAAGTTCTTTTGAGCCTCATTGTGGGATGTTACATGTAGGGACCTTAATAAATGTTGGGAGTGGTGAGACATCATTGGATGCTAGTGCATTGGTTTTAAATGTAAACTATTGAACGTGTAGAGGAAACACTTTAAGCTGAGAGCTATTAAAAAATATATAGTTGTCTAAATGGCGAACGAAAAATACTTATGGTCAACCGCACCGCACCCAGAACTCCCCAATGCTCATCACATTTCTCTCTTATGCAGTGGTCACAGACTCCCACCACCGCAAAGTTTCACCCACAAGCTTAAATGTTGACAAGAACTATTTCTGAGTGTCGCTGCACTCCGTCATACGCAGGTGGAATTGCATGTCCTTCCACTAACTGGCCACTACTACATCTAAATTACCCTGAAACTCTAGTGGGTGACCCTTCTGAAATGCTTCTCTTTCCCTCTACCAATCGAACGGCCCGGGGTGGGCCTAGATGTCTTGTGCCACTAACAGTTGTGGTTGATTCTGCAAAAAATGTCATGCCATTACGGTCATCATCGCGTTAACTACATGTGCCATGATCTTGATTAGGTTTACAGTTGTCACCATTCCCTATGGTGGTGATGGTTGTGGTACCTCTGGCTCCTGCTAAGCCTCTCTCACCTCAACTCTCGTTGATGCTCTAACCAGACGTCCTCTCTAAGGCGGCATTTGAAATGAAATTTGAAATATATATAAGTTCACCATCAAATACAAAGTAATCGGAAGAAGAATGTAAATACGCATACTCAATGAGGAATACAACAATCCTATAATAGGCCTCTATATAAAAGAAGGCTAAGCTGAAACGTGAAAAGTTGCACAGATCCTAAGGACATTAGAACCTGATGCTATGATACCATCTGTGACACCCCGCCTAATTAAATACCGGATGATCAGTCCTTCATCCAATTAAAACTGGAATCTCATCTGGTTCGTTCTTGGCATCAATGTCGAAAACATTTTAAAATTTAACTAACCTAGTATTCAAAACGTCGGTACCAAATTTTAATAAAAAGATCAAATTTGGCACAGACATTTTGAATACTAGGTGGTTAGTTAAATTTTAAAATACTCTGAACTAAACACCAGATAAATAATTAAGATAAAATGGTACCGAAGAAACTATCGGTTCTCAATATAACAATCCAATTAAACATCGAATGAAATTAAAGTGAGTCGATAAATATAAAGTCTGATAAACTGAATAAAATAAATAGCCGAGAGTCCGTGTAATACGCTAGTCGTTGTTATCAGCTTCCAACCTTAATATAAAAAACCTAAACTTGTAACTACACTCTTAAGGAGTATAGTGGTGAGTTTGGGTGTCGAATCCATAGGGAGTTAGGACGTGTGAACGTGACGACAAAGGTAAGGTAGTTTAATCCTAAAGTTGATGTTGAAAGAAAAGAAAAAGAAAAAGATGATTGATTTTTGGATTTTATCTATGAATTAACTAAATTCAATTAAATTAACCTACGCATGCAAAATTAACTAACTCGGAAGGAATTAATATGAATGAAGAAATGGGTTAAGAATACACTCCCCCAAACCCTAGTGTGTATGCCAGTACAAAATTAGTCATAAATTAGATAATTGATCAGACCCAGTCTTTAGTACTCCAAAGCATTACATATACGAGGTTCAATCCCGCATCATACATAATCAAAGAATGAGTAAAGCAATGTCGCAATAGTTCACGCGCATTTCAGCCTTAAGCACCCCGGTTACTTAGGGCAAACGAGGTCAAAAGGTCTACAATGGTTGTGAAACTATACAACACGATCTAATCACTTATTTAATTTAGAGGACAAATTTTATATCTATGCATACCACATCGGGTTGGGTTCATGCATCCCCACCCTTAAAAACTTAGCTTAACATGATTAAAATAAAAGAAAACTTAAAACTGAAAGTGCGTGAATTCATAACTAAATCTAGAAAATTAAGAACATGACTTGAAATGGGATTGAAATACTAGAGAAGAACAATTAATTAAACTAACAATAAAAGTAGTAAAAATAATAAATTAAAATTACTTGTAATGGATGAATGATGAATCTTGAATATATCTTTGAATTTTGAATAGTAGCCAAACTGCAAAACTAGGGTTCTTGGATACAAGAATCCTTTAAAAACTAACTACAAAGAAACCCTAACTACTAGCCTCCTACAACGTGAAGTAAAAAACCTCATCTTCTTCCTAATAGGGTTTGCCCTTTTATACATCTAAAAAATGACTCTTCTTATGCCTTTCCACGTTTTACAACTAATAAAAAGGAATTATACAAGAAATTTCAAGAGTTGAAACTCTTCAGCTTCCAGAATTAATTTCATCTTTGACTTTCTATCTCCAACTTTAAATGGGCTTAACTTCTTCATCATAGCTCGGATTGGGGTACCATTTTTTCCAATGTTCTTGTCATTTTTGAGCTCTTCAAATTTATAGTTTTCCTTACCTCCGGAATATGTCTATAATATTACGAAAATACCCTTGAACTCTCCATTTCTTACTTTCTTTCACTATTTTGCATTCTCTTTCCCAGTAATTTGCATGAAATACCTGTAAAACACATAAGAGATACATAAAATATAAAATACTTGCCAAAAAGGGTTAGTAGCATAAATATAAGACAAATTCAAGCTATTTACAATGCACGGGATCATAAAAATACTGAAATTAAGGGGATAAATGTGAAGAATTTATGCCTAATCAAATCCCCCTAACTTAGAACTTTGTGCGTCCCGAGTAATGTAAGAGAAATGAGTTGACTTCTGAAATTCCTTTTATTAAAATAAAATTCCACTTTCGCACGCAAGCGATTACTTTGAGCATATGCAATAAGCCTTTAAACCCCTAGGTTACCCTAGTAGGACCAGTTTTGTCTCGTGGGGGTTTGCAGTGAATACACCCATAAAATTCTTTATTGACTCAAACAAATATCAAAATACTTAAAAATTGTACAATTTAAAATTTTTGAAAAATAATCACCGTAAATTCATATTCAAATGTCTCAAACCATTGTGTGTGTGTGTGTGTGTGCAAAGCCAGAAATTAAACCTGAAATTTCCACCGATTGAGCATTACGTTACAATCCGAAAATTCATTTTGATTCAAATTCTTACGGATGCACTCACAAACGAATCACTCGGATTGTGGTTGTTTTCTCTCGGTATGCATGATATAAAGAGTAAATATAATGGACACAAATTCACGCATACAAAATTGAAAAGAAGGAAATATATGGTGAAAAGATCTCATCATTAGAATACAGTTATTAGGAAACGGGAAACATCATCTCTTAATAATACCATTTTAATCTCTTTTATTATCTTTTCATGTCTTAGCTCCCCATGAAATAATTAATTTCGCCATTCGGACTCGGTTAGGGCTTTTCAGGTTAAAAAGTGTAAAGGGTAAAAATGGGAATGGACGGAATGTTCGAAATTGGAAAATGTCCTCCTGACGTCCATTAGTGCTTGTTCAGGGATTTTCTCATTTTTTTTCTTTCTTTTTCCATTTTCATTTTTTTTCTTGCCTCTTCTTATGCACTTTTAGGACTTTATTTGATGAATTTCCAATTTTTCACAATTCCGGACTATTTGGATTTTTCGAGTTATCAAACGAAAGGGAAATATTTTATTAGGCTCAAAGTGGGTTGCAAAGGGATAATTTTTTCATAACTTTATTATGGCTAATATTTTTGGGTTAAACAAAGAGGGCCTACTTCATTGTCCAAATTGATAATCACATTACCATATGCATCTCGAGATTAATTAAGTTTAGAGATATATTTAGCACTAATTTCGAGACAACATTTCACACATTTCCCTTAACCGGTCAAAACAAAGGATTGAGATCATCAACGACTTATTAAAACGCTGAAAAGAACTTTGAGTTAATCATAAACTCGGATTGATTTAAAAACTCATAAAAAATTAAAAGGCTCGAAATCTCACCGGATTTGATTAATCTCCACTCTTATTCGTTAAGTCGTCAATTTTCTTTCAATTTCCATCTTCGGCCAATTTTGGCTTAGTGCATTTTTATTGTTAACAATTTGAGACTTTAAATAGACTAAAGGTGATATTTTTGAAAATTTTAAATTTAAATTTTTATTTATTTTGAAGAAAAATAGTTTTTGCTTTTTTCAAAAATTTTCAATTTTTTTGATATTTTTGAAATTTTCTAAAAAAACACACTTGGAAAGAACATGTGATCGAATCAATGAATCTAAACAATAAACGGAAAGAATATCCCACACCCCTAACTTAAATGTTGCATTGTCTTCAATGCGATTCAAGAACACAACATAAAGAGAGGAAAAGAAAGGTATTGCCCAAATGGAGCGATCCCCGATGAGTGCGAGTCCATTGAATCTACAAAACATGTTAGAACCAAGCATAACAAAAAGAATAACAAAAACTTTAACTATTTACTCTAAACATTTTAAAAAAAGGAAAAAGAAAAAGCTAATTATGTACAACCTACGATTTGAACTTCTAATAAGCTATACACTAGAAATCGAAAAATTTGAGGGTCCATCCAAAACACAATTTGACTTTGAGGGATAATCGGTGTACCCTCATTTTCATGTAAGCCTCCCGAAAAATAAGAATTTCGTTTAAACAACGGAAGGCATGTGTAAGGCAAAAAAAATGGACCATCACCAATTAAATTTTTTAAAGGGATGATGGGTGAAAAATACAATTGGGATCCAAGAAAAATAAAATCCCCTCCCAAAGATTTTTCAAGTAGTATGGGAAGAGGGGAACACAAAAAGGAAGAATGTATCTTGGAAAATAATTCAAACAAAGAGTCCTTATCCTCAAAATTTTCTCCCCTAAAATTTTCAACTGGATCTGGTGGAGTGACACATCTAAGTGTATGGCCCATAAGATGAAGCATCTAAAAAAAACATTCCCATACAAGAATCGGATCAACATCCTCAAGACATTCATCCAGTTCTTGTGATGGATTTAATGGTTCGATAATAGTGGGTACACAAGGAGACAAATGATCTTCAACCTCAGTAGATTTTGCAATATTTATAAGAGGTTGATATTCAAAAGAACTTGGATCACTCTCAATGATTTCATCCTCAAAAGTGTTAGGTGAAGCGCAAGTCTCGAGCTTCTCTAAGTGTCCAAATAATCATTAAACTCCTTGCAAGTTGCTCTAATTTTCAACTCTGTAGCAGCAAGGTCATCCGATTGCTTTTTGCTAATAATCAAGAGTTCTTCCAAAGTAGGCTTCCTTGGTTCTAGCACCTCGGATTCCTCATTTGGTTGAAAACATTTTTCAACTTCAAAAATATTGGAAGAAAAATCATCATTGGGTTCAAATAATGCATCTAACTCTTACTCCCAATAACGATTTTTTTCCAAATATTTTTTTCAAGTCTTTCTTCTTTAAGCAATTCATTTTGATAAATTTGGATGGCCTTAGCACTGGGCTTGTATTTATGAGACTCAACTTTAGTGATATTGATCCAATGTTCATAAATCGTGAGTTCGTTCTCCTCCTCACTATTAGCATAACAATTAAAGCCACCAAAAGAGTTAGAATAAGACATTTCAAATTGGGCAATTCAAAAACGTGAGATACAATTTTTTTTTTTAAAAGTCAAATTCGGGATTAAGCAACCTAACCTAAAATCTACCTAATCCTCCTCGGCAAAGGTGCCATTTTGATCGAGGTGTAAATCGAGCATCCGTGTAATATGCTAGTCGTTGTTATCGGCGTCCAACCTCAATACAAAAAACCTAAACTTGTAACTACACTCTTAAGGAGTATAGTGGTGAGTATGGGTATCGAATCCACAGGGAGTTAGGACATGTGAACGTGACGACAAAGGTAAGGTAGTTTAATCTTAAAGTTATGTTAAAATAAAAGAAAAGAAAACGATGATTGATTTTTAGATTTTATCTATAAATTAACTAAATTCAATTAAATTAACCTACGCATGCAAAATTAACTAACTAAGAAAGAAATAATATGAATGAAGAAATGGGTTAAGAATACACTCCCCCAAACCCTAGTGTGTATGCGAGTACAAAATTAGTCATAAATTAGATAATTGATCAGACCCAGTCTTTAGTACTCCAAAGCATTACATATATGAGGTTCAAGCCCGCATCATACATAATCAAAGAATGAGTAAAGAAATGTTGCAATAGTTCATGCGCGTTGCATCCTTAAGCACCCCGGTTACCTAGGGCAAACGAGGTCAAAAGGTCTACAATGGTTGTGAAACTATACAATACAATCTAATCACTTATTTAATTTATAGGACAAATTTTATATCTATGCATACCACATAGGGTTGGGTTCATGCATCCCCACCCTTAAAAACTTAGCTTAACATGATTAAAATATTTGAAAACTTAAAACTGAAAGTGCATGAATTCATAACTAAATCTAGAAAATTGAGAACATGACTTGAATAGGGATTGGAAAACTAGAGAAGAACAATTAATTAAACTAACTATAAAAGCAATAAAAATAATAAATTAAAATTACTTGCAATAGATGAATGATGAATACTGAATATATCTTTGAATCTTGAATAATAGCCAAACTTCAAAACTAGGGTTCTTGGATACAAGAATCCTTTAAAAACTAACTACAAAGAAACCTTAACTACTAGCCTCCTACAACGCGAAGTAAAAATCCTCCCCTTCTTCCTACTAGGGTTTGCCCTTTTATACATCTCAAAAATGATGCTTACCATGCCTCTCCACATTTTACAACTAATAAAAAGGAATTATACAAGAAATTTCAAGATTTTAAACTCTTCAGCTTCCAGAATTAATTTCAACTTTGACTTTCTGTCTCCAACTTTAAATGGGCATAACTTCTTCACCGTAGCTCGGATTGGGGTGAAGTTTTTTCCAATGTTCTTCTAATTTAGAGCTCTTCAACTTATAGTTTTCCCCATCTCTGGAATATGGATGTAAAATTACGAAAATTCCCTTGAACTCCCCATTTCTTGCTTTCTTTCACTGTTTTGCATTCTCTTTCACACTAATTTGAATGAAATACCTATAAAACACATAAGAGATACACAAAATATGAAATACTTACCAAAAAGGGTTAGTAGCATAAATATAAGACAAATTCAAGCTATTTACAATGCACGGGATCATAAAAATACCGAAATTAAGGGGATAAATGTGAAGAATTTATGCCTAATCACTGGAGGGGCGACATGCCCAAATGAAATAACTGAACTGCGTCCTACTCTAGGAATGAAATAACCGAAACGACTAAGTCCAAATCCTGCAAGCATCCACACGTGATGCAGCTACGCATCCCTGGAACAGATCATCAAGCTTGGCATCCCTCTGGATGGACACATAAAAGGTTTTAAAATTATTTTGCAAGTATGGGTCAGAGCCCAAGTAAAGCCATTTGAAAATATTTAGCAAGTATATAAATTTCAATTTAAATCAAGAGTTATTAGATACACATGTTAGGTTGCACACACTCTCCTGAGTTCCTCACCTCTCATCTATAGTGCACACTTAACGTCTTCTACTAAGCCCACCTAGTCAAGATACCCAATCTAACTAGGTCCCAAGCATCTAACTATCCATAAACCACTCTACCTCTCCCGTAGCGCCCATACAATATGCTAACTTACACCGTACCGTCCATATAGTACGTTACCGATCAACTAATAATTAGCATTACGCTTACGTTATTATTATTATCCTCATGTTAAGTTCTCACACTTACTTTATCTTTAAATCCAAATTATCTATCTTTTCTACTATTTACAATTAGGTAGATTAAGCATTGTTTAGATATACACTATCTAGTCTCCTTACTATCACACATAAGTAAGATGAAGCATCCACGAGTATATATATATATATATATATAACATCTCCCGGAATGGTCGTAACGATGCACACTCACGTACTTTGCTATCAGTCCAAGTACCTCTCGTACCTAATCATGGACTATCGATTCGAAATGTCGCCTCAAACCATCAATCAAACCAAATATATTAGAGGCGAACATAGAATTAAGTCTTTAGGGTTGTGCAGATACCTAACATACCCAAATGACTTGTCAACATCATTATTTCTCTCATATAGTTATCCATTATTAGAATTAGGCTATGGGGAACAAATCCAGACCTCACGGAAATTGTCAAGGTAGGATCACCCATTGTACAGGACCTTCGTGATAGCAAGTAGCATAGGTATGTTAACATACACAAAATCCCATCACAGGCAAACACACAGCCTAACCATATGTATATTTGTTAGAGGCACACACACGGCCTATAATAATAAATCCGTACAGGTAACTGTAAACCTATAATTATAACCCGTACATAGTATTTATCTTTTAAATACTCATCGTATAATTCATTCACCTTTATACTTCTTAATTATATTTATTCAAGCATTATTCTCTACCCGAAGGTCCCATAGTTACCCCTTATATTAATTCACTAGATATTACACACATACACTACTGGTTATAGCCTTAGGTCATAGACCACTCTTCCCAAAACCCAAATTCCAAATTCCTGATTTGTAACTCACTCCAATTTCTATCATCGGTTTAAAGTTCCAATCTTACTTACATTCAAATCTAATCAAGTCTTGAACATATACCTACTGACCTCCTCTAAGTATTTAATTAATTTTAGGATTAACCCCCAAGTTTCACATAATTCATCCTGGAGGAAACAACATTAAAAGGAAAAACTATCCAATTTGGTTCAGATAAATCGATTTTCCAAGGAGGCCAAATCGATTCGCCTCTAGGCCGAATCAATTCGAAATGTAGCAGGTTTCTTCTTCTTTTACGTTTTTACGATTTTCTACATTTTTACTCCCATAAACCTTCATGCAAACGTCCAAACTCTAACCCAAAATTAACTAAACTTCATATAGGATCATTATAATAGTCCCTAATGAATTATATCATCAAATCTTCCAAAAAATTGGATCATACAAGATTTAATCTTCACAAAACATAAAAACCCTAGTTTCTTATGTTCTTCACAAATTTTAATTAAGAACCCATATTTCTTTATTATAAATCATCCCAAACCCTTTGATTTTATGTCACCATCATAAAAAATATAACTACCTGCAATCCTACTTCAATTCATAGATTATACCAACCCAAATTCATATTAAATCTTCCAAAAACATATAAATCAAACCCTATTCTACATGGGTATTATAACATGATTAATATAAATGCAAGATAAACACTTGCCTTTGGTCCAAAAGATATGATTTTGTGATTTAATGATGAATTGGTTTGTCTTCCCTACTAATCCACTCTCCAATGATGTTTGTGGTGCAATAATCACTTGAATCTCTCAAGAATCCTTCCTTAAACTTCAAGAATGGCCTCTCCTTCTTCTCAAATGTCCTCTCTTGGTTTTCTAACATCTAAACCCTATACTCTCCCATCTATATGCTGATAAAGATGTTGGAAATTCATAGGTCTCCTTACCTTATATTACCAAATGACTAAAATGCCTTCAAACGGTGTCGGTTTGGCCTAAAATTGACCCGGGACCTAAACTATACCCCCGGGTACTATTTCGACTATTTTCCCCCTTTCAAAATCGATCGTGACCTTTAAATCATCATCTAAAGTTACTTTATACAATCATCTTATTTCCACCTCAAAATACGGCACCCGTGAAATTAAAATATACCAAATTAATTTAAACTTTAAATCACCAAATTTATTAATTTCTTCAAATTAAATAGATCCCAAATCACTGATTTAAATAAATGTTACATCACTAATTTAATTAAATCCTATATCCTCATAAATACGGGGTGTTATAATGATCTCTAAGTCATGGAAGAGATCAGCTCCTCTGTGTAGGAGGAGATAAAGTACATGAGGGCCTATCTTAAAGAAAGCAAGTTTATATGATAGGTGGGAGAGATGATTCAAGCCGATAATGATACCCTAAAGAATGAGGTTATCGAGATGAAGAAAGATGTTCAGCAAAATTATACCATAATAGTTGGCCTTCAAAGGGGCGTCAAGAGACTGAGGCATCTCTTCAATATGGGTCCTCGGGAAGTGTGGGCTGGAGGCTATGATGAAGGATGGATTGACGCCTCTATGCAATTGAAGGAAGCCGAAGATGTGGCGTACAAACATGGGTGGATAAATGCCCTTAAGGATCTCAAGATGCCCCAGGACTCAGAATTATGGTACAAACACCAAGTAAATAAACTAGCCAGCCCCCTTTTTTGAAACATGAAAAGTGGATTCCTATTAATCCTCTTCCTGCCCAGCTGATGAAACACTACCTCGAAGATAATGAGGATGTGTTTACCCCTAATCTAGATGATGGTCGGAGAGCACGCATACCTGAATATTTAGCTCGCCACCTTTAATTGGTCTGAGTCCTTGTATAATCTTTGGCACATATTATATATTTGAACACTTCAGCCTTTTGTTAAAATGAATAAAATTTGCTTATTAATCGTAACATACTTTTGGGCATGTACTGACTAAATGTAGTTAATTATAACTTCTGCATTTTATTTATCGACTATGAAGAGTTTGTGCCCATCAATCACTTAGGACTTCAGTTGACCAAAGTATACTTGTTAATCATTTTAGGCCTCTGCTGATTAAATGAGTTAGTAACAAGTGCGTGATCATTTTGGCCTTTGACGACTAAATGAACTTATAAATTATGCTAAACATTCTTCCGATCAAATATGCCTTAGCAATATCATTCCATATGTCTTACCCTTTAGGTTGTGTCATCACGCACTCTTAAGCCTAGGAGATATGATGGCTAGAATGCATCGAGTTAATAGGCCATCCACCCGAATAGGATTTTAATGACCAACCTCAGTTGGCTTTTGGCCTAAAGATCCCATATAGAGCTTTTATTCTTGTCGGGATAACTCATGAGGCCCTTTGTCTTTGGTATGACAAATGCCTAAGGGTTACAATTAATTAAAATAAACATAGCGGCTTACTGCCCTTTAATATGAACCCTGGTCAACATGTAGGAACTCCTTGATTGAAATAAGTTGATTAACCTATTGTAATCTAAAGGAATTTTGTTCAGTGCAAGGAAGTTCCTTGGTTGAAGCTTGCTGAGAAGTTTATTATAATCAAGTGTGATTTGGCTTAGTGTCTAGAGAATGGAGCTATTGCTTAAAAATGGTACATAATATTGATATACATAATATGAAATTGAGACAGCCAACATGCAAAAAATAAGCGAGCCAATGGCCTTTCTTTTTATTAAATGATAACTTTAAAAGCAACATAAGTTTGAAATGAAAATTTTCATAAACTAACCGAAAAAGACTAAGAAGGCTAAAAATAGAAATTCTTAAGGTTTGTTTCATTCCATGCTCTTGGTATCTCTCTGCCCTCCAAATTTTCCAAGTGATAAGATCCTTAAAGTTCGTTCTTAATTACTTTGAAAGGTCCCTCCCAGTTTGGTACCAGTTTTGCCTCTTACGATCTTCTTGAACTGTCGAGGACTTTCCTTAGGATGTAATCCCCCACCTGAAATTTCCTCGAATTGACTCTCTTGTTGTACTACCTTGCTTGTCACTGCTAGTAGGATGCCAACTTGATTATAGATTGGTCTTTTCGTTCATCCACTAAGTCAAGTTCAGTGCATAAGGCATCGTCGTTTAACCGTTAATCGACTAAGTTAGTTCTCATAGCAGGGAGATATTCTTCAAGTGGGATAATGGATTCCATACCGTACATTAGTGCAAAGGGTGTTTCTCCGGTGGGTCTTTTAGGCGTGGTACGGTAGTACCAAAGAAAATGAGGGAGTTCGTCCACCCAAGCACCCTTTTATTTCTCTAGCCTTTTTATCAGGCCGTCAAGCATTATTTTATTGGAGTTTTTTGCCTCATCGTTACTCTGGGAGTAAGCCATTGAGATGAAATGATGCTTGATGTCATGATTATCACAGAAGATTTAAAAGAAATTTCTTTCAAACTGTGTGTCATTGTTGATGATGATAGCCCTTAGTACCCCAAAGCGTGTTAAGATGCTCTTCCAAATGAAATTTGTCATGTTAGCGTCACGGATATTTACTAGTGGTCCTGCCTCTATCCACTTAGTGAAGTAATATGTGCCAACCAACAAATACTTATGATTTCTAAGAGCGATAGGTTTTTGTCCCACAATATTCAATCCCCGTTGTGAAAATGGCCAAAGACTATTCAAGGATTTATGGTCGCTAACTAGTTAATAAACCCTGGGGTAGAATCTCTAACATTTTTCACAACTCTGAGCATAGATATTTTCATCCCTTTTTATGTGTGGCCATGAGTAGATTTCTTTTATCACTCGGAATTCCAATGATCTTCCTCTTACGTGGCTCCCAAAAATACAATCATGAAGCTCATTGAGAACTTGCTTTGTGTTTTATGGGTGGACGCGTTGGATGCAAGGGCCTATAAAGGACCTCTTATAAATCTTTCTCCCTTAGTCAAGATAGAAATGGATTGATTTTACTCTTATATGATGAGATAATTTCCTATCGTGAAATAGCTTATCACTTTGCAGGTAGGTAATGATGGGATTCATACAACTAGGGGCTCTTTCAATGAGGACTTGGTCGGTGACTGCTATCTTATCCATGCTAGGACTGGAGAGGAACTCTACTTGAATAGTTCTCTTGAGATCGGAGTCAACTACTGAGCTTAGTGATGCTAAGGTGTCAACATGACTATTTTTCCCCGGAGGGAACTACTCGATGCGAGCCTCCTCAAATCCTGCCATAAGGTCCCTCACTATGGAAAGGTAAGTTACCATCCTGTTGTCTTTTGTGACCACATTAAGTCGTTTTACCCCAGCATTGGGCTTTACATAGGCCAGCCACTAGTGCTTCATATTCGACTTCGTTGTTGGACACTTCAAATCCTAGCTCGATTCCTTACTAGATGACAGTGTTTTTTAGTGTGATGAGAATGATCCCTACTCCTGTTCCCTTAGAATTGGAGGCTTCATCAATGTTTAGGGTCTATCCATTTGACTGTTATTCCTTACTTGCTGATGGCTCCATCACCTTTTATTCAGTTGGTTGGTCCCCTATGAATTCGATGATGAAATTGGCCAAGAATTGTCCCTTAATTATTGTCCATGGATGAAAGTGAATATTGAACCTTCCTAGTTTGACTGAGCACTTTGATAGTCATCCAGAGAGGTGGGTTTTCCAAAGGATAACTTTGAGGGGGAATGAGGAGATCACTATTATTGAGTGTGATTCAAAGTAGTGTTTCGGCTTCCTGGAGGCAACCACAAGTGCGTAGGCTAGATTTTCTAAAAGAAAGCAACATTGCTTTACATCATAGAGCTTCTTGGTGGAATAATAGACAAGGTACTGTCCACCCTCATTTTTTCATACCAAAGCCAAGCTAATAGCGTGGTCTGATACCGTTAGGTAGAGGTATAAAGGATGTCCTTCATCGAGGATTACCAATACGATTAATATTCTGAGGTAGGACTTGATCTCCTCCAAAGTTTTTGAGCAGTCTTCATTCCATGTGAGATCCTTATCATTCTTCAGTAGCTAAGAGAATGGATGCAACATTCTGAGGATTTGGAGATGAAGTGATTGAGCGTTACGAGCATTCCAGTAAGCTTTTGAATATCTCACAATGTCCTTGGGGGCTTAACCTTATTAATCGCATCAATCTGATTTGGATTGGCTTCAATCCCTCTCTTGTTGACTAGATAACCCAGAAATTTTCCTAACTGGACACCAAATGAACAATAACTTGCATTAAGTTTCATTTGGTACTTCCTAAGGATTTTGAATGTTCTTGCCAAGTCTGTTAGGTGGTCGACTTTGTTCTTAATCTTGACCAATATGTCATCAATGTAGACTTCCATGGTATCACCCATATGTTGTTTGAACATCTTCCTGACCAGCCTCTGATAAGTTACCCATGTATTCTTTAGGTTGAACGACATGACCTTGTAACAGTATAAATCGACTGGGGTTATGAAGAATGTTTTCACTTGGTCGGGGCCAAACAAGGGAATTTGATGGTACCCTGAATAGGCGTCCAAAAAAACTCATTCTCTCGTGAGTTGTCGTGGCATCCACCAGCTAATCAATCTTAGGTAGTGGGAAATTATCCTTGGGGAAGGCCCTTTTAAGGTCTATGAAATCAATACGGACCATCCAAGTGTCGTTGCTTTTATTCACTACCACTGTGTTAGATAACCACTTGGGGAACTGAACTTACGTAATGGATCCAATATCCAAAATATTCCCAACTTCGTTATCCATCTCTTTAGCCCTTTCGACGGTTGTTCGGCATGCCTTCTGCGTAATTGGCTTGAAGGTTGGGTAAATAAGTTGATGATGGAAGGCTACGTTAGGATCAATTCCGGATAAATCATTTGGCTCCCATGTAAAAATATCCAAATTTCTTCTCAATAGGTAAATGAATTCTTCCTTTTCATGATCAGTGACTGTAGTCCCGATCAGAAACTTCCTATTTGGCAAGTTATCACCATCACTAACTTCCTCCAAGCTTTAATGACCCTATTAGGGACATGGATCCTGGTCTCCTCCACTCCTGGTCGGGCGTACCGTAGTTTCTATTTGGAGGGTGTAGCCCAATTTTGGGCTTCCTCTAGGGTCTCCACTTTTTCCTTCCAGGGGCGAATGGCTATGATGAAGCATTTTTTTATAGTGGTTTCATTGCCACGAATCTCGACCACACCCCGGTCGGTGATACACTTCAGCTTTTGGTGGTAGGTAAATGGGGCTCTTTGCCTAAAATGGCATGATATGGAGACTATATGTCCACTGCCAATAATTTAATCAACTTTTAGATATTTCCTGCTCTAACCGATAAAGTTATCTTGACCAATGGCATCATAATTTTCCTCGCAAAGCAGTCCAACGAAACTGTGGCCACCTTGAGGTTGGCTAAGTTGAGCTTCATCTTGTGAAACAACTCTAGATCCATTACCTCTGATGAGATTCCTGGGTCTACCAGTAACTTATCGACATCCAAGTTTACAATTTTAAGAATAATCACAAGTCCATTATGATGGGGAGTTCTTACCCCGATCAGATCTTCCTCCGTGAAGATGATATGCTCAACGTAGTCAACATCCTTTTACAGGGTCAATCTAGAATTCTTCCATGATAGCAGTGACCTTTTTCAGCTCCATCTGAACAGCATTCCCTTGGATCTGCTGCAGGTCAGATGCTTCATATATTATCGCGAACATGTGTCCCATGTCATCATCAAGGCCATTGTTCAATTTCTGGTAGCCATTGGCTGCTACCTTGTAAACTTTCTTTTTTATGTATTCATTTAAATATCCATCTTGAACCAGCTCTTCTAAGTGAAACTTCAGTGCTTTGCAGTGCTATCTCTTGTGGCCTCCCACATTATGGAATGCGCATCTAAGTGCATTATTCCTCTTCGTCGGGTTATCGCTTATCTTTTTAGGACACTTGATGAATGGCTGATCCTTTTTATTTTTAGGACACTTATCTTTAAAGAATGTGTAAACAGTCTCGAACGCCTTTGAAGGATCGATCTTACTCCTATTTTTAGAGACATTCTTGCCCCTATTATTTCTCCCTTTCTTTGGAGTGCCACTCTTGTCTCCTCCTTTGATTGTTTTTTCTCGATCGTACCACATCCTAGACCTTGGCTTATTTTTTAGTACGCGCCATGAGGTCATCATGGTGGTGGCCTTTTTTTTCACTGAGGACTGGTACAATAAAGATGTAGTCGACAGACCAATCTTGAGGGACGCTACAACCACTTTCTCTGAGCAACATCCACTTCGTTAAAGACCTCCCAATACCACTTGTCATAATCACGAAGGCTTTCTTACAAATTTTTCTTCATTATAAGAAATGAATCCATCATCTTCGGGTGGGAACTGATGGTTATAAAGTGAGCAATGGAAGCCTCTGCTAGGGCCTTGAAGCTCCTAGATGACTTTTGGGTTAGATTCTCGAACTACTTCTTTGTTATGTCATATAGGCTATAAGTAAAGATTCGACACATCAAGGCGTCATTGTGGCTCCACAAGGTCATCGCCTACCTGTACTAGCAAACATGACCAGTGGGATCCTTCTTTTTGTCATAGATGTTAAACCTGGGAATAACAAACTTCTTTAGAGGTTCCTCTTCTTCATTCACCCTTAAGTAAGGGGATTTAATCTTAGTATTAATAAATCTTCTAGATAGCTCTCTAGTATACATGTCTCCTCAATGGGTTAGATGTATGTTCATCTCTCTTTGGACAAATATTCTAATGTCCTCACTCTGAAGATCATTACTCCTGTGGCATCTCTCTAATCGACCACGTTATGATTAATCATGCTCTGACCTTTCGAGCCTCTCTAAGGACTAAGATATTTGCAACGACGTTTCCTGGTATTTTAACGGAGATCCCTCTTTATCCTTTTAAGTTGTCTTAGCAAGCGATTGTTCTATTCCATTTGGAGGCATGTTGCCTCCTCCTGATCTTAAATCCTGGCTTTGTAAGCATCGACCAACTTGGAGATATGAGTAGACCAAGGAGGATCCTGACTTTCTTCAGAAGGTTGCCTCTCTTGGTGCAACCTAGGATTTGGTGGTAGACGAATCTCAAACTTGATAATTACTTTCATAAGAAAAATAATCGATTCCCACAGACGACGCCAATTGTGAAAGCAAGAATTATCAAAATAAAAAATCTATAAAGAAATACTGAGAGGAAAGAATGAATAATCACACACAACACCAGATATACGTGGTTCGATAACTTGCCTACATCCACGGAGAGGATACTGTATTTTTATTAGTGTCTCTCAAATGATCGAAGTTACATACCTTTGCCCCGGGTTAGGGTTTACATTTTATAGTTGCATAGATAAGTGATTGGATTGTACAAGTAAGTCAACCAACTTGTAAATTACACGTAGGTGTCCCCGAATATCTCCTCAAAGATTGTTGGTAATCGATTTCAGTCTATCTCCATGCATTTAAGCACATGTAAAATACATGGATACAAAATAGTTATCTTTAGTTCGACCGAGCAGTCCGTTCTACCTACTGGGCTGGTCGGTTGCGATATTGGGCTTGAATAAATAAGCCCCCACTATATATACACAAAAAGTCTCCTATAAGGACTCCTTGCGGTGAGAACCACGGCACATACCCTTCTTTTTTTAATAGTAAAAAATATTTTTTTATAAAACTTCATGGATATGATCTCCATGGAGAGAAGATCATCTCCAATTCAAAAATTCAAATAAAAAACGGTTGAGATGAGGTTATATGCCAAAAAATGGTATAAATATACATTGTCGACCGTTGAAAGTTTGGATTTACTCCATCCACTTTATTGATTGAATTTTTTTATGAAACTTCATGGATATGATCTTCTCATTGTCAATATCATATATGTTAAGTTTCATCAAAAACTTCAGCCAAAAAGTGGATGAGATGATCGTCAAAATTTCAACGGTCGAAAATGCATATTTATACCTTTTTTTACATATCACCTCATCTCAATGGGGTTTTTATGGAATTTTTTGATTAAAATAATGGAGATGATCTTCTAAAGTTTCATCAAAAAAATTAATTTTCTTACTATTTGAAACAAAATGGTATGTACTAGGTCTACACCATAAAGAGTCTTTACCGGATAGGGCCTTTGAGAGAGAGAGAGAGAGAGAGAGAGAGAGAGAGAGAGAGTGTGTGTGTGTGTGTGTGTGTGTGTGTGTGTGTGTGTGTGTGTGTGTGTGTGTGTGTGTGTGTGTGTGTGTGTGCATCGTGGTAGACAGAGACAGAAGGTCATCGGTGGTGGAGTGAGGAAGAGAGGGTCGGCGGTGGGGGAGAGAGGGAGAAAGGAGCAGTTGAGATGGAGAGAGGGATGGATTTTAGAAAGAATGAGAGCGGAATATGCTTGATGGGTTGCAATATAACCTAAGGGTCTTATTTATAGATTTAAAATGGTCACTTTTCTAGAATGTGAATACGACTATGACTAATTGAACCCTAATGCATGGTCATAATTTTAGATCGTCACCAATGAAAATTAGATAACTGGTCACGGTTCTAGGCTCTGACCATGTGGATGTGGACATTTTGAACTAAAGTTAAAGATCACGGTTCTCAACCGTGACCATAATTCACTAGGATTAGTCACATATGGGTCACACTCTTTAACCATGACCATCAATGTGACATTTTTGCGAGAAATTTGGTCATGGGTTTCTCACAGTATGGAGGCGTGACCAATGTGGTCAAGGTACGGGACCGCGATAATTTTTTGTTGATGTAACTCTTTCAACTGATCATATGATTGGTCACGAGTTTCGTATCGAGGTCAAAGTTTAATATTGTGACCACTTGCTCACGGTTCTGGACCGTGACCAATTGATTGTGATAATCCTCGATATTTGGCATAGTGATACTATCTCAATCTCAAGCAAAGATATTGTTTTCTCCAATTATATCCTATTGATTTCACTCTCATATAATGATTTATTTAGGAACTTTACATCAAGATAAAGAAAGTCATTGATACTTACTCCTAAATATGGTTCACCAACTACCACATGTTGATCATTATAATCGCTCAAACTAATCTCACTCGCCATAGCCCTTTCATTTTCAATGCTAACAAGCATAGTGGAAAGTTTAATGTTTCAAATTTTGAGTTCAGTGGACACCTCGTAAAGATTAACATACTCGTCTTAGAGTTCATCTTCCTTTTACTCAATAGTACTCAAAGTGGTGTTGGAAGTAATCAGTTCTCCTAAAATTGGGTAAGGAGAATCAAAATCATCTAAATCATCTTACTCATCAAACTTCTCTCTTTCCATAAAATAGACATATATACTTTCTTGAAAATCGTCTTCTGAGTCCAAATCATTATCACTCAAAGTGGATTGATAAACATTTATGCTATTACCTTGACTCAAATTCGAGGAGAACTATTTGGAAATACATCCTCAACCACCATAAGTGAAACATGTAATAGGTTTTGGAAAATCAACTTTCTTTTCTCCACCTTCTTAATCAACTTCAAACCTAGGTATATAATGCTTTGGTTCACCTTTTGGATTGAAATCACTTTTGATTAGTCTTAGCAAACCTTTTAGTAACGAATGTTAGATCCCCATCACTAACTAGGAGATGCCTTCTTAGCCTTAAAATCAAGATTCTTTTCTTTAGGGCCACTCCTTAGCAATATAACAAATTTGGCTCGTAGGTTTGAAAAGAACCAACCAACTCATCTACCTGCATAGGAGTTTTGAGTAGGGATTTAACTTCATCAATGGCATTTACCTTATCACTAGGCCTGTCAACGGGTCGGAGTCGGGTCTGGTTTAGGAAGATCCAGATCCGTGTAATCGGGTCTTCATCGGGTTCGAGTCTGGGTCCGGGTCTTCATCGCGTCTACAATATTGGATCCAAACCCGGATCTGTTCGGGTCTTCGGGTCTCGAGTTCGGGTCCGGGTCTAGCCAAATATATACATTTATTTTATATTATCCCCCTTATTTATTTTTTAATCTTCAATTAAAATATTTTGTAATGTATTATAGAATATTATTAGTATAAATAAAACATATATTATTTATATTTATTATATACATAAATATATATATTTTTATATATATTACTTACATGTTATATTGATAAGATATATATATAAATATATATAAATTTATAGTATATGTATATATATTTAAAAAATAATAATGTACAATTTGGGTCGGGTCTTCGGGTCCGGGTCTTGTATAAGATCCAGACCCTACGCATTTAATAAATGGGTCTTCGGGTATTTGGGTCTTCGGGTCTCGGGTCCAAAAAAATATGCTCAGACCCTATTATACAGATCGGGTTCGGGTCGGGTCGGGTCGGGTCGGGTCCAGACCCGACCCATTGACAGGTCTACTTGTCACTAAACCTACATGGAAGAAACCTTAGGGTTTTATCTATGATTATTTAATGGTCTTTCAAAAATAAAAGGCTTATGGGACTATATCATTCATTTCGACAAATAACTATTCAAAAGTTTCATTCTCCGTCATGGTAAGATGTTCAAAATGGGTGGTTAACTGTTGAATCTTGGTATGCTTTATGGTAGAGGTGCCTTCATAGGTAGTTTGTAAAATTTCCCATAACACCTTAAATGTCGTCCAAGTAGAAATACATCTAAAATCTGTTGAGAGTATGCTATTAAAAATATCATTAAGTCCCTTCATATTCCACCCACTCTCCTTAAAATCATTACCATCCCAACTAGATCTAACTTTCTCAACAGGGACATCATCGACAACAATAGTGGGACACTCTCATCCTTAAAGAAAACTATTCCATATCCTATCACCAATAGGCATTAAGTATGCGACATATGGGCTTTCCATATGAATAGATGTTATCATCAAATAGAGGATATTGGAGGGTTGAACTTCCATCAATTGCACATAATAGGGTATACTCTAGTTTTGACACTAAAAATAATGGAGACCCGCTCAAATACCAGTTGAGAGTTCACCTCTCGATGGTAAGTACCCAAATAAAAATTAATTAACCAAATTCATGAAAAGGAAGATTATTTATTATTAAAAAAGGATGAAATAATACTAAAGTCTATGTGACAAAGTGTTTTACTAAGTTTACAATCCAAATTTATCTTCTTTAATATAAGACAATCATTGTAAAAATGCTGAAAAATAAAAGCAATATACACATAACGGATGTACAATGAAGAAAATTACTAACGAGATAAAATAGGTTACAAATGTACTATAGTAGAGTTTACAAAAGTAAAATATGTGACACTAATATAATTTTCACTAGACACTCTTTCACCCCATATCTTCCTAAGAAAGAGTCGACAACTGAAGTACGCTACACAACTGCCAATAGTTTTGTTCTCGACCAATGCCTTCAAATCCTCTTTACCGAAAAAATATTCTTTAAAGATGAAGAAAAAAAATTCTGAGGCTGGAACCTTCAAGATACCATAAATTCTACACCTAGAATGTGTGAGGGAATCCTAAAGGTTGAGTTGGTGTATACAAATGTAATGGTGCTCTGAATCTCACAAAGATGTTTTTAAAGCCTTAGTAGTGAAAATGCATGCTCAAGAACAAAAAGTTTAGTTAAAAAGATTTGAAAAAAAGAACGAGTATATAAGTTTTCTCTAAATCTTTCTTAAAGAGGAAATTCAAAAGTTGTGGCTTGAATAACAACTAAGAGAAAGGAAAAATATGCTCTCATATATCAAATAAGTTTGATTTGGAAAAAGATTTTTCTTAAATCTATCTTTGTTTCAAAAGTGTTTGGCACATAACTATATATCCATAAGTTGAGGGGACGTTGAGGAGGTTAGGTGTCACACACTCATGGTCTCAAGTAGCCAAGTTTAGGTATAGCACAACTGAACTATTTTGCTTTAAATACTTCCTAATGAGATATTAAGGAAAGATCCTCCAAAAAGTGATTCATGAACACTTCACAGCTTCTTTGCTGCAACGAAGAAAATAATCTATGTTGTGAACCTAAATCTAGATAAGTCGTGTAAAGAGATAGGGTCTTGCACAAAAGGACTAAGTTCTAGTGAATACTTATTCACTACAACAAAGAAATCTTTCGTTATGGCAAGCAGATCGCATTGTTGTCCAAGTATTTTGTCCAATTTCTGCATACCAAAGTTTGAAAAATATTTTGGCAAAAACTCTATGTATGTTTATTCCCAACCAAGAAGACCCATACTAAAAAATACACGAAAAGATGGAATTTTTAAGAAAATAGATTTTCTATATAAAGAGTATATTTTCATAGTGTATTTGAAAATTTATTCAAATGGTTATTTTTAACCAAGGGGTGAATCTAAGTCCTATAAGTCTATATACATATCCTAAGTGGTGTACTTGAGGTCTCGAATGAATGATCGGAGTTGAAGTTGATGAAGCTTTCTGGGGACCTCACGGACAAAGACTCAAAACGTTTTGTCAAGAAATTTAAAAAATTTAATCATATGGGACACATTGAATATACATATACTCTAACACAACCTACTTTGGTGTATGATCAAGGCGGGATAGATATTGGTATCAGATCATTATGTTATTATCGTTTGGAAACAACAGTTAGGCATGGGAGCATTATGAGACTTAGACTTATATGTGTGTAATTTTTGCTAAGTTATATTAATTGACTTTTTACAGGGACAAGGATGAGGCAGGGCCAACTTATGTATAAGAAGTGGTTGTAGTTTCAGTATCTTTCTTAGCCACATAGAGGATGAGTTTCCCACCTACTCAAGCCGCAAAGCCTGACCAATATGAGGATGGCATCTTTGGACATCATGTGCCACCTGTCGTGGTTGTTTTTTCTTATCCACTTACCAATTATCACTACACCAAAATGGCCAAATTGTCACCTTTCAGTCGGCCACCCTTGTCAAGGTCATTGTCCGTGACAAAAAACATGCATTTTTTGTCACGGTCATTGACCTTGACACGACCGTGACAAGAAATTGTCACGGTCAATGACTGTGACAATTCTTTAAATAGTTGTCACGGTCAATGACCTTGACACGACCGTGACAATGTTAACAGCAAAAACCCTTTTCCCCTTTTTTTCCCTCCCACGCCGTTCCCTCCCTCCCTCTCTCTCTCTCTCTCTCTCTCTCTCTCTCTCTCTCTCTCTCTCTTCCATTTATATATATGTTTGTGTGTATATATATGTGTGTATGTTTATATATATGTGTGTGTATGTGTGTGGTGTGTGGGGGTGGGGCAGGGTGGGGGTAGGGGTGGGGCGGGGTGGGGCAGGGTGGGGTGTGTGCGTATGTATATGTATGTGTATGTATGTGTGTGTATGTGTGTGGTGGTGTGTGGTGGGGGAGGGGGTGGTGTAGGGGGCATGGGGTGGGGTGGGGTGGGGTCAAGGGCGGAGCTAGGATTCCTCCAAGGGGTGGGCTGAAATTAGTAACGGACCCAATAATTTTTGTCAATGGAGCGGAAGTCCCGACAAATGTTAGGTGTTCAGCGATATTTCCCAAGAGGAGAAATTTATTAAGTTTTTGAATCTATTTATCTATATTATTTTTTATTTGCTAGAAATTTTAAACCCTTATAAATTTTGGAATTATTTTTCAACAACATTTTAACTTTAAGTTGTAATTTTTAACCCTCACAGATTTTTTCCCCCAATTTGAGAGGGGTGGGCTGCAGCCCTGGTGGGCCCACCCCTGGACCCATGTCTGTGTAGGTGTGTGCATATGTGTGTGGCGGGGGAGGGGGCAGGGGGTGGGGGTGGGGCACCCATTTAATAACTTTTAAAATATTTGAAAAAAACATAATATTACAAAATTGAAACGAAATGTTATTGACGGAACTTATACATACGTTATAATATAGAATCTCAAGATAAAAAATAGGCATCAACCTTAGAATCTCAAAATTATTAGATAGAAAAAGATAAATATAAATTGAGATAACCTTAGAATCTAATTAGGCTAAAAATATAATGGCATCAACTAACATATATAAACAACCCTAAAAGTAGACATCAATTTTATAGATTTTTACTTTATAATTCAATATGGGTTATACTCCCACATAGTTCATCAACAAATATTGTAAGAACATTGTGAAAATAATAAACATCGGGTGGTACGTTATTTCTCAGTTGTGAAATTTAAGAAGCTAAAGTTGTAGCCTTTCATGGGGGACCCATCCCTTTGGAGGGTGTGGCCTACATAAACTGGATTAAGAAAATCTTTAGAGTTTTCAATTGAACTAAGCATGAAAATAATATTTTATACTTTTTTATTGTACGGAGAAGCAAACCATCTATGAAAAATGATTTACGGACTCAGGTGGGGAATTGGGAAGCAGTAGTGACTCTTGGCCAAATTTCAAGGAATTTTTCTTTGTGAAATAATTCTAAGTTACTATTGTGACTGTGAGAAAGGAATGCAATGGAGTTAACTGAATTGATTCACGGAAACTTGTCTTCAACCAATTATTAATTCAAGTCTACTGATACTATTATTATACCATGTACATAACAATGACATTGATAACCAAAACAACAACAACAACAACAACAACAACAAGAATAAAAAATTTGCTACCATGATGTTTTTCTTCTCCATGTTGAACTTGTGCATTTGTTTTCATTCAACAAAAACTCAAAACTATCATCATGGTGTCTGTTTGTTTCAAAATATACTTATTGGTTGAAATATATTTTAAAAAATTGAGTAATTTCTTTTGAATCATTGAATCCCACAAATCAATTTATCAACTTTTAGAAAAAGTAACCATATTAGTATTGACATTATGGTGAGTTGAACTTATTGCATTCCATTTAATTCACAAAGAACTAATAAAATATAATAATTTCCAATTCTTACATATTGTATTATGAGAAAGAATAGTAGTGGACGTTACATTTTGTATTCTCCATGTTAAACTTGTGCCCCTTTTTAGGCCATCTCCAACCTTTTTCTTTCTAAATAAATTTCTATCGTAGTAGGCACATGATGTTTTGAAATTAGCCATATCTAATTGTCATCTTCCTGAATATCACTGAGAAGTCTTTAAAATTCTTTTTACATTATTTTATTCCATTGATGTGACATGTTTTTAAAGAAAGTAAGCAATATTTAACCAACCCAGAGTAATGTGGCTTTTTAACTTCCACCCATGTCATATTAGCTAATCGTGCCAATATTTTTACATCTAAAAATCACCATTGAAAATTTTCATATGACTCCCTATTCACATCACATCCTCTCCTACATAATGTGGCTTTTTAACTTCCACCCATGTCATATTGGCTAATCGCGCTAATTTTTTACATCTAAAAATCACCATTGAAAAGTTCCATATGACTCCCTATTCACATCACATCCTCTCCTACATTGGTGAATCCCAATGGAGAAATATTTTACCTATTGTTATTTCTATGATAGGAAAAAAAAAGTAAGATAAAAATAAACATCGGAGTTAACTTTAATTCACTAAAATATGCTCATACTACATAAAACATCTGTGTATATTGTGGTAGAAAAAAACATCACTCGTAGGGGGGGTGCAAAACCATCACGATGCATGTATAATAATAATTTAGAATGAGACAAAGATTTATGTGGTTCGACCATCAATAGCCTACGTCCACAGGATTTCAACGGTGTTTCACTATAATAATGAGACAGTTTACATGAGAGTGTTTGTCTAGCCTCTGAGTCCTATTTCAAAATGGGGGGAGTCCCCTTTATATAGAGTTAGGGGTTATAATTGGATAAGTCCTATCCTTATAGAGTTTGATTTAGATAAAATATTGTTCATCGATCTTCTAGTTTATTAAGGACTCTAGTCGTCCTTATTTTGTTAGAGCGTATGATGCTCGCCATTTTCACTAGTGTGCTCTCCACGTGTCATGATATTTTTGTAGGTGGATTTTCCCCCCGACAATAGCTCCACATGTCATAGTTCAGTTAAGTTGATTTGGAGATGAGCTGGGAGCTAGTCCGCAATCTCTTCAAATGTGTGTAATTATCGATGTTAACTGGACTGACGTTCTTTGAGTTATCATTCAACTTTTAAGCCTTCTTTAGTTAATCCGCTTGCCTTTGTAAGATTTTAGATGAATGCTTGCCTTTGGAGCCCTCAATCGAGTTGTTAAGAGAAGACTGTTCGACCATCCATCGGGTCTTTAATGCAGTTAAATGTCGATCATCTGGAATAACCAAGATAATAAGTATGCCCGATCGTTCCTCGGGGATTTATTGTGTTGAAGAATATCACATTGATCATTCATCGAGTTGGATATAAATAATAATTATCTTCCCCAACTTCATGTTGGGGATTTAATAAAGGGGGTAAACAACCAATATATGTTTGAGCATATAAATTGGATTGCAACAATATAACGTTGGCTAATAAAGGACCCGACACCCATTAGTCGAGGTTGAATTAAATAATAATCGCATTGCCCAATCGTCCGTTGGGGTTTAATAAATGATCACATAATATAACTTACGTCGACTATGCATCGAAGCTGATAAGAATTCCAGATAACTAATATTAGAGTCGGCTGCCTGTCGGGGCATTAATAGGATTTCAAAGGAAATAAATGATGCCTAAGCATCCGTTGAGACAAAATTGTAAAAGATCTAGTAGATATTGCGAAAGATCCATGCTCGACCATCTGTCATAGCATTAATAAGATAAATGGAAAGATTTTAAGGGACCTGACATATATTATGAACGATTCTGCAATGTTAGTTGAAGATACATTTGCAAACTATCAATTAGAGTTTAATGATAATGATAATGATAATGCCCAATAATCCTTTGGGGCTAAACTATGATGATCACATAATATATATGTCAACCATTCATCTGGGCATTTTGAAAAAAATAAGTAGTGCCTCAGCATTCATCGAGGCAAATTTTTAGAGGACTGAGTAGGTATTACAAATGACCCAGCATTGTTAGAGAAAAATAGATTTCCAAACCATTCATTAGGGTTGAATAACAATAATAAATGTAATGTCGATTATTAATCGACTGTGTCGACCACTTGTCGGGACTGAATATAAGAATTATCCTGACCAACCATCCATCGGGGATAAAATGCTACTTGTGTGGAAAATATCTTCGGGACTAAATACATGGAAATATTTTGTCAATCATTTGTTGAGATGAATCTTGAATATGTCTGACCGTCCATAGATCCAGATGAAGTTGAAGAAATATCAACGCCCGAGCATCCGTCGGATACAATAAATAACCTTGCCCAGTCATCTGTCGAGTCTTAAAGTGTTGTAGTGTGATCGATCATTCGTCGGAGAAATAACAAGATAAATAGTACTTGGCTAGTATGTCGAGGCAAAGTTGTACAGTACCAAGTAGATATAGCAAGCAATCCATGATCGAGCATCTATCAGATCATCAATAAGATTTCCAAGAGATTAAGATTGTGGTCAAGCATTCGTCGGGACTGAATCTTGTACCCGTGGAAGTTAATAAGTTACTCGACCATCTATTGAAGCTGAATCAAATAGAAATTGTCATGAGATTGAATTATTATGCTAAAGAATATATAATATTCACCCGAAAATTTCATAGCAACGAATGAAAGTAATAAATAATCAAATAATTTTTATGATAAAATCTCACTGAGATGACCATGCCCGAGCATCCGTCGAGGTTGTGCTAAGTACTTGTAAAAATATCACACCGTGCCAAAGAATCCTTCAGGATTTGTACAAATATCACACCGTGCCCGAGCATCCTTTGGGGCTACGCTAAGTACTTGTAAAAATATCACACTGACCATCCATCGGTTATAACAAATAATCTCCTTTTGTCGAGATTAAATTGCTATAGCTAGATGATAATATTCAAAATTAAGTGATCGAATAAATGACATGAGTATTATTGGAAGTGCGCTTCACCATTTATGTGAACAAAATAATTATAGTAAAGTCGAATAAAAAGTGTCATTTTAGATTATTATTGGATATAATTTGTGATAATAAAATCACAAGCATAGTGCATTAAATGAAGATCATAATACAATTAGAAACCCTCTTATTTTTTCAAAGAGAGAACCGAATAATGCAAAATTTATCAAAGATATGCCAGATGCAAGACATAGGATGTAATTCAAAATTTTTGAAAAATTGTTTGAATTCCAACCAGATACTCAATTATAAGTTGGTTTAAAAAATTCTCTTTCACATAAAGCTACATTAAGCTGTGAAGTATACAGAGGGGAGTTGGTACTGTATACCAAAAGCAAAAACAAGCGTTTGTTCCAACAAAGTCAAAATCGTCAAAAACCAATATGCCCCTTCTAAAAGCGTACACGAGAGAGGCGGTTCAGTTTTTATGCTTAAATACTTGTGGCCGACCAGATTATGGTGTTCTGGCAAAGACCTAATTGGCCTCGTTGAGATTGAGTGTGTTGAGCTCATCCTTGCATGCCGATCGACGACCACCAAAGTGGTCCATATGAGTTCGTCAAGATTCTTCGTTAATCGCATATGAAGCCCGACCAACAAGGGCGGAACTGGTTACAAGTCGGAGATAAATCAAAGAGAGGACCAGAACAAAAATTTGGGCCTTTATCTTTGATAGCCCCAAGTGGCAGGTCGGGGACGACAACAGATCGTTGGTCGAAATCTGTTGGTGCTTGTCTGAAGGAATGAACGATGCACGCTGAGTTGTGGGTTGTGGGCCTCCGAGGAGGAGTTGGAATACGGTCTCGTTGTAAGCATGTCGATTAATAAACTGTGACACCCCGCCTAATTAATAATCGAGTGATCAGTCCTTTATTAAATTAAAAATAAAGGTGAACGGTTGGTTCATTCTTAGCATCATTGTCGCAAAATAAAATTTCCCAATTAAACACCTTAAATAATTAAGCTAAGTGTCAAAACAATTTAAAGTCTTATTTCCATTTTAAAATTTCAACTTGAAAACCTTTTTAAATAATCAACAGTCTAAGAATCACATAAGTGCTACGGATAGAAATCAACACAAAAGAATTAATCCATCTAGATCAACCAAAAGAAGTCAAATAGCCGTTAATAAAATCACCCTCACAAAACTTAACTCCCAAGGAATTACTGAATACTAGAAATATAAACAAACATAAATCTCTGACAAATCCAAACTGAATAGGGAAACAGGCGACACATGCCATAACTAAGAAGAACTAAAATAAGAATAGAATCAATGAAGAGGTTGTCTAAAGCAAAGGCCTGTAACTCCCACATCAGCTGCAGCGCGTCCAATCCAAAGAACCTATGCATGACGCCCCTGTGGCTGGGCACCTGTAATATATATATATATATATATATATATATATATATATATATATATATATATATATATATATATATATATATATATATATACAAGAGAGAGAAAAAGACAGGAAACGGGTCAGAGCCCGAGTGTAAAACAGTTTTAAAAATAGTTTAGCAAGTATTTAAAATCCTTACCGGCTAATGCAACAACCATGTTAGTATGCGAAACTCTCTTGAGAATTCTCACCTCTCATCTAGTGTGCACGCCTACCGTACTAATAAATCTCATAAGTTTCTCTAACTTATTCTCCATAAGGTTTTATCACACGAAAGGCAAGGTTATAATATTTACTTTAGAAAATCATTCTCTTTAAGATTTCTTACATTATTTAGAATAATTCATTACCGTTATAAAGTTCTCGAACACTTATAATAAAGTTGAAGCATTTATTCATTACTTATCTACTTATACGCACAGTAGAAAGTTCCCATATAGATATGCGTATATTTATTAGTCACGCATATAATATATATACTAACGGCACCCCACATAAAATCTATTATGTTGGCATACTCTGTTATCAAGTCCCCGTATCACACAAACTAAGGGAAATACTAGTCCGGAATAACTCTCGAACTGTATTAACACGATACACAAAAAAATGGAGGCGAAGCATAGTTCCAGGTCCTAAGAGGTCAGCACATACCCTCACATCTCTTAGAACATCTAACAATCATTCTCAGATAGCCTATATCTAGGATACTATCTTTTAGGGTACGATTCAATATCCCCCATAAAGGTCCAATCGAGATAAGACTGTCCTGGCACGAAAACCTCTGTGATAGCAAGTAGCTCGGGTATAATTATTTTTACACAGATACATAATATAAGCACAGTCATACATTCATATATATAAATTGATATGCCCTGAATGTACCCCCTCGGCTCAGAGACATCAACCTCGGCCATGAAGATGGCCGATGTTAGAGGGTCCTTAGATTCATCACTAACAGTCTCGTCCTAGGCAAGGTCGGATACGACCGACATTGCTAGCTACCTCGGCAGGTGAGGTCACCATGATCCAGGGGCGGTTATCCACCTGATCATCCAAGAATTGCAACCTCGGCACGAAAGATGAAGAGGTTGCCATCCCATCATCAACGTCGATTTCGGTTAGGGATCGACCGACTTTCCTGCTTCGCCACCACTACCTCAGCCATGGCCGACGTTATAGCACAACAAGCCTTACCTCGGCCCTCCCGTGGAGTCAAGGTCACCACCTCGTCCTATCCCAGGCCAAGGTTGTGACCAATCGCAGTTGGCCGAGATCTTATGTGCACATATGGGGCAAGGAACACGTGTACACAATCAGTTATAACCGAATCATTCCCCCCACGTGAGGGAATATTGATGTCATTATTATCTACATGAGATCAGCCAGATGTCATCCTCATACTGGTTCAATCCTTGTGCACATACTCATTGCATGCTTGGGGGGTACACTACACCCCCCAATCACTATATATAGAGGTCATCCTCTACCTTGAAAAGGATCCAAAATTAGTAACCCTAGCTGAAACTCTGTTCAAATACACAGTAGAGGGAGAAATCTTGAGAGATTGTATTTATGGCCATTAGAGCCCTCATATAGTGACATACATCATACACTTGTACAGTGGATGTAGGCCTAATTGGCTGAACCACTTATACTCCGGTGCGAAACCTCTTCTCTTCAACTCCTTCTACTATATGTGTATGTACTCTTATGCTGCCATTGTTAACATTGAATTGAGCTTACAAACACCTTGAAGGGTGGTGTTGTTTCCAGCATCATCATTTTGGCGCCGTCTGTGGGAAACGAGAAGCTATCTCTTCCTCATCTGTTGCTTAGCCTCACCGGAGACTCTGGTGGTGAACCAGTCCTCCCCCCTTGCGCGGAGTTATTTCACCATTGAAAGAGGTCCTGTAAGGTATTAAGCTCATTTACTACACCAGCTCTTTTGTGCTAATACATGGCACCGGAATTACCACCACCTCTTTCGTCACCTGGTGCGGGGGGACCTAGCTCTAGCCAGGCACCACCCCAATCCGAAATGGTGGAAGTGGTCACAGCCTTGAGGTCTTTGGCTGTAATGCAACAAGCAATGCAAGAGCAATTTGCACAACTAAGCCAAAATATGGTGAGGCCACCTGGAGTCTCACCAAAAATGATCACTCCAGCGGCTGTTCAGCCTCATCCGGATGCCAAGGGACTACCCCAGGCACTGTGGAAAGACCAACCTACACGCCAGCGGAGGAGGTACGTTGCTGACCCTAGGCGCTTGCGCCTGGGGAGGCAAGGAAGCCCTTGCCCTGAGGACAAGTATGATGATCTAGAGGCGGAAGATGTCCCGGAAGATTATTGGGAACCGTATGAGGTTTCAAATAATACAGTTCATCCTATCCAACGGAGCCAAGGTTCTGGAGGAAGAAGAGGTGGAGAATCCCAACAACGAGGATCAGCTTTTGATCGGCTAAGTACAGGGTCATCCTTTAAAAGGCTGGGCCCGATAAACGACCTAAGACAAAGGTTGTCAAGGTCAAGGAGTGCAGCTGGCTTATAAAGGGAAGAGAGGAAACGTCAGCCTCATCGGGGAAGAGGAAGAGACCAAGAAGAGATCAACAGCAGACGTTGTGCTGTGGCTGGGGAACCTTTAGTCCACCCCCTAGAGGTGGCTGGGGATAACCTTGGCCAGGTCGACGTTGCAAGACCATGGAACGACTCTATTCAACATCTTGAGAACAAGATAGGAGATCTCATCAAAAGTCAGGATCCACTACAAAGAGGTTTCTTAGAGGGCTCACCATTCATGGCTAAGATAGTAAGCTTCCCTACCCCAGCTAAGTTCAAGCCATCTACAGTGACTCCCAAGTATGATGGTAGCACCAACCATGTACATCACATTGAGATGTACGAGTCAGCAGCGGACATCTACTCAATACCGGATGAGATAAAGTGCAGAGCCTTCTCCGGGACCTTAACGGGAGCTGTGCACATATGGTTTACATCTCTTCCGAAGAATTCAATTGAGAACTTTAAGGGCTTGGCTGAACGGTTCATTCACAACTTATGCTTTGGGGTAAGACCTCAAAAGAAGACCACCCATCTGTTGTATGTCAAGCAAGGCAAGAACGAGAGCCTAGGAGATTACATCGCCAGGTTCAACAAAGAAAAACTTAAGGTTGAAGATTATGAAGAAAACATAGCTCTGACCGCCCTCATAGGAGGTCTTTAAAAAGGGAAGTTATTGTGAAAACTCGCAGAAGACCCTCTCAGGTCCATGGCAGAGCTATTGGCAACTGCGGGAAAGGTCATGAATGCTGAAGAAGCCATGGCCTCCAAGTATGAAGACGAGAACAGCGATAGCAGCGGAAAGTTCCAAAGAAAGAAGGATAGAAAGAAGAGGTCGGCTGATGATAAGTTTGCGCGTTATACCCCTCTTATGGTTAGCTTCGAACACATCCTCAATGAGATCAAGAATGACCGATCCCTAAGATGGCCAGAGAAGTTGAAGGCTCCTCTACATAAGAGGAAACAGAACTTATGGTGTAAATTCTACCAAGACCATGGCCATATAACAGAAAAGTGCTTTGCCTTGAAGGATAAGATCGAGAAGATGTTGAAGTCAGGAAAGTTGAGGAAATATGTTGATGGTAAAGCTCCCAGAAGGGTAAGTGAAGACCCCAAAAAGAAGAGACATGACAAGTGCCGTGAGGATACCACAACAAGAAGAGATGGTGACTCAGACGGAGATGACGAAGATGATCTAAACCTCCCGCCAAAAGACGACAACACCCCAGTGAAGAGGGTTGGTATGATCTCCTTTGGAATTAGCACCATATGCAGAGGACTTGAGAGGGGTGGTTCTGAGGTTGCTGACAGGAAAGCTCATGTGCCAGAGGCCAAATTAGTGGCCAAGCTTGAAGTGGTAAACCTAACGTCTTTCGAGACTGCACAGAAGAGAAAGAAGGTAGACATAGACACTCTCGTAGTTGGGTTCTCCTGACTCGATTTCAAAGGCATCCTAGCTCCACATGATGACCCTTTGGTGATCACAACAAGAGTTCATGGATGTGAGGTGCAGATAATTCTTATAGATGGAGGATATTCAGCAGATGTGATGTTCTGGACTTGCTTCAAGAGCCTAGGTCTTAGCCGAGCTAGGCTGGTACCCTATCATCATCCGTTAATGGGCTTCAACGGTGAAAAGGTCCACCCCTTGGGCATGTATGAGATGGACGTGCGGATGGGTGATAAGTGGCCTAAGAGGTTAACTCGAAAGATCATTTTTTTCGTTATGGATGAAAATATCTTCTCGGCCTATAACCTCATCATAGGAAGAGAGGCCCTTAAGGAGATTTGAAGTCGTGCCATCGACGGTCCACCAGATGGTAAAATTCTCGACCCCCCTATGGGGTAGGGGAAGTGCAGGGTGACCAGACCATAGCATGGGAATGTTACTTCAACTCTGCCGAAGAGAGAGAGGCCCATAAGAGAGCTACTACCACTTATAACATCGATACACTTGACCCTAGAGATGAAACAAAGTTGAAGAAAGGAGAGGTCGTGAAAGAGGTAGAATCCATCATCCTCAATGAGGACGAACCGAAAAAAACCGTTCAGGTCGGTAAAGAGTTAAAAGAGGAGATCAAAGAATAGCTGATAAACTTCCTGAGGAAGAGGCAGAGTGTCTTCACTTGGAGTCACACAGACATGCCTGGAATCTGCCCCGAGATCATGTGTCATAAACTCAACGTATCTAAGGATGCAAGGGAAATCAAGCAAAGACGAAGAGTCTATTCTAGGGAGAAGTACGACGTCATCCGGGAAGAGGTCAGAAAGTTGGAAGAGGCTGAATTCATCAGGGAAGTGACATATTTGGAATGGCTATCAAACGCAGTCATTGTGCCCAAAGCTAACGAAAAGTGGAGAATGTGTGTGGATTTTACTGACCTGAACAAGTCTTACCCGAAAGACAGTTACCCCTTACCCCAGATCGATCAGATGGTAGATGCAACTGCATGACATGAGCTCATGAGCTTCATGGACGCGTATTCAGGCTATAACTAAATCTTCATGGATACCAAAGACTCAGAGAAGACAGCCTTCATTACTGACAAATGGACGTATTGCTACAAGGTGATGCCCTTCGGATTGAAAAATACAGGGGCAACATATTAACATCTTATGAATAAGATGTTTGAAGACCAAATAGGCAAGACTATGGGGGTGTATGTCGACGATATGTTGACGAAGAGCTTAAAGGCCTGCACCAATGTGGCAGACCTGGAAAAGACCTTGAATACCATGGACCTGTACAAGATGAAACTCAACCCGCCAAAGTGTGTCTTCGGGGTAGGAGCTGGGAAGTTTATTGGATTCATCGTCAATTAAAGAGGAATAGAGGCAAACCCAGAGAAAATCAGGGCTTTGCTTGACATGAAGACACCTCGGAGTATCAGGGACGTTCAAAGGCTCACTGGAAGAGTGGTTGCGCTCAAAGATTCATTTCCAGGGCGATCGACAAGTGTCTTCCGTTCTTCAAGGTGCTCAGAAAGGCCTTCGAGTGGGACAAAGAGTGTGATGAGGTTTTTGATCAACTCAAGTCATACCTTGGATCTCCCTTGCTCTTATCTCGGCCCATAGCAGGAGAGAAGTTATACGTCTATCTAGCAGTCTCTAAATCCGTTATAAGTGCGTCCATTGTACGGGAAGATGTTGGGATTCAGAGACCCGTATACTTCAACAGTAAGGACCTTCAGGGATCTAAGAAAAATTACCCTCGCATGGAAAAGTTAGCCTACACCCTGATACATGCTTCTAGGAAGATGAAGCCCTACTTTCAGGACCATTCCATGGTAATTCTCACCGAATCCCCATTAAGACAGGTCCTCCATAAACCTGAGAAGTTAGGTAGACTGATGACTTGGGCCATTGAATTGGGGGAATATGACCTTACCTATCAGCCTAGGGTGGCTATCAAATGGCAGGCACTTGCAGACTTCGTCGCTAAGTTCACATGGGAAGAGGCCGAGGTAGAGGATAACCTAGAGACTACAGAAGGGTCAAATGACAACATCTTTCGAGATCAGGAAGAGATTGTACCCTGGAGGACCAGAAGCAGAGTAGTTGAGAATGAGTAGAATCGGTACCTTTTCAAGCTAGGAATCATGTCAGAAGGGGGCTTCTCATCAGATAAAGACGTCTGGAACCTCTGTGTTGACGGGTCTTCTTGCGGTAGTGGAAGTGGTGCATGGCTAATACTTTCAGCTCCAGATGGTACCAACATTGAGTATGCTTTGAGGTTCAACTTCAAGGCATCTAACAACGAGTCGAAATACGAGGCCATGATAGCAGGTCTCTCATTGACAAAAACTCTGGGAGTAGGATGACTTCTACTTCATAGTGACTCAAGGTTAGTTGTTAATCAAGTGTTGGGGGTTTATGAGGCCAAGTATGAAAGGATGGCCAAATACCTGAAGAGGGTGCGAACGATGCTGGAAGGTTTCGAATAGATAAAGATGAAGAGAATACCTCGAAAAAATAACAGCCACACTGATCCATTAGCAAGGTTGGCCTCGGCAACAAACACAGATATTAAAAGAACAGTTCCAATCGAGGTCTTGCCGAGGGCGACCATCAAAGAAGAAGAGGTTGGTAAGCCTTGCCTCAATTTGACCCTGGGGGACTCATGGATGAACCCCCTCGTCAGATATATCAAAGAGGGAGAGCTACCGGAATCCAAGCTAGAGAGGAGGAAATTAAGATACAAGGCTACAAAATTCTCCATAATAGGAGACGTCCTATATAACAAGGGATTCGTATTGCCTCTCCTCATATGTGTTCATCCCACAGAAGTCCCCCGTGTCTTACAGGAGGTACATGAGGGTTCTTGTTCCAGTCACATAGGAGGAAGACCCTTGGCCAAGAGAATTGTTACACAAGGATATTGGTGGCCGACCCTGGCCAAAGATGCGACAGCTTATGTAAAGAGGTGCGACAAATGTCAGAGATTATCCACAATCCCCCATCAACCTCATCATCCTATGACGTCTATCGGTTCCCCTTGGCCATTCGCAGTATGGGGGATTGACTTAGTAGGTCCCCTACCAAGGGTTCCATTACAGATTTTTGATAGTTGCCATTGATTACTTCTCTAAATGGGTGGAGGCAGAGCCGATGATAACGGTTACGGAGCAGAAGACCTTCCAATTTATTGGGAGGAACATCATATGCAGACACGGCCTCCCAAACACTCTCATCTCAGACAATGGAACCCATTTCAAGAACTCTTCCTTATATAAGTATTGCGAAAGAGTTGGGATAAAATAGTTCTTATCTTCTCCTGGCCGGCCTCAGGCAAACAGACAGACTGAAGTCACAAATAGAACAATCCTCGATGGAATAAAGAAGAGGTTGGAAGAAGCTAAGGGGAGATGGACTGAAGAGGTTTATGCTGTTCTGTGGGCCTATAGAATGACGGTTAGGAGACCTACGGGGTGGACCCCATTTATGATGTCACATGGCTCAGAGGCCGTCATACCCATAGAGGTGGGACTCCCTACTCATAGGGTTCAGGTCTACGACCCCGAGAAGAATGGGGAGGAGAGAAGACTCGACCTAGACTTGATCGAGGAGATAAGGGAAGACACAGAAGTCAGGAAAGTAGCTTACCAGCACAGAACAGCAAAATCTACAATCAAAGGGTAAAATCAAGGCCCATTATCGTTGGAGACTTAGTACTGAAGAAGACACTGCAGAAGGCAAACAAGCTTCACCCAAATTGGCATGATCCCTACAAAGTGATCAAAGAGGTTGTACCCCGGGACCTACAGGCTAGAAAACCTAAAGGGGGAACCTTTTTCCAATCCCTGGAATGCTGATCATCTAAAGAAGTATTACATATGATATTGCCAGAGTTTGTGTCAATGTATTATCTTATGAAAAGGTTATTAATAAGAAGATCAGTTTCCATGTCAATTCTTGGTTCATTGTGCTCCAGTGGAAAATTTGATAAGGATATCATCTTAGTTGATGACCTCATACCTTATAACATCATGATTTGGTGACAAGGTCTGAGGTAAGACATCATACTTGGATGACCTTAGACCCTTAACATCAATAATTTGGTGAAAATTTTATGAGGATAACATCTTATTTGATGACCTCAGACCTTATAACATCATAATTTGGTGTCAAGGTCTGAGGTAAGACATCATACTTGGATGACCTCAGACCCTAAACATCGTTAGTTTGGTGAAAATTTTATGAGGATAACATCTTAGTTGATGACCTCAGACCTTATAACATCATGATTTGGTGATAAGGTCTGAGGTCAGACATCATAGTTGGATAACCTCAGACCCTTAACATCATTAATTTGGTGAAAATTATTTATGAGGATAACATCTTAGTTGATGACCTCAGACCTTATAGCATCATGATTTGGTGATAAGGTCTGAGGTCAGACATTATACTTGGATGACCTCAGACCCTTAACATCATTAATTTGGTGAAATTATTTATGAGGATAACATATTAGTTGATGACCTCAGACCTTATAACATCATAATTTGGTGATAAGGTCTGAGGTCAGACATCATACTTGGATGACCTCAGACCCTTAACATCATTAATTTGGTGAAAATTATTTATAAAGGATAACATCTTAGTTGATGACCTCAGACCTTATAACATCATGATTTGGTGATAAGGTCAGAGGTCAGACATCATACTTGGATGACCTCAGACCCTTAACATCATTAATTTGGTGAAATTATTTATAAGGATAACATCTTAGTTGATGACCTCACACCTTATAATATCATAATTTGGTGACAAGGTCTGAGGTAAGACATCATACTTGGATGACCTCAGACCCTTAACATCATTAATTTGGTGAAAATTTTATGAGGATAAAATCTTAGTTGATGACCTTAGACCTTATAACACCATGATTTGGTGACAAGGTCTGAGGTCAGATATCATACTTGGATGACCTCAGACCCTTAACATCATTAATTTGGTGAAAATTATTTATGAGGATAACATCTTAGTTGATGACCTCTGACTTTATAACATCATGATTTGGTGACAAGTTCTGAGGTCAAACATCATACTTGGATGACCTCAGACCCTTAACATCATTAGTTTGGTGAAAATTATTGCATGGCAAAGAAAATCTTCCAACAAACAATTCAGCAAGAGAAGAAATAAGAGCCCTCCTCAGAGGTTAACAGATTAAGTTACAAATGGCAAAAATATAAAGTAACATTGTCAATCAGAGGTTACAGTTCAAATACATAGTGAAAAAGTACAAAAGCTTCACAAAAATAGCCTAAGGATTTATAGGGACAGTGTTGGCATCCTCAGCCCGATTCCCTTGGCCGACGTTGGTCACCTTAGCCCCATCATCTCTGGGGTTGGCTCCCTCAATCTCTATAACATCCAGTGGCGCAGTCTCTGCAGGGGCATCGTCTTCCTCTTCAACCTCGTAAAGGGCTTGGGCAAATTGAGGGTTAGAAAAACCCAGACCTATGAAGTCAGAGGCTTTTAAGCTCCCTGACTCCTTCTCCTTAGCAACCGCCCATTTGCCAGGAGCCTTAATACCTCTTTCGAGGTACTCAAAGTTGAAGATAATGAATTCATCGGAGACTTTGTAATCGGCCAGAATCCCCTCAGAATCATCCTCAAGGGTTGCCTTCACTGCAGCGTCAACCTTCTGCTGGAGAACGTCGTCCTTGGCCTTCAGAGCAATGGTTTGGTCCTTTTTAAGCTTGTAAATCTCTTTATCCAACTCCTTAACCTTCTTATCAGACCCCTCAAAGGCAGACTTCAGACGGTCTATCTCTGCATTCAGAGAGTTTTTCACCTTCTCGGCCTCTTGGCCTTTCTGGATGAGGGGAAACTTCTTCAGAGTCCAGTTGGCAAGATGATGCATAGCAACGAGGCCATGCAAATCATGTGGTCGTATATATAAGTCAAAATTCAAAACAGAGGCTACACTTCAAAGCTAAACTGAAATTCGAAGTCATACTTGAATAGACCTATGAAGGCCAATCTCAACCAACAGAGGGGTGTCCATGGATCGACAAAAGCGTTTGTCAGCATCGGTCATAGTAGAGCCGATAGCATCCAATGCCTGTAAACTGTGGCCTATGATGCTATCATTAATTTTTAGTTTCTCTATACGAGCATCCAATGCATCCTCAGAAGAAATAGGGATGGCACGATCCCCACCTTTCTTTTTCTGCCTCTGATCCTCAGGTGCAGGATCGGTAACTTTTCTCTTCTTGGTGGCCTCAGCCCTCGAGGTTGAGGGAGGGCGAAGAGGAGCATTCAGACGTTCTTTTTTTACGAGCTTCATTAAACTTGGTGCTGCCATCTCCCACAACTCGTCAGATATTCCCTTCGGATGCTCTACAAGATAGAAAGGTCTGAGTTAGAGAGTCAAACATACATAAATTCAGAGGTATAACTTGCTAAAATAAAAAGCACTTACCAAGCTCTGTAAGAGGACTTCCCCCTAGATCAGTCTCAGAGAGTTAATAGGGGGTCATCACATGCTCGAATTTGACAAGCAAACCATTCTCCCCTGATCCTGAAGGTCTTTGACCTTCCGAAGATTGAGTTAGCTTAGCCTAGGGTCGGCTTTGGCAGCCATCGTAACCTTTCCCCATCTCAGGGGCATTCTCGGCTCTAATGAGGAAGAGGGGGCATATGGACCAAATTCCCATGGCCCTGAGGCAAATAAATAACTTGGCTTCCAGTTATGGTTTGAGGTTTGGGTAATCTGAAGCATCTTCTTATTCAACTTCCCAGCCAAAAAATGATAGTAGCTCGGATGGTTTCTGGCAGTTGAAGGGACATAGCACCCTGTAAAGACTTGGACAGGAAGGTCTGCGTGATGAACAACCCTCCATAAGATAATGGCTCTAATTATTACCCTCCAAGCATTGGGTGACAACTGGGAAGGGGCCAAGTTGATATAGACCAATATAGACCTGATGATGGGATGGATGGGTAGGTAAAATCCTAACTTGAACATCTACTCGTATAGGCAGATTTCATCATCTTGGCCATCATAAGCCCTCTCTTCCCTCAGAGGTCTCCTTAGTTTTATAGAGGGGCTTATGGAATATAGGTATCTAAAGGACAAGAGGTCGACCTCGCTGACTGTACTCTCAATCTCGGCCGCCTCAGAGATGTCAATATCACTCCCAGCATCATCATCATCATCTATCTCAACATCGGCCTGAGCAAACGATGGGGCACCACCTGAAAACCTCTGAGCGAACTCAGCCCCTGTGACTGCCGATAGAGGAATAGCTTCAAGAATCAGTGGAACAGCCAAACTTGGTCTAATAATCTCAACCTCTGAGGAAGAGGTTGATGTGCTTAAACTTTTGTGAGACGAAGCCCGACTAGAAACCTCTGCCTGATCAGGGACTTGATCTTATTGATGTGTGAAGTCCATGGCCTCTTGGAAGGAGTCCACAGACATAGGGTCTGAGGTGGATGACTCAGACTCCGACATTGGAGAGGGTTTATCAGGAACCTCTGCTTTGTTAGCTGGTTCAGTTGGTTCAGGGTATATGACCTTCAGAGGTGGTGAAAAGATAGGTCTGAGGGGGAATTCCCCGGACCTACGAGCTTCCTCTTGCGCTCTTTGTATTTATCTAATTTTATCTAAGGTCTTCTCCCTAAGAGAGGGGAACTCATCTAAGAGTTGGTAAAGGGGTCTGAGCATATGAAGCAGACGCTAGACTTACAGACTCTCCTAAATTACAAACAAGATTGGCAAATGAAATTAAAGATCAAGCTATTAAACTTTGAATAAAAACGACGAAGAACAATTAAGAACAGTTCACCAAAAAAACCAATAGCTTCACCGGAAACCTCTTGAAGCTCACCGAAAAATGCAAAAGCAAGAACAAAGGCAAAAAAATGAAGAAGAAGGGATGGTAAGGGGTACCTGAAGAAAGGTGATGAGAATCAAGGAAGGAATCCCAAGGAATGATCACCCAAATGCACTTCAAATCAGAGCTCTTTTAGAGAGAGAAATAAGGAAGAAAGAGAAGAAAATGGGGTTTAAACCCTTAAGTATGATTGCACGCGTCCCAAGGCCCATCATTGCCTTGGGATCCTAAAAGACAATCAACATCATCAAGCCTGTCAGGCATGCAATCAACTTCAGTAACTGACAAGTGTCAAAAAAGGAATATAGGTACAAAGCACAAGGACCTCAGAGTTGTAGACCCTATAATCACCTGATCTCGCATATAACTAAGGGCTAGGGGGTGATTGATATGCCCTGAATGTATCCCCTCTGCTCAGAGACATCAACCTCGGCCATGAAGATGGCTGATGTTAGAGGGTCCTTGGATTCATCACTAATAGTCTTGTCATAGGTCAGGTCGGCCACGCCCGACGTTTCTAGCTACCTCGGTAGGTGAGTTCACCATGATCCAGGGGCGGTTATCCACCTGATCATCCAAGAATTGCAACCTCTGCTTGGAAGACGAAGAGGTTGCCATTCCATCATCAATGTCGATCTCGATTAAGGATCGGTCGACGTTCCTGCTTCGCCACCACTACCTCGGCCCAGGCCGACATTATATCACAATAAGCCTTACCTTGGCCCTCCCGTGGACTCAAGGTCACCACCTCGTCCTATCCCAGGCCAAGGTTGTGACCAATCGCAGTTGGCCGAGCTCTTATGTGCACATGTGGGGCTAGGAACACGTGTACACAATCAGTTATAACCGAATCATTCCCCCCACGTGAGGGAATATTGAGGTCATTATTATCTATAAGAGATCAGCCAGGTGTCATCCTCATACTGGTTCAATCCTCATGCACATACTCATTTCATGCTTAGGGGGTACACTAAACCCCCAGGCACTATATAAAGAGGTCATCCTCTACCTTGAAAAGGATCCGAAATTAGCAACCCTAGCTGAAACTCTGTTCAAATACACAGTAGAGAGAGAAAGCTTGAGAGATTATATCTATGGCCATTAGATCCCTCATACAGTGACATACATCATGCACTTGTACAGTGGATGTAGGCCTGATTGGCTGAACCACTGATACTCCGGTGTGAAACCTATTCTCCTCAACTCCTCCTACTATATGTGTATGTACTCTTATGCTGTCATTGTTAACATTGAATTGAGCTTACAAACACCTTGAAGGGTGGTGCTATTTCCAGCATCATCATAAATATTCACATTTTCTAAATTAGGTGCGCCCACGACCCATAATTATAATTCTAGCCATGCGTAACATATAACGCTCGAGTTCTACGTATAAGTAAATCACTCTTTTTATTCTATTGAGTATAACAAATCCTTAAGTACCTCTCGACTCTCGAAGTGTATCCTCTCAAAATAATATAAAATCAGAAGGTTCACCCTCACTACTCTTCTGGTCTAAGTCTTCCTTAATTATCACAAGATATACTATAACGTACGCACGATTTTCCACAAATTTATATTCTCGAAACCCCACAGTTAAATCTCATATGAATCGTATCACCCGAACCTTTCCTACAACCCTACTGGTCGATCCCAAGTCCCATTATGGTAAATAAAATACGTATAAGGGTTCCCACAAAGTGTCACAGGGTTAATCATTAAGAATAAAGAACAAGCTTCAAAATTCAGAAGAGGTCAATTTATCGAAAATAGGGGGTCAATCGATCGATCGACATTCAAGGTCAATCGATCGATCAAACAGATATTTCCCAGATTATGCATTTACTATCCTACGGGTTTCATCACCAAAAGTCCTCAAAACCTCTACCAATTTCTCCCAAACTCCCAAACAACATTACTACTAGTACTTTATACCTAACTACATGATTTCTTACGTTAAACATGTTCAAATTCGTCAACGATATCGAATTAATGGGGTAAAATTAACATAATCCTCAAGAACCCTAATTTTGGAGGAAACACACATTCTTCTAATTATTTCATAGATTTCTTATTTCTAAATTCATAATAATTCGTGGGTAATCCTCTACATGTGATGGGTATGTGCAGAATATATTAAATTTCTTTAAACATGCGATTTAAAGTCTCTAAATTATCAATTTCTTTCATAAAACATGTTCTTGATAATCCTAAACTAACATGGGTGAGACATTAACTAAAAACAAAGCAAGATAGATACTTGCCTGGAATTCGAGTTTCTGATTTGTGGACGAAAGAAGTATGGTTGCGTTCCTCGTCGCGCGATCTATGCTTTGGTGGTGGCGGTGCAAACGGGTGAGTATTTGGCCTTGAGTTGCTTAAAAAGCTTCTTATCTTCTTCTCTAATGGCCATTCTAAGGTTCTATGTTTGTTAACCCTAAAAGGCAACTCCTAATGGCTTATATAACTATTGGAAATTCGTGGGTTTAATCACCCAAAAATACAAAATGTCTAATATATCCTCCCGGGATGTCAATTAGGCCTAAAAATGCCACGAGACCCAAACTAAACCCCCGGGTACACTTTTCTGACTACATAGACCCTTCTGGACACTTTGGCGCACTCAAAATGACCATAAGGGCTACTTATAATTTATTCACTTTTAATAATAATAATTTAGTCCTGACACGACATTGGCGTGTCCCGACTTAAATTTCCATAATTGTCATTTTATTCACTCGTGACAATTTTTAATAAAATCAATTCTACATATTACTTTACTCAATAAGTAATATTTAACAAATCAACCAATTTCCAATAATTACTAACTCTCGTCACGCTAGTAAATATTTAAAACAAATTTTCGGATTAATATTAAATTAATATCTTAATTTAAATTTAATAATTCCCCAAATTTAAAGGACATAAAAATACGGGGTATTACATACTTCCCCCCTAATAACGGAATTTGTCCCGAAATTCAGAAAATAAGGCCTAGTTGTCAAAATTTCTGGATACCTTATCAGTATGCAAACTATCTACATAGTAAGGCTTTCAATTACTATAGCCCCCGCCTCACAGCAAGTTTGTTTAACACTCTCATTAGAGACACTTCACATTGTGCTCCTATCCGACAACATTCTCATAAGACACGCCTATACATCATTGATTCTTATTATTTCGATAACATTGGGATACCGTACCTCATTATATGACAACTACTCGGGTCTATCTAAACACAAAACTCCCATTCTGAGAGAAACCATACGAACATCTGACCACTCTTGTTTGCATAAAACAGCCGTGATAATTCCATTATAGTCATCGGATTATTCTCGACCAATCCAAAATTTTGATTATTCTCCAACCTCTAAGAATCCAGAGGGAGAATAGTTAAGATTATTCTCAACTCAATAAGCACCTTGTTCACAATATACAGATACGAGTGCTCCCACGGAACCCTACCATTTGGTAATATCCTCCCACAATTTATGTACTATACTCCACTTACTAGCTATAACCGTTGTGGAAATGAAATGATCACAATGAATCCAAAATTACCTGCACACTGTTCCACTAATGGTTAGTCACCGCTCGCCTACCCTCTGGATTATGGGTGATACAACCTGCTCAAAATGAAATGTTATCCCCACTGCTTCCTGAAATACCATATTGAAGGTGGGATTCGAAAGTCTCATCCTAAGGAGAATGATCACGTACCGGCATGATTCTTTATTTCAAAGGAAGACTGGGGCACACTAACTAATATTGTAAATCACCCCAAAGGAATATCAATCACTTCCTTCTTGGGCGACTTGTTCCACATGTTCGAATGAACCCTTCATCTTGTCTTGTGGTTGGCAACCCATCCAAGAAACTTTACCGACTTTATCGGCCTCTTCCATTATAGGAATTGTCTATAGTCACACAATTCTATAGTTGATCCTCTTGTTCCAACCGATTTTTATCTATGAGTGATGCATACGGAGACTAATCACTATGTCCCGCTCAACATCGAATTTTACTTGAAATGTCTCACATTAAGTGACACTTAATACTCCCCTTCTTTCCTTGGCATATACCGAAAGTTCTGACCCGTGCACTTTTCTCCACGATGTGCACTTCTGGACCTTTTATATCATACTAACATCATCGTTCTTTGTGCGCGTAACTCGCTCTCAACATTTGACTAATTAAAACTTCGCTCTGAGTGTTCTCCATGTAGTTAAATTCTACCCTTCTCAAGAAATACCCCTTAGTAAATGGCTTCCCATAGCCTTCCAACCCAATTTGGGCGTGTTACTCTGATCATTCTCATATATATGGATTTATCGTCTTTCACACAACGCTTAATCCACTCAACCACTTCCACCTCGATATGTTAGTCCCACATAAATATATTCCACACGTCTATTCCTATGTCTCTTCAACTCGAACGATTCTAACCTCAGATAACTAAGATGCTCACATACCCTATAAACTGTGTATACTAGCGTAAGCATCGCGTACACTTCTCACATAACACCCAATTCTTTATTTCCCTTGTGCTCACAATACGATTACAACACTTGGGTAATCTCAATCACCCTAGAAATTGAAATTTTAATTCCTCCTTATCATCGTTCCACCCCTCAACTCGTGGTGACAAAACAAAACTTTCAATGCTTTCTTACCACACAATCGTCTCCACTGGACTTAGATTGCAATTTAATTTCCATCTTACATATATAATTACCTGTTCCTATTACGATCAAGGTACCGAACTCATGGACGAATAACCAAACATCTCCCTATTTCCAACCTTACGCTAAGTTTCATGTGTGAGATGTCTCGCAAAGAGAATTCCAAATAAGGAACCCCCCGATACAATACTACCTAGCATTATCGATTATCGAAATTCGTTACGCCCTCTGTCCATAGCATGTACCCCTTTATTCCATCTATTAACAGACAAGTTACATCTCCTACCGTAATTATACTTAACAAAGAACATTTCACCAATTGCACTATCGTTCAGTATTGGTGGAAATCACATTCCATAATCCTCGAATACATCCAATCGGGGTTTTCGAAGTCCTGTCCCCAAACATATGGGTATAACTCTTAACTCTCACATCTCTAGTGTCCCCTTTTAACTCATTCACACTTAACTTTGTTAGTACATGGGAGCAAGAAGTAGAGTATAGAACACAAATTAAACGTATCTATAAGGCTAGCTACCAATAATACCTGTGTTATACCACTCTGAAGTTCTTTTTTTCTCTAAATTTTATTTTATATTGCAGCATTGTCATCACTAGAGAAGGTTAAGCTCTTTGTTCATGATTCGTTTCCCTATTATGTGTCAGATTGTGCGAGGGTTGCTTCTTGCCAATTGTGTTTCCAACTCCCAACTTTGCGACTGATTTGTCTGCTCTAGGTGAAGTTCTTGTTTAGGGTTTACAATGTGTTGTCCCAGGGAAATAAAAATTGAATAAAGTAGAATGTAGTACATGCACTTGGAAATTCATCAAGGAGTACTGTTGGTTGAGTATTCAAATAACTTGTCTTTGTTGTGGTGATTTATGTTAATTTTCATGCTACTTCATGGTTTGTAAGACTGTAAGAAATAAATAAATAAAACTCTGCAATTTGTTTTCCAAATGTAATTAATGTTTTCAATTGAATTTATAAAAGTGATAAACAGTTTAACCCTTTGGTTTTTCTGGGGATAATAGTGGATGATTGTTACTCTGCCTTACATGGCAGGAGAGGGGTCAATGAAGAGAGCATTTAAGTTAGTTGATGAAAACTCTACAAAATTTACAAATACTACCATCTTCTTCTAGAATAAACATTATATATTCTTCCTTTATATTCTACCGTGCATACCTTATCCCTGCAAAAAATCAAGGTTCAGTGGTTTATCTTATTTGACATTCTGATTTTCATTTTGCACATTGTTGCAAAATTAACTCACAACCTTCAGATATTTGTTCGGCTTATTTCTCAGATTTAATGGTAGTTCTTATAATTGGAATGAAAATTGTAAAGGATCGAGTCTTATTGCAGTGTTCTTGAATAGTATAAGAGGAACATATTATGTACTTATATATCAATATCCTTGGACATAATCAAATCTCTCTTTGTGTCGGATACTTGAAAATATGTTAGTTGAATTCTCGTGCCAAATTAAAACATGTTAAACTAAATTTCTCTCTAACAAATTAACAAGCAATATTTACACTACTCCACTGCCTAGACTTGCATTTTGTGTCACAATATGGAATATGCAGGCATTCAGTTTTATGGACACTGAAGTTATCCGAAAAAAGATAGTCCATCATTATCTGCCTTCCTCGTGAGATCATGAACATGGTTGTGTAACGTCTTTAAGAGATCAGGAAATTTATGCGCAACTTCACTGCCTCTGTGACACAAACATATATTCTCTATAAGCTCGGAATCAATGAAATATCCCTCTTTGTTTTTGACAGAAAAAGAACATAATTGTGGGATGATCGTAGGGGTCTGCCTAGATGTGGGGGTGTACCTAGAGCCAGACATATACTCTCCTGCTATGTCTACGCAAATGGGAACTTGATGCTAGGTATCAGACTGGATTTCGTTTTGACACCCACCTCTATCACCTTGATACTACCCATCAATGTAGTGGTTAGAAGCCTCTAGAAAATATTCAAGGTAGAATATCTCCCTCCATTGTTGTTGTAGACAATAAGGTGTATATCACAGGTTTTTGCCAAGATCGAAATTACTAATGTTTTAAAAGGCCAGATTATCGATCCCCAAACAGGGGTCCAAAAATCTATAGCTCCTCGCCTTGTTGATTCCAACCATCCGTTAACATTCCTCGCTATTATTCCTGATAAAAATATCATATTTTTTCTAGAATACGCCTCTGCTCGTTTCTATTACTATGACCTCCGCTTAAATGATTGGTTTACTGTTTGTGATCCCGTTTTCTCAAAAAAATGGAATTTTTGGCTGATCATGAATCCTATTCCGTTACGGCTAGCACAACTATACATTGGTTTTGTTGCAACATGGAGGTCTATGCCTACGATTTTGTGTATAGAGTGTTTTACTCCTCCATTGGGCCTATTGTCGATTCTGACAAACTAGGCTATACAAAAAAACCTGGCAAACGTAGCAATGTTGTTTTACTGCATCTATGGGATGATCGTTTTTGTCTTGTACAAAAGGATATTCCATTCGACCCAAACTCCGACAAAGCACCACTATGTTCCATGAAACTGTCTATTATCAGATCAGTGCCCAACTATACCCACGGAACTACCAATACTACTCCGCTCTTTGTCTCTATTTCATCAACACAAACGTTCTTCGTTGATGCTCAATTCGAACTCATGGGTTCTTTAATAGTGAATCCAATAATGGGAGCAAACATGCCTTTGCTGCGCGTTAATGGATGTTGAAGGAAATCAACATGAAACCAAATGATTGAGCATTTCCATGTTTGAGAGAACCTCCGGTATCTACAGCTGTTGTGGTATAGAATTGCCTCTTATTTATCAAATACTTATAACATGTGTTTCTATACTGTTTGAGATCTGGAAGAGAGTTTATTTACTTAGTTTGGTTGGATACTTGAATACTTTTCTAGTGTTTACATATCAAATTGGCACTTATGCATACTTGAAAAAAAAAAGTTAAAAAAGAGAAACATACAACTTAAGGTAATTTCTTTTACAAAACCTTAGGAACTCCCAAAGAATTTTTTGTATAGATCCAGGATTATTAATCAGTACTTCAATCAAATGAGGATAGCGGGCGAGGTTTCTAAGAGTTGAGAGCGCATGATTCAGAACATCCTGATCAGGTATGATTCATTTTCTTAAAGAAAATATAAATGACTAGTACCATTTTCTTTGGATTGATTTTAAGATTTGTTAACTGACATTGCATTATGGTCCTGGAGACAGGACTATAATATCATATATTGAGATCAATGTTTGAATCAATTACTTGGTTAAGAATTTTATTAAAGTAAATTTCTAGTAAAAAAATCAACTTATTTCATAACTTCTAAGCTGTTCAAAATCGGATCTGATTCCCCAATTTTGGAACAATATATACACTTTTCAATTTCCAAAACTCCAAGGAAAAAAATTGAATCGGACATCATTTTGAAAATTTTGTTTTCCCTAATTTTTGTCTAGTGTTAGTATAATAAGGGAATACTCCTTAAGAATATTCTCCCATTATTTAGGTGTGTTTTAGTAGTGGTTACATTTTGTCTATGTTGGGAACCAATTCTTGGGACTTTATATATAGTCTTATAATCCCTCATTTCAGGATAGTTAATGATGACTTCAGAGATTTGTTTTGTGAGTGTATCTAAGTCTTACACTGCCGTTTGATTCAAAGTATTTTACCTAGTAGATGATGATGGAGAAATTTTCTCCCTTACTTTGAGAGAGACACGCTTTAATTTGCCTTGGGTCTAGCTTGAAGGGGCTCTCTGCCTCAGGCAAACATTTTATAGAGGATGAAGTGGTGGATGGAGATGTAATCTTCTTTGAATTACAAAGGAAGATTCCTTCTTTTTCAAACCAGCAGAGATGGTTCTTGTTTGTAAGTTGGAATACCTATGTGATCGGAGCTTCCTTTATTCCAGAATCTTGAAATTAGTTATTTTTTTAAGGGTGCTACACTTTATGTGGTTAAGTTTCATCTCTGTGGTCATTTAAGGTCAGAGTGACTGTTGTTGTGAGGATTTAGAAGTAACAACTTTTACTCCATTCAAGAAAAAATCTTGAAGTTGCTTATATTCAACCTTGATCAGACTCAACACATGTCATACAAAGGTCTTGCAATATTAGGTAGGCCTGACTCAAGAGTATCTAGGCATGGATTATCCTAAACTACAAAGGAGGACCAATCCTCACTTGGACAAACATTGTAACATTCTTTATACTCTGTAAAACCTATAGAAGCTTTTCAAAACCAAAAAAGCTGCATGAATAGAATAGTAGAAAGCGTGATTCAAATCGCCTTAAAGCTATACTATATACTGTGTCTATTACATGTTTTCATATCGTGTCTTATACACAACCTCTTTCACTATAACAACATCCATAACTTAACTAAAGAGAACCTTGGGAAAAAGAGGAAATAAAGTTTGAATAGATATGCCACTTAGAGGATTATTTATAAAGATGAGAGAAAAAAACTTGGTATCTTCATAGTGAACATCACGATCTTAAAAAGTTGAAAAACACGTTACCATTAGGATTCGTGCTTTTCAGCTTCAACCTTGTAACTTAAGAAAAACTGAACTAAACGAATCATAACAATTTATTTATAGTTGTTGAGTCTATCGGCAAGATTGGGCAAAATCTATACAGGAGGTGACCAAACTAAAGATGAATCAATAACACGGTAATGGAGTGTTTTGAAGTTGTCATCCATTTCAAAAATTCCTATGTCATGCCCTCCAATATATCCTTTGTTGTATTCTTCGTTGTTGTCACTAAAGTATATCGTATTTGTTTTGTACTATGGATAATCGATTGTAGTGAAACACAAACTGTTGTTAAGACCTAAGAACAAGGTGTTCCCACTTAAATCATCCATCCCCTTCCAAACTTTTTTCTCTTGGTCTAGTTTATAATCTTCAAATTTTGTGGTTCTATAGAAACAATAAGTAGAAGTGTTCTGGTTCTCGTTTCGAACACCACACTTTATGTGCCTAAAAATAAACAATAATTCATTATGAATTATTGCCAAGTATTTGTAATGGGATCACAAGAGCATACGAAATTCATAAGATAAGAACTACCCATCTCTTCCATGCTCAAGGTATACTACATGGCCTATATACTACTCTAGTTTCAGGTATAGATGTTTTGTTTTTATGCATTTTTTTGACAAAACATCTTTGTATGTAATCACGAGCAGGAGTAGGACTAATGATAGGAGTGACCCTCATTCCTTACCCCCGAATAGGGCCAAAAAACAATTTTGTGAGAGATTTTAGATAAAGGAAAATCAGTTATCCAATTATGGTTTATAGGAGCTCTATCTAATTCTTTCAAACAACATTACTCCATTAGAACACTTTTCCCAGGTGAATTTGCAACCAATGTATCCCATATCTTGAAGGTAACTATTTTGAATACATTCCATTATGTCACTGGCAGCTCCCACATCAATAGGATTTCCTCTTACCTTTTCTTCTGCAGAGCATACTGTATTGAAATCACCTCCAAATAAGAGAGGAATGTTTGCATGAATAGTGGCAGTATCCTCAATAAACTCCCATAAATATCTTCGATCCACTCTATTGCACTTAGCATAAATCACTCCTATACCAACTTGTTGATGTTTCTGATTAGTTTCAACTAGATACTGATTAGCTCCTTGAATTTCTTTATTGGTTAATTGAAGATAGTTTTCCTGATCCTCCCGATTAAGGACAGATACATCATTTGTGGAATTTATTCGATTGATAGCCATATTGCTAGACTCCGGAATCTCCCCTTTTTCTAAGTCAAAAAATTCATTTGTATGCTCTTTTTGAACTGTAGTTAATCCATTGGGGACTACATTCTTATTTTTCTTCTTCTTGTAAATTAAGTTGCTAGTTTTGAAGCATGGTTTCAAAGGAGTAGCTGCCTTACCATACTCCTTATGTCCTCCAACTTTACAGTCTTCATTATGATGCCTTACTTTTAGACAATTAGAACAATAACTAGGAGTAAGATCATATAACACTAATGTTGTGTACTATAAAATGTTTATTAACAATTTTGATGTGAATTTGTAGTCATCATCCATTTAATATGTACAGGTAAAGGTCAATAGTATTGCAAGCGGTCGAGTTGTTTTACTAAATTGCGTGCTTAGAAGAAGAGTTTGTAACTAAGAGCTTTTAAGAATCCGTCTTTAAAGCTTCAGTGTAAGGCGTCGCAATCTCAGGTATTCCTTTATTTTTTGTAGTATTTAAATGGATCTAATCGTCTCAATAAGCCTGGAGTAAAACATTTAAAAACATAAGAAAAAAAAGCAGAAATCCAAAGAAAAATTAAGTCCCAAGGGCTTTAAAAAACGACCAAGGCAATAACTAACTATAGGCTCAACAAAAGTAAAAGGACTACCAGATCTAGCTCTAAAGGCTTCTCAAACTCCAAATCCAAAAGTTCTAAATGATCAGGAAGTGTGAAGATTTCTTTTCTAAATGTCTATAATATCAAAGTTGTGACGTATCATGTTGGATGTTACATGAACACTACAAAGGGCAACTCGATGACTATTATTGCGTGGTAGCCAAGTTTGCAGGGCTGCCCTATCCGGGCTACAAATGGGTCCGCGGGGACTTTAAATTTGCATAAACATACATGTCTAGAAAACATCCATCTTTTGGTCATGAAGATAATATGCCCAACATTATATGGTGGAAGACGGGTACAAAAGCATTTGAATGAGTTCATAACAGACTTATCAATCGCGTGTCGCGTGTATCTGACACAACACATACATATCATAGACACATTATGTTTTTATGTTTAAGTTCATGAATTTTCAAGTTATTTTAAATAACATAATGTAGCTCAAAATTTTATTTGTGTTAAACAATTAAATGTACTTATGTTTATTGAGCATGAGACGTTGAGTCATTATTTTGTCGAGCTTGGTATTTGTCCCTTTCTTTCGATAAGATCTTTACCATATCTTCCAATACTGATTCTATTTTTAATGTTGTAAATGTAGCTATGAAGAAAGGGTGAGACGGGTTGAAGATAAGAGTGCAAAGCATCAATGTGGAAATTCAAAAAAATAAGTCACGGGATCCGGGATTCAATGCTTAGTTGATCCCACAATCACTTCAAGAAGCATATGACACAAAATTTAAGTTCCAATTGGTAAGATTTTAATTATACAGAAGTGGTTACATTACATTACATTACATTGCATTACATTACATTACATTAAATTACATTTCATCAATCTGTACTCTATTTTAAAAGTAGATTCTTCGACATGTATTAGATGCATATTGGATTGTTTGGGACTACTTCAGGGAAAAGTGTTTGGGCCTTTAAAACATTATTCTTTCCACCTGTAAAAAGCTTCTTAGCATTATCCTTATATTTAAGATCCCCCTCAATCAGATGAAGTCTGAATTTGAAGGCCACATTGTTTGCATTATCCTTATATTTAGTGTATATTTGATTGCACCACTTTACATCTACCTAGGCATATTTGATTTCATATTTGAGGTTCATGGAGGCTTTGAATGAGGCAAACACTATGCAACTTTCATTATAATTGAGGCATACAATGTGTAGCCTTCATTCTAATCTTAATGGTTCACCAGTTGATTACACACTGTACACAATGTACGCTCTTTCCAATTACAAAGTGCATTCTCTGTTAATTAAACAATACCTGTTCAAGTTTAAACTTTCAATTACACAGTTTATGGATCATGCTTTCATCAACACCATCATGTATACTCTCGGTTACCCTCTTTTACTTTTAAATACATAGTTTATGTATTCATCTTCTAATGCTTACTTATATGTTTAATTTTTTCTCAGGTAAGGATTCTGCAGTTTGTGTATTCTATTTTTACCCATTTTTTTATTTGTTCGATTTTACCAACTCAAGATTAACCCGATAACAAATGGGGAAGAACGGGCCAGATAACAAATGGGGCAGAATGAACCAGCAACCCAATGACTGAAATCAGACCAACAGCAGCAAAACCAAGCACTACCAAGTGAAACCAAACGGACCAAGAACTGCGAAGTGAAAATTGACCTAGCACTGCCAAGTGAAAAGGGACCAAGCACTGCCAAGTGTTGATTCAAAGATGGCCGCAACTACCTTTTGTAGGAGAATTTTTAAAAGGTTGCCCTGTATTTCAATTTTACATTTTGTTGGATTGGTTGTTACCCTTTGGGTGGATAGTCCAATAAATAAAGGAGACTCTGTCCATTTTTTTTTAAATTGAGACTTTTTTTATTTGAGGCACAATGTAATTTTCTTTAATGAATATTGTATATTTCAAGTTATATATGAATTTGTTTGATGAAATCTAGACTATTTGAATATTGTTCGACTATTTATTATCTATTTACAAGGGTTGATTTAACTATAAATAATAGTTGTTTATTGATGGAGTAATGATTTTTTTAAATTTTTATATCAACATTTATGTCAGTTTTGATAAAACACTCATAAAAATTACTAAAATTGACATAAATGTGATGTTATTTATATCAGTTTTTCGTGAAAATGTGATTAAAAACATGGTGAATACCGTAGTTTTTATGTGTGTTCTTAAAAACTGAGATAAATGTGATCTTATTTATGTCAGTTTTACGAACATTTATGTCAGGGCTTTATATGTCAGTTTTGAAAAATTCTAAAACTGACATAAATGGTCATTTATGTCAGTTTTTGACTGACATAAATGATCATTTTTCTTGTAATGATTATGCCTAATAGAAATAAAAAAGAATGGATATCTTGGATTGCTGGGCCTAAGGGACTTTATATCGTGGTCAATACTTATGAATGGATAAGAGAAAAGAAGGATGAAGTGGAGTGGGGAAAATGTGTGGTTTAACAGTGAAATCCCCAAATTTTCCTTCCTTATGTGGATTATCTATTGGGATAAGTTGTAAACAAAAGATAAGCTACGTAGTTGGGGGTGTATAGACTCTGATGTGTGTTTTTATGTAATCATGATGTGGAAACAAAGGATCACTTATTTTCCTATGCCCTTTTTCTAGACAAGTGTGGGATATGTGCTAGAATATTCAGGGGATGAGAAGACATGCCAATATAATAACTACGGAAATTAGATTTATTATTAACCAGCAAAATAATTTTCAAATCAAAGTCAGGAATCTCTTGTTGTCTATTATAGTCTATTTTATTTGGAAAGAAAGGAATAATAGAACCTTTAATGTTGTACCTAGACATGTAGGGAATTAGGGAGGCCATTGAAAATTATTTGTTTAATGCGACATGCAGATGGTCAAAAGTAAAAGGAACTCAAGTAATTGGGAATAAGTTATGAGTTTGGGCTTATCTGAGAAGATTCTGGAGTAGCTTTTGGGTTTTTTCTTTCTCCTTTCTCTGTGGATTCTCTATTCTGGAGTTTGTTTCATTGGATGTCCTGGATATTAGAGTTTTATTTATCATTAAGGGTACTTTAGTATTCTACCTTTTCATTTTATTATTAGGTGGTTATAGTAGGACATATATTCTCTCTTCTTCTTTTCTTTGTATTGTATTCTAGTTTGTGTCAAGATGAAACCCTAGCCCCTCTTTTTCTCTTTTCCATTTGATTTGTAGATATTTGATATATTATCATGGTATCAGAGCGGGATCAAAGCTTAATCTCATTAACACAGTCCGCGGATCCAACTGTTTTTAAGGTACTTTTTTTATTCGCGGATCCAAAAAAAATTTCGGAGGTACTTTTTATGTTCGCTTGACTATTTTGAAGGTAATTATAGTCGTTTTCCTCATGTTTGTTCGATTAATTTTTTTAGTTTGTTCGATTTGGTTTCGTTTGGGTACTGTTTGATTATTTATTTTCGCAATGGCTGGTGAAAGAGATGATTTGCTGCAATCAATTAGTGTCAGATTAGATGGAAAAAATTATACGTATTGGAGTTATGTTATGAAGAGTTTTTTGAAAGGGAAGAATCTTTGGGGTTACATTAATGGTGATTTGAGTAAGCCTAACGATAAGACGAAGGTTGAAAATATGCAGAGTTGTTGGATGTTTGGGAGGTAAATAACTCAAAAATCATCACTTGGATCAACAACTCTGTTGCACCTTCTATAGGTATGCAGTTGGCTAAGTATGATTATGCAAAGGATGTTTGGGATCATTTGGGCAGATTGTAAAGTACCAGTTGGAGTGAGATATTCGGGCTCCTGAGCAAAAAAAATTGAGTATCCTGGAGTTCTATTCTGCTATGATGGATCTATGGGATCGGTTGTCTCTCACAGAGTCAGCTGAATTGCGGGCCTTTGCACCATATATTTCCAATAGGGAGGAACAACGTCTGGTTCAGTTTCTGATGGCATTGCGTGATGATTTTGAAGGTCTTCATGGGTCGATTCTTCATCGTAGACCACTTCCAACTGTTGATTCCGTTGTTCATGAGTTGTTAGCCGAGGAGATTCGTCTCAAGACTCAGTCAGGGAAGGTAATTTCTTCAGACCCTAATCCATTTGTTTTCGCAGCCTCCTCTCGGCCAATTTTCAGTAATCAGAACAAGCCTTATTCAAGAGTTTCAAGTGATGAATGTAGCTATTGTAAGGAGAAGGATCATTGAAATTCTCACTGCCCTAAGTTGCGAGAACAACAACAACAATCAAATAGTCGACCACCTCAGCAGCAATTTTCTACTTAGAAATCCAACAACCAATCTCATCAGCGTTCATATAGGCCTTCACAACCTAATACTACAGCATTTGTACCGCCATCAGACTCATTTACATCAGGTTCTTCATCATTAACTCCATCCATGTCTTCTCTTGCTGAGCAGTTTTAAAAGTTTCTTACTACACAGCCTCACGCCATGTCCATCTCTTCACTCAATAAGTCCTCAAGTATTTGGATTCTAGACTCTGGCGCTTCTAATCACATGTCACTAAATTTATCCTCTTTTGGTTCTTTTTGTCCCACTTCTTCGTTGCCCGTTATGACTGCTGCTAGTACTCACATGCCCTCAATGGGTGTTGGGACTATTGACTCACCCAACTTATCTCTCTCTAATGTTTACCATATTCCTAAGCTTACAATGAATCTTATTTCTGTTGGTCAACTATGCGATGTCGGTTACTCAGTTTCCTTTTCTTCTACCTTTTGTCATATGCAGGATCCACAGTCTCAGAAGGTGATTGGGACAGGCCGTAGGCAGGGGGGATTGTACATCATAGAGAAACTAAATGTACCAATGGTTGCAGCTTCCAGTGTTAACTTATCATCCTTTCGTTTGAGTTCAGATTCGTCTAGAATTTATTTATAGCACTCTTGTCTTGGTCATGTCTCAGGGTCACGATTAAAATATTTTGCTTCTACAGGAAAATTAGGAAATTTGCATTGCCATGATATCTCTGATTGTAGCGGTTGTAAACTTGCAAACTTTTCAGCTTTACCGTTTAATAGAAGTATTTCCTCTACTTTTGCACCCTTTGATCTTATTCATTTTGATGTGTAGGGATCGTCTCCTGTTATTACAAGATTAGGGCCTCGATATTATGTCTCCTTTATTGATGATTATACACATTACTGTTGGGTTTTTCTCATGAAACGACGTCCAGATTTTTTTTATATTTATAATAAATTCCGTGCCTTTGTCAAAACTCAACATTTTACTATTATCAAATGTTTTAGATGCGATTTGGGTGCGGAATATACTTCTCAAAATTTCAGTGACTTTCTTGATTTATATGGAATTATTCACCAGTCATCTTGTACTGACACTCCTGAGCAAAATGGTGTTGCTGAAAGGAAACATAGGCACATTGTTGAAACTGCTCGCTCTCTTTTATTATCCGCATATGTCCCTAGTAAGTTTTGGGGAGAGGCTATCCTTACTGCACTCAATATGATTAATAAGATTTCTACCTCTCGTTGCTCAGGTTTGTCACCTTTTAAAAAGTTGTATGGGTGTGCCCCTGATTATTCTTCCTTAAAGGTGTTTGGTTGTACTTGTTTTGTTCTTCGACCTCGTGTGAAACGCACCAAATTATCTCCAAAGTCAGCTATTTGTGTATTTCTTGGTTATAGTGAGGGTCAAAAGGGATATCGTTGTTATGATCCAGTTACTAAAAAATTATATGTCTCTAGCCATATTGTGTTTCTTGAGAATATCCCTTTCTTTTCCATTCCTGATAGCCCTCGTGAACTCACTAAATCTAATCTCTTCAATATTGATCCGTTCTCTGATAATAATGAGAGTGTGCCATCTGAAGCACCTTGCATCACCGACAGTGTGCCACCCCATGTTCCTCTTGTTCCTATTATTTCTACTGATGCAGGTACTTTACCATATGATGTTCCTGGTGCTCCCCCTTCTCATGTGGCCACCCAAGCACCTGCTAAAACGGTGGAACCTTCTTCTCGCTATCCAAAACGTCCACGAAGTCCACTCAGTCACTAGATTTTGTTTACTCTTGTTATTCGGATTTTTTTGCTTCATTTTTATCCTCTGTTCACTGCCTCTCTGAGCTTTTATCTTATAAAGAGGCAGTTCTTGATCCTCTTTGGCAGAAGGTTATGGCTGAGGAACTCTCTGCTTTGCATCAGACAGATATTTGGAGTTTGGTCCCCTTACCTGGTGGTAAGCGGGCAATTAGATCTCATTGGGTATATAAAATCAAAACCATGTCAGATGGGTCACTTGAGCGTTACAAAGCAAGATTGGTTTCTCAGGGCTTTTCTCAACAACATGGTAAGGATTATGATGAAACCTTTGCTCCTATTGCGAAATTGACTACTATTCGTACTCTTATTGCTGTTGCATCTGTTCGTTAGTGGCATATATCGCAAATGGATGTTGAAAATGCGTTCTTGAACGGCGATCTTCATGAGGAGGTTTATATGACTCCTCCTCCGGGTGTTCTACATTGTCCTGGTGAAGTTTGTAGGATTTAAAATGCCTTATATGGTCTCAAGCAGGCACCACGGGCTTGGTTTGATAAGTTTACTACCGTGATTACCTCTCTTGGGTTCATTCCAAGTGAGAATGATTCAAATCTCTTTATCAGGTTCACCTCGGGTGCTCATATTCTGGTCTCTTTGTATGTTGATGATATAATTATTACTGGGGATGATGTTGGTGGAATTACAGCGTTGAAGTCTGAATTATCTCGTTGTTTTGAGATGAAGGATTTGGGGCCCCTACGTTACGTTTTGGGTATTAAGGTATCTCATTCTCCAAAGGGTTATCTTCTCTCACAATCTAAGTACATCGGGGACATTATTGAGCATGCTCGCCTCATTGATACTAAGATTGTTGATACCCTCTGGAGCTTAATGTTCATTTTTTTCCGTATGATGGTGTTCTTTTGCCTGATCCCTCCTTATATCGCACTATTGTGGGCAGCTTGGTTTATCTCACTATTACTCGTCCAGATATAGCTCATGCGGTCCATGTTGTTAGTCAGTTTGTTACTTATCCTACTACCGTTCATTGGGAAGATGTTCATCGTATATTGCGATACTTAAGAGGCACTCAATTTTAGAGTCTTTTACTTCCTTCATCTTCTTCTTTGGAGCTGCATGCATACTCTGATGCTGATTGGGCCGGTGATCCTACAGATTGCAAATCAGTTACTGGATTTTGTGTGTTTCTCGGTGATTCTCTTATTTCTTGGAAGAGTAAAAATCAAGTTGTTGTTTCTGTGTCTTCCACGAAAGCCGAGTATCGTGCTATGGCTTCTACCACTCGCGAGGTTATTTGGCTACGTCGGTTACTTGTAGATATGGGTGTCTCTCTTTCTCAGCCCACTCCTATGTATTGTGATAATAAGAGTGTTATTCAGATTGCTCACAATTCTATTTTTCATGAGAGGACTAAGCACATCGAGATTAATTGTCATATCACTCGTCATCATCTTACGCCACTATCACTTTGTCTTTTATTTCTTCTTCCGGACAGATAGCTGATTTGTTTACGAAGTCTCACCCAGTTCAGCGTTTTCATTTTTTGGTTGGCAAACTCTCAATGCTTCTCACTGTAGCATCGTGAGTTTGAGGGGGGATATTAGAGTTTTATTTAGCATTAAGGGTACTTTAGTATTTTCCCTTTTCATTTTATTATTACGTGGTTGTAGTAGGACATATATTCTCTCTTCTTCTTTTCTTTGTATTGTATTCTAGTTTATGTCAAGATGAAACCCTAGCCCCTCTTTTTCTCTTGTCCATTTGATTTGTAGATCTTTGATATATTATCACTAGATCCATAGTTATTCATGTTAGTGGTGTCCCAAATTAGTTTTTAATTCAGTTGATAGAGGGAGAAGCTTTTTTTTTTTAATGCAGATGTTTATTGTTGGATCTGGCCCTGTAGATTTTTCTTTTGTTGGTGTTTCCCTTTAGTTCCTGCATGCTGATAGTGGTTCTTTTGATGCCCTTTCACCTATTCTGACGGATCTATTCTCTGGTTGGAGTAGTTTGTTTGCTGAATCTGGCCTCTTATAGCTTCTTTCTTTCTGCATGCGGAGTATGTGGCTCTGGGCTTCTTTTATGCTTCTTCAAATGGTTTCTTTGTGGAGATCTCCTGGTTTTTTGAGTTTGGTAGCGGTTTTCTATTCAGGTGTGGTTGTTCTCTTCTCTCTAGTGGAAGTTTTGAGTTTTGTTTCTGGAGGTGGCTCTAGTGGTGTTTGGGATGCTGTCTTTTATCTGAGTTGGGGTTCCTTGGGTGGTTTTAAAAGCGACTCTTTCTTCCATTTGTTGTTGGTTGCTTCGTTTTGGCTGAGATGATGGTTCTGTTTGGTGGTTTGGTGATGGCGTTTCCAGAGAGTTCTCTTGTTATCTGGTTTGGTTGTTGCTCTTTGTTTGTTTGTGTTCCTTTTGTTTGAGTTTGTGTGGTTTAGTCCGGAGCTAAAGGTTTTGGCGTCAGTTGCTCTCGGTGCGACGCGTGTTTGGTGTTTGCAGTTTGTGAAGCGTGTTTTTCTTCAAGATGGTTCATGTTTTGTCTAGGCATTTATGTCTCTTTCTTGAGCCTATGTTTTGGTTTTGGTTTTTGTTTTGTTTAGTTGTGGGGGCCTGTTGTGTTTTGGTTTGTTGGTTTTGAGTTTGTATTATGTTTAGTCTTAGATCTGTTTCTAATATATTTGCATTTCATAAAAAAAAAAAAAATCTATAGAATTAAGATAACTTTCTTGAAAGAATTGTTAGAAAATTATACGGCTTCGCCAATAATTTTGCCAGGATCTTGGAATTCAATGGGTCAAAACAATAAAAAAAAATACCAGTAATTTGAAAACAACACTATTTGGGGTGTGAATCTAAAATTATACTGTTGACAAAAAATAACACGAGAATAATAGTACAAAAGTACATATAAATGCACAAAACAAAGATGTATATGGTTTGACAAATTTTGTCTACATCCATGACTCACACCCACTTTAACTATAAAATTAGTTGGGATTGTTATACTCTCAATCTTGGCTCGCTTTTACCGTCTCTATTTTCTCTCAGTTGCTACACTACGCAACTTTTCTCACTTGGTGTGAATTTGATGATTTCCAACCCTGTATTTGTAGGGCCACTTAGGGGACGTAACATTTAATTTTGTGCATGCCTAATAGTAACCTAGTGGAGATTTTGTAGTAGCCTAGAGTTGTTAAAGGGTAACCTACATTTAGGCATTGCTCAAAAGCTTGGGCTCCTTCATTATTTTTCTTCATTAGTGTTCACACTTCAACAGAAGTTGGAGACAACGTATGCCATTGTCGAAAACTGCAAAAAGTCTTGATTTGCTACTATATAGAGTGACACCTAAGAGGGTTCCTTGACACAAATTAAGAAAAGAAGGTACAAATTTTAGAAAACATTTCCATGGTGGAGGATGAAATTCAAGTACATAGTTGTGGGGCACTCATAATTAACCACGTTTAATGAGTTAATCCATCGAAATAGATTACCTACTCAGCCCATAAAAGTCTATGGCATTTAAAGCACATTGCATAACAGATATGTTTATTCCCTCTTTGTTATATGGGAAGGCAGTTTCGTAACCCAAATAAATTTAGCCATAAATTTCACTAATAAATTAAAATTTATTAAAATACACCACATACGTGCGTATAGGTGTGGGTGGGTGGGGTATGGAGAAGTACCTGACCGACCAGAGAGGCTTTGAAATAGGAGAAACTCCCTTGTAAAGAAGCTGTGAAAGGTAAGCAATAGATTTACTTGATAAGAGCTAATATTGCTTCCGTCATCTTTTACACACACAAAGGCTTGATGTTATAATCGTTGGGCTTGCTTTACTTCTGTTTAGAATATTTAATTTACCAAAATAATGGTGGCGTTGGCGTAAAGAGATTGTGGGATAAAACAAATGCTTATTATGTTCACTTTAAGGAACCACACTACAAGATAAATATTCTAAGCCTTCAAACTTTTCACTTTATCCATCCAATATAACATGCATGGTTTTTTTTTTCCAGATCATGATGGGGTTAGAGATGATATTGTTAATAAATTATTAAGTTTGTGTTTACGGATTTACGGGTTGCTTTAGATTTTTTATACAGATTTCAGCTGTACCGAAGAAGTTGCCGGATATATAGCCCCTCGGATCGATGTCAAGTATGGCAGTCCAATTGCATATTCAAGATGATCAAGTAAATTTTTTTTTTGTTTTATTCCTTATGTTCTTTTACCTGTTTTAAAATGATTGGTTCAGACTAATGAGTTTTGAACGCACCATGTGTTTAAACTGAAATAATCATCAAACTGAGCAAAATGGTGAAATAGTTTGAAGAAAGTATTTCCACTCCATTGATTTCTGTCTACTAGTTTCAATAGGAAATATTTCCGCGGAAAATGGTCTTTTACAGGTGCAAACACATTCTTCTTGTTCAAAAAAGATCCGTACAACCATCCAATTTCTTCCTATTAGTTTCAATTTGTAAACAAAGGAAGGAAAGATAGAGAAAATGCAGCATACTGCTTCTATAAATAGGAGATCTAATATTTTCTTTATGAAATTAGTTTCAAAAAAAATTTAGTACAGAAAACAAACAAGGTTGTATGTTTACTGCCACTGTCTTTTGGAAAGGTGGTTTAAGCCTGTTTCATTGTGTATTTTGAAAATTCGATTTAAACACTATTATTAAATATATTTTTAAAATTAAGTTTTTTGTGTTTATAAATATTAGCGCGTGTTTGGTAAATTTATTTTTAAATGCAGTTTTCTGAAAATTTGATAAAATTGGCAACATGTATATTTATATTATACATATATGTGTGTGTGTGTGTGTGTGTGTAAGTGTGTGTGTCTATATATATATATATATATATATATATATATATATATAATACTACTCTTGTACGGACCAGTCCGCATTTTAAGAGTGCGGACCGAACATGTGTCACCTGGTGGTGAGTCTAGAAATTATCGGCTAAATTATAGGCCCACTTTCTCTCTTTTCCAGGTTCACCGCCGGTGACACGTGTCCAGTCCGTACATTTAAAATGCGGACTGGTCCGCACAGGAACAGTATTGTGTGTGTGTGTACCTAAAACTTCCATACATATATAGATACATAAACACATGCATCATAAATGCATAAATATATTATATAGTCAAACTCTCTAACATACCTCATTATATATACATGAAGTCAAACTCTCTAACATACCTTATTAAATATACATAAAAACACAATATTTTATAGTCAAACTCTCTAACATATCTCTTTAAATATACATAAAGTCATAAAATCAAACTCTCTAGCATACCTCATTAATATACATAAAAACACAATATTATATAGTCAAACTCTCTAACATACCTCATAAATATACATAAAGTCAAACTCTTTAACATATCTCATTAAATATACATAAAAACACATCATATATTCATGCATTTATGATGCTTGTGTGTGTGTGTATATATATATATATATACACACACACACAAGCATCATAAATGCATGAATATATGATGTGTTTTTATGTATATTGCATATATATGTATATATAATGATATTGCATATATAATTCACAATGAAATTATATACCAAGATGAACATATAATATTTTTTTAATAGATATGTACTATACATATATTTTATATTATTTCATATATTAACAATACATATATAAAACTATATATAAGTATCATGTATCTATTGATAATATTATTTAACATATGGATCTTAGTATATTATATAACTTAATAAAAATAAATATACGTAACTTCGTGTATATGTACATATATATTTTTTATTTATAAGAATTACACACATACTAATATATTATGTGTGTAAAATATATCATAAGGTATAAATGCATAAAAGTATTAAGAATGAATAGTTCTGAGTTGAAAAATAAAAAATCGAATTTAGAAAACACTCTTTTGTTGTTTGTTGAAAAACTTGATTATAACACAGAAATATTATAATTCAATATTTAAAACATGTGTGCCAGACTCAAATTTTTATCAGAATTGTATTTAAACACAAATTATAGTTACAAACCAAACAGGTTCTTAACTTTTAAAACACAAATCCATTTTAGTTGGTGACTAATGAATTTTTTCTAACATATCTCACCTACATATTTTTATCGAAACTAAGGTTCATCACCACTTAATGTATATCTTATAAGTTAGCATATACAAAAAGTTAACATGTTTATTAAAAAAAGTTTGTGTACACATTATAAAATTTCACCTACAAGTAATAATTTGTTCCAAAAAATTAAAAAAATTACATGCATAAATTAAAAAATTTAGTGTATACAATACTGAAAATCGAGTATACACCAATGGCATCCTTAACCTAAAAAAAAACTACCTGGTAGGGAGTTAAATAAAAAACGTATAAATAAATACATGGCCTTAAATCCCCTCAACGAAACCTATAAGTTTGCAATACTGAAACTACAAATTCAAATTTTTGGAAAAATTATTGTAAATTTGAGCATGCAGCTCGTGCATCCATCGGCTAGAGTTCTAGTGATTAGGGGTCCGACAGTTGAAGCTCCAATACTCTTTTGGGAATCTTTAATATAAAGGTATAATTTTTATTTTTAGAAAAATAAAAATCTATTAGGAATACATACATAAATACGTATATATATATATATATATATATATATATAATTTGACTGTCCTAAATCCATAAGTGCCTAATATTATGAGTGCTAAACTTGAATTCTCAAAAAACAATAAAGGAAGTTATATCCTTTTATATATTTTTTTCTAGTATTTATATATCATTGAAAACTAAGGTATTATTTCCACAGTTTGAAGTTTCATTAAATAGAAAGGGATTGATATCCATGTAAAAAAATAAATAGGTCCTTAATTTATTTTTTGGATTTAACCCCATAAACTTTTCAAACGACTTCAATTAACCCCCTAACACTAACACCATTAATTTTTGAAAGAAAAATGACACGTTACTATCATTTGACTTTTTAAGGGATATTATTGTATTTTTACGTCGTAGGTTTTTTTCATAAGTAAATGATTCAATAAAAGAAACATGTTTTAGGGACGGCATCCCATATTCAGGATATACACACTATGACAAACAACCAAACCAACCAAGCTCTACTCAGACAAAAAAATATATATTCTCCTCCCTGTAATTCCTCCACGAAGTCCATGAGCGAAGAAACATGTGTTATTTGATTACTCCTATGCCAGAGAAGAAGCGTACTCAGAAAATTGTAACGAAGTCTCTCTGGAGCCACCTCCTACACTTTGAAGCACCTCTTGTTTCTCTCCCGCCAAACTGTCCAATGAATGTAAAGCGGGGCCATACTCTAAACTTTCTTGTCTCCCTTCCAACCCTTTGGACATTTCCATGTCACCATCACCTCTCTCACTGATTGTTCCATAATCCACCAGACCCGACATAGGGATAAGAAAACCTCCCGTGAACCCCTCGTCACCCAAAAATGTAGTAGCAAATGATTAGTTGACTCCTCCGCCACCTTGCACAACCAATTTCTAATGTCCATCCATATCTCCCTCTTCTATTGCCCTTCTATAATAAAAATAGCTCGTCTAACAGTGGTTTATATGAAGAAAATGACTTTCGGAGGAGCTTTCATCCTCCAAACTTCTTTACACGGGAAAGAAGTGCTCTTAGAACCCCTCAACACTGTATAATAGCTCCTAACCGAGAAAATCCCTGACATAATCCTAGCCCATCGCAAAGAATCCTCCCCACCTGTTGGGACTGGTGTCGTTTCCATCCAACTATAAAAGACATCCACCTCCTTGAGCTGCCAATCACGCAAAATTCTTTTAAATTTCGGGTTCCACACGACTTTGTATCTTACCCTCAATATGTCATATGCTACCAACCCCTCCTTCTCCCTCCCCATACGATAAATTTCAAGGAAAATATACTCTAGAGTGTTGTCTTTCCCTCATCTATCTCTCAATTATCTAATTTTATTCCCATTCACTAATTGGAAAGACGTGAATCGAGGGAATTCCTCCCATCGTGAGTTATATTTTGTCCATATCCCCACTCCAAGTGTGAATCTCCCTACCCTTGAGCCCCACGCATAGTGAGAGGATCCACTTCTAGGCATCACTACACTCCTCCACAACATTTCTCCCTCTCTATTAAACATCCACTACCACTTACCCAATAAGGATTTATTAAACTAGTCAAATCTCTTCACCCATGATTCGCTCTCCTTCAACGGCTTGAACACCTCCTTCCAGATCACTAAGTAGTACTTAAAACTCTCCTCCGTGCCTTTCCACAAGAAATTCCTCATCACCTTCTTCAAAATCTCACGCACTGAGCCCAGGAGAGGTAAGGCTAACAAGAAATATGTTGGAAGGCTCGATAACACACTTGTCATCAATGTTAGTCTCCCCCACCGGCTTTGATAGAAAACAATTCTTCTCCTCTTCCAAACTCCTCCTTGCCCTCTGAAGAACCAGTTCCAAAATAGCTCTAGAATTGAACTTAGCCCCTAAAAGAAGTTTAACATATGTAGAGGGAAGCGCACCAAACCTTTAACCTAACACAACCGTCAAATAGCCCACATTCTCCACTCCCCAATTGTAATCGCGTTTCTCCACATTGAGATGCAACCCTGACACGGCCTCTAAACACAATAGCAATAATCTAAGCAATCTCCCCTGGTTTTCTATCGCTCCGTAAAAAATCATCGTGTCGTCAACAAATAATAGATGAGAAAATATGACTGATTGTGAGTTTCGATCACCAATCACTAATCCACTAATCCACCTTGCCTCAATTGTACGACCAATCATTCTCGTGAAAGCATCCATCACCAACTGAAAAGTAATGGAGACATCGGATCCCATTGGCAAAGCCCTGTAGAACTTGAAGAGAAACACTTTGGGACCCCATTCACCAGCGCCAAAAACTTAACAGACGAGGTGCAACTTTTTATCTAACGGCACCATCTCTCCTCGAACCTCATCCTCCTCGGCATATATTAAAGGAACCCCCAGTTCAGATGATCATCAGCATTCTTAATGTCAAGCTTACATATAATGCCCAACTCAACACTCCTCATTCGAGACTCCACACATTCATTCGCCACAATCACCGCATCCATAATTTTCTTGCCTCCCACAAAAGAATTTTGGGCTTCTAAAATTAGAGTATCAATAACTATTCGTAATCTGATTAATAGAACCTTGGTAAGGAGCTTATAAACACTCTTTATAAACTAATCGGTCTAAAATCCCCTATCGTGGAACTCAGTGAAAAACGCTATAACATCCCCTCTCACAACACCCCTGCATTATTGAAAGAAGGCCATAGTAAAACCATTTGGCCCGGGTGATTTGTCACCGTTCATAAACATCAAAGCCTGGAATCCCTCCGCCTCCGTGAATAATCCCACCAATTGATCAGCTTTCTCCCCAGTAATTCCCCCAACCTACAACCCATCTAATGTAGGTCTACAAGGTTCCTTTTATGTGTACAACCTCTCATAATACTATTTGATGACCCCTTCACCTCACTCTCCTGAGAGTACTCATGTTCCCACACAGTAAATTTCCTAATATGATTAGAGCGACGGTGGGAATTAACTACTTTATGAAAGAATTTAGTGTTCTTATCCCCCTCTTTCAATTACAAAGCCCTTGATTTTTCCTCTAACTGATCTCCTCTGGAATTAACCTCCTCCTCACCTCTCCCCTTCTCCCCTCCCTCAACACTTTTTCTTCCCTTAAAAGACCAACCGTCTCGTCCTACTTATCGAGAGCCTAAATTTCCTCCATATATCTCTCGATAAAATCCCTAACATTGATAAAATCATCCTTATTCCATCCTTCCATATCACCCTTGAGGAGAGAAAGCTTCGTTGCCAAGATATAGCTAGAATTTCCTACCACCTCATACCATCTCTCTCTCTCTCTCTCTCTCTCTCTCTCTCTCTCCCTCTCTCTCTCTCTCTCTCTCCATCTTCTTCTCTCTCTTGTCTTTCTTCATTTATATCTCTTTCGTTTTTCTTCTCTAACACGCAAACGAACACACACATACACACACCAGCTCTACCATACAGACAGATTTATGTATTGAGACACGCAGGTGGGTTCTGGGTGGTTGGGCGGGTGTAGTGGCAGCCACGGAGGCGGTGGTTGAATCTTTTATTATTGGGTTTGAGATTTGGGTTTATCCGTTTTTTATTTTGGAGGAAACCTATTTTATTTTTTGGAGCTAGATTTTATTTTTTGGAAGTTCTTTTTATTTTTTATTGGAAATTTCGATTTGTTGTTGGAATTTTTTTTTTCTTTTATCAAAGTTGGAATGTTTATTTGTTAAAAACCTTCTTATTTTGCTGGGAACATGTTTTTTCTAGATATCTATTTTTTTTCTTCTAGAATTTTTTTTCTCTATTGTTGGAATTTTTTCTATTTTTTTTATCAAGGTTGGAATGTTTTTTCAAGAAATCTATTTTTTTTTGGAAATTTCTTTTTTTTCTGGAAATTATTTTGATTTTTTTATCAAGGTCCAAAAATGTTTTTTTTGCTATAAATGTTTTTCTATATTTTCCAGAAATAAAGCTTTATTCAATATTATTCAAACTTTCAAAATGTTTATCTATTATTTTTAATTTTTTAAACTGTTTTCAACATTATTAGAACTTATTAAATCTTTTTCTATTATTTCCAAAAAAGTTTAAAAGTTTTTTTCAATACTTTCAGATTTTTATAGTAATTTTTTTATATTTTCAAAATTTTAAAATAATTTCCAATTTTTAAAATGTTTTTCTCTAATTTTTAGATTTTTTAAATATTTATTATTTTTTTATAATGTTCAATTTTTAAATAAATTTATACTGGATTGGACAAAAATACGCTCATGCACATGGCACATGACCAATATTCAATTCAAAAAATTAATGGTGTTAGTGTTAGGAGGTTGCATGGAGTCGTTTTGTAAGTTCAGGGTGTTAAATCTTTAAAAAAAAAGTTCGGATAGTGAACTGAAAATGGGGATAAAGTTCACGAGGTAAGTGTATATATATATATGTAAAATTGCAATTTTTTATATTTTTATTTACATTTCACTCAATTGGTTAAATGGAGATGATCTTCTCACTCGATTATCTCCGGCAAAAAAAAAATGAATCATATATTCTTAAAAGGGGATGCTCTTGAATGCTTTAAAAGAACGACACCCTTACGTCATCTCTCTCACTTTCTGCGTGTGCATGCACTCACACGCGCACACACGTGTGTGTGTGGAAAGAGACCAGTTTTTCAAAATAGTAAAAAAAAAATATTTTCTTACACAATATCTAAACATTATGTGGATAGCCTATAAAAAAATCATCCCAAAATTTTAAAAAAAAATAGTATTTAAAAAAACCAGTCTATATATGTCAATCATAACTATAGATATCATAAAAAATTATGTCCAAAATATTTTTGTTTGTTATTTTGAAAAATTGGTCCTCATTTAAGAACCTCAGAAGACCTACATACATACATACATTCATTTGTAGTGAGTTTCAAACCTTGAAGTATGATGAGTTTGATAATGTGAGCCTTACATTTAAGCTCGGTTCAATAGTTAATTTACATACACACACACACACATAGTGTGTGTGTGTGTGTGTGCGCCATTTGTAGTGAGTTTTACAATTTAAACCTTGAAGTATGATGAGTTTTACAATGTAAGCCTTACATTTAAACTCAATTAAATAGTTAACATAAATTTACATTGGTACTTAATGTGGCAAATGATGTGGTGAAATCTTACAAGGTATCCAATCATTTAATGGCATGTGAAAAAAAAATTACATGTAAAATTTCCCTAGAAATAATTCGAAAGATAAAATAAAATTCAAACCGGGAGAAGATTCTAGGAGAAAGGTAAGCACTCAATAAAAATCGTCTACTAACTAATAAAACTAAAAATAAATAATAAATTAAGTTTATAATCCAACACATAATGAAAAAGACAATATACAGGGTCGGTATAAAGAGTTATGATACATAGTTGGCTCAACCATGGAAGCTACAGGACTGAATATAAGTTTTGATTATTTTTCTCACAATCTATCTATTCAGAATCGGAATATATCCAAAATTAAATTGAATAAATGTATCGGTGAGAATTCACTTGGAATCAACTATTCCCTAAATACACAGGCCGTGATATTTTATTTCATAATTGAATCAATTTCTGAAATTTTCCTCAATTATTTGATTCATGACTACTCATAGTCAGTGATTTTTTTTTCTAAATATTGGATATTTTGATATAATAATAGAAAAGGAACTATTTCTTCTCAAAAACTGAATAATATTCATAATCATTAGGGAAAGTAGTTCTTAAGCTATTTAAGAACAGCTTAAGCATTTTATTCTACAGGAACAAGTATATATAAATTGATAACTTTTATTTTATCTATAAAATTAAATGAAAAAGGGTAATTAAATGTCTCGAATTCAAATCATTCAAAATGTCTTTCTTAATATCTACCGCCCTTTCTTTCCTCCCAGTTATTCACGCATGAAGATTGTCGTTTGTATGCTCGACTTTGGTTGTCGATGCTATTGGTAGGAGTAAATTTGTATTTGAATTCCTTTTGTATATGTTTGTTCATTTAATTCAATATCACTTTTCATTAGTTTTGGAAATGAAATTCTATTCTTAAATTGGCTGACAATAAATACTGAAGAATACTAGGGTTTTCGTCAAGTTTTGCAATTCTTGTGATAGCAATGTTAAGTTTTCGGTTCACACAACTAAATTATTTTTGTAGATTCATTTATAATTCTTCGATCCCTCGTTTTCGACTTTGTATTGATAACTCTAAGAATCCCATATAGATTATTACCTGAATGAGCCCATCCCTCATTTTTTCATGTCATTATTGACCACCTCTTAACCATCATCACCACCACCACGATATCATCGTATCTCATTACACCGTTCCATCCTTTACTCACAAACCCAACCCAATATCCCATCTAAACTAAACTTAGTCCTCTCTCATATACTTATATATATTATCTCTAATCTCCCCACGTCACAACCCTATCTCTTAAATGGGCAGTAGAGGGGGAGTGGGTGTAGTTATAGTGGTGTGAGATGTATGTTACATGGTTATTCGTGGTGGTGCATGACAGTGTCTATATGGCTGACCCTTAGGAAGATAGGGCAGGATATAGCATATTTTTTAACATTTTAGGGGAACTAAATTGTCTTGTTTTTATAAAAACATATTATAAAAGATATTTATCAATTGTGATGCGCAAATAAATTAAAATAAGTGTCATAATAGGTCTATCTTTTATGTAAATTTTAATATATTCCCAACTAATTTAACAAAAAGCCTAAACTAAATTTGGCTTTATTCATTTTGGGTCCCCACAAGTGTATAGACTCAATCCTAAAATGACAAGCTCGAGCTTTTTAACAAACAAAGAGAAAATATCTCAAAGCCAAAATAATCAATTAAAGTTCACAAGAAAAAACTATATTGTACTTGGTAATTTAGGTGGTATAACCCCCTAGTGTACAAACATCATTAATTGAATACACAACATAATAATATTTTAAATATATAATATGTCTAAAACAGTAAAAAAATTATTTTTTAAATACAATATTAATAATTTTCCTTATATATATATATATAACGGAACCCCCATTTCAAGAGTTTACCTCAAGTATCCTAAAGCTCAGGGCTCACCTTATACGTATGGAGGTGTTTCTCCACATGGTTATATATGGGTGGTGGTGGTTCTAGAGGTGGATGGTATGGTGATGTTAGAGGTGGGTTAATGGTGTTCTTTCAAAATGTTTTGAATTCATTAATTAACATGAAAATTAATTATTTTTTTACATAGATGGTAACTAATAATTTATGTTAGGCAATTGTTTTTTATCTCGTGCTACTAAACAATTGGATTACATGTTATTTACAATTAGACGAAGTCAAAATGGGACTCACTTTATCGAACTTTAATTAGTTTAAGTTTCAAATTTGAAAATTAGAGAGTTTGTCCGAGGGCCCTAGATGAGGGGATGCATTTTGTAAGAAGTCCAACACTTTTAAGTGTTTAGTATGCTCTTTGTTAATATATAAAAATAAATGTATGATAATATTACTATTTTCATGAGTTATATTTCATAATATAACACTTTCACATTATAATATAACACTATTATATTGCTACGTTCGATAAATTGTGTGCGACTATAATTGTATATATTAGCTTTTTTTAATATAAGAATCAAAACTTATTATTAGCGTTCAAGTAAGGGACGACTAACTTTAATGAAGAATGATAGTCTAAAGGGGGAAAAAGGTTGGATCCCCTCTTTTGAGAAACATAGAACGAAACGCCTTTTAGAAAAATTGGATTACCGAAGGAAAAATTGCATATGATCTTTTTTACTCTCTCTATCCCAGATTAATAGTCTTCGTTGAAAATTCTTAACATTTAAAGAAAATTACTTTTCAAATTTATCCTCCTAAAAATGATGAATACTTTTGTTGAATGCCAATCATGCACTTAGATAATTGTTATCTTATAGAAAATATTCCATTGGATAATCTTGTAATCTCACCTATTTTTATGTATTATTTTCATAAACAAAACAGAACTATTAATTTGGAACGGATGGAGTAGTTTTCCCCTTTTTTCTCACGCGTTTTCCATTTGCCATTGTTGGAGTTCTTATAAGAGCCATATAAAAAATAACATTCCACCTTATGAATGTATGAAAACAAAACTACATCTACACTTATAAAGTTATATAAATCAAAAAACTTTATGTGCAGGTGGTGATTAACAATGGCATATTGCAACTCACATTAACAAATCCAGGGGGACAAGTCACTAGAATTCAGTATAAAGGAATCGATAACCTTCTTGAATCTCATAACCAAGATTTGAATGGAGGGTACGCTTATTTTATGAATCTCTCATTAAGGTTCATCACCTTATGATCTTGTTTTTAATGTTTGTTTATGCTCAATTTAGTTTTAGGTAAAATATTTCAACCTACATACCATTTGGTTTGGAGGTAAATATATTTTATCGAGATGAAAATTAAAATGATATAAAGTCTTTTCACAATTTTGAGTTAAATTTAATTCAGTATTTTGTTCCAATCCACATAATTATAAAGTGGACATGTATTCTAAATTTAAACCAAACTTTTTACAGAGGCAAATAATATTTCACCCTCAACCAAATAGGACCATAAGCGTAAAGTAAAATAGTGAACACTTATTTATAGGTACAAGCTTTATTCACAAGCTTGTTTAAAAACACATATAAATACAATATATAATTCTGGATTGGTAAAAACACTTTTTATCTAAGTGAAAATATTATCATTTAAACCAAACAATGTCTTTATGGTAAAGTATGTACGTTTGTATTATTATAGTGTAGGAAAAATATTTGGTAAAATCCACGTATTAAGTTTCTACCATGACAAAAATTAGCACTATGGGATATGAAAGTGTTTTTTACTTATTGCATCCCCAAACTTGTACCTAAGATATTCTTCTAACTAAATTTAGATATTAGTTAAAATATTTCTCACGCGCCTTCCATATGGAGAAAATGAAGTTTTTTCTTTGGAAAAATAGCTTTGATACTTGAAATGTTTCTTTGGAAAAGTAGCTTTGATAGTTGAGATGGGATAAGTTTAATTAGGTATGGATAATGTATATCATAAAAGCACAAGTTATGAATCACATAATGAAAAAAAAAATTAGTAGTAGACAAGCCCTCAACAAGTTAATTGCATCTTTATGTCCCTTGTAAGGTTCTTGTTGGTTTTATTTAAATTTTTTCCACCATATAACATTAGGACACACATTATGAATAGTTTTTTATCCCTTATGGGAACTCAACGATAAATGTAAAGAACATTATATAGTAACGAAACCTGGAATAATTCTTCTACCACTCACAGCGAGCCACATAGATTGCTCTACGTTGAACAATGTTTGATAGTGAAACTCAACCCTCTTTAGAGTAGGTATGTGTTTGATCCTAGGTCAACACATTTTCCAAATCGAGTGACTCCTTACATGTTTTGGGAAATATAACAATGAGGAGGAATCATAATTCCACGAGGGCTGTCCCGTATAGGAAGGTCAAGCCTTCACGAACTTAGGGATTACTCGAATAATTAGAATATAGTTAGTATTACCAATTATATGTATAATAAAAATCTTATAAGATATATGTAACCTCTTATAACTATTCATTATCTTGTACTCAATATTTGTCTCTCAGCTAGCATTATTTACACCAAAAGAATTTGCATGAGTAAAGACTAGCCAACACCCTTAACTCATGGACATATGATAACATTTATTGTCAAACAATATAAATATAATGTCATTTATTTATTTATATTATTATGCACATAATTTTTTTTCTAATGATTCAATTGTACACGGATTTCTCCCATACGAATTTACCTTCATCTGTGGGAAAAATCAAACCAAATTTCTACCTCACTTTTCATTCTTTTATTATATATAAAATAACGTACGTGATTCACAAACCTTAACAATCTTGAAAACAATCGTATTACTGGAATTGTGCTCAAACAATCACACCATGTGACATCTAAAAGAGGTAAACTGTTGCAACTCAATATGAAAGGGGAAATGGTAAGATACATAACTAAGTTTAAAGATTCTTTAAGAGGCATATAATGAGTTAGACAACTATAATGAGTTGTTAATTGTCTCATCATTTAATTTAGTATTTCAAAACGTGGTGATCTATATCAAAACTTAACCAAAAATTATGTCAATAACAAGGACAACTTAATGGACAGGATCAAATATTATGATTAAGTTAAGGATGAGCTCAATGCTAATAATAAAGGGTGAATAGTCGAATAAAGAAAAAAAGAATAGAAAACCTAAAAGCAATGGCAAGGATGCAAGTATTGGTGCCAACGAAAAGAACAAGAAGGCCTATGAGTGAAAAGGAGACCACCAAAGGGAGACTCTTATTTTATCGGATCCTCTTTTTTCGATAGCAAAGGGTAATTCCCGAACCAGCTTGCATGCACCTCGAGACTAATCCCTTCGGGAGTGACTAGCACCGCATCCCACTGACATGTTCCTCCACTTAAATTTGAATTGTCCAAGTGGGGAATCGAACATGTCAATAGTACGCACATAACCACACAATCACAGGTTCACCCTTACCACTCGAGCAACTCAAATCACAATCAAAACTTCGCCCTTACTAGAATCCTCAGAGTCTTCAAATAATGGATGTATTATATAATTTCACTAACTATAGATGAGCCTTAGTTAAATTGAACACTCGAGATTGGGGAGAACATGTCAATAGAGACAAGACGCGCATGTTCACATACTTCAAATATCAAGTCCACAAAATGGAGAACTTCGTATTATTGAAGCCCCGTCTTAAAAAGCTAGTGGAAGCAATGCATCTTAAAGACTATTGACGCAAAAAGGTATAAAGAAATATGGTCAAATAATGCCTGACTTAAAGACGATAAGGATTATCCTCGTGCAGAGATGGTTAATGTCATATTTATAATAATATATCCTTCTAGGGTCAATGAAAAGAAGTTGATAGATCACATCAGAATCGTGTTTAACATTTAAGAGTCCTTAAGGTATATCCTTTCCAATCGACGTTAAAGAAAAGATTTCGGGAGAAAATATAGTACAATAAGATGATCACATTTTCATATGAAGATATTCGGTGCCCATCTCCCTCAAATATATAAGGGATGACCTTAATCTGAAGGATAAATGACTTATTGATTTAGCAAATATATCGAAGACCCAATAAGAAAGAAAAGTCTTTTTCTTAGGGTAGGGATGATCACTAAAAAATTGAGTTCCTTGTCATGGGGTGAGACTCTTTCTACAATACGATCCATAGTGGGGATGATTTTATCTTTGAAAAGTAGTCTCTTCTTTGTATCATATGAATATTAGTTTCTTAACTGAGCAAGGACTATGGAAGATAGAGAAGATCAGGTGATGCATCAGAGTTACTTTATTATGGTAATTAAGCCAAAGCTAAAAAAAAAGAATGGGGAGGGATCCGACCATGAAGATTTAAATTCTTAGAAACTAAATAAAAGTAAAAGCAAGATCAAAATCATATGAAAGATACGTGGTAAGTACTAACAGACCAATCCATGGAGGAGAAGAGGTCGTTCCCTTACCCCATATAGACCGTGTGAAATTCTTTCTAACAGAGTATTCCCTAAAATATAAAGAGTCATCTCATTTAAGTCATTTCCTGATAGAAAAATGATGTTTCATATAGAAACAATATGATATGCCGAGGATTTTCATGAACATGTCTTGTCAGCGATTTCACGTGGAACCTTCATGTCGTCAAGTAGTCCTAAATCCAAAACAATTTCTTCCTAAGATAGTAAAAGTGAAGAGGTTGATAAACTACTTAATTTGCATGTTATACATGAGATCCAATTACCTCAATGAACTTCTAATATTAAGGTGATAAAAAAAAGCATGAAAATACCAGAGAGATTATGTTAACTTAACTAGCTTAAAAGAACATGATAAAAGAATAACTTTCCACTTCCTCAATTGACCATCTTTGGTAAAAATACAAATACCCTATGCAGTGGAAGCCTTTATTACCAATTTGTAAAAATGCTTAGTTTTCAGGAAAAATAGTTAAAATTTTATATCAGATTAATTCTGATTAGCGAGATCCATTATTAGGCCTAATTTATTGTAACATGTTAAAAGTTCAAGATAAATTGGTTAACATAAATATATAATCCACTGACACGGTAGTACAATGTGTAATGGAAATCCTTGTGAAAAGAAACCATGGTGTGTGACCTAGTATAGAATTCTTCACTATAAGTGATTATATAATATCACTCGACTTATAATTCTCTGACCAGACACACTCAAGACTTTGTGGGTATTCTATCTTCAATCTATTCATAACTTTGGCAGGAATCACGATTAGCCTCACAGCCATCCTCTTGCCTCAGTATCCACCTATCTTGAATAAGGCACGACACAACTCTATAATCTTCCAAAGTTAATAGGGTTAGTGACGCGACTAAGAATGTGTCTCAGGAGTACGTACTCTCTAGGATCAAGTGCAAGCATGCCGCTCAAGTAATAATCCGATAAGTCGGGTATCGATCCTCAGGGAAATAGGACAACGAAGTTGTAACGACGTGGACAGACGAGTGAATCTTAACTCTGACTCTAAAGAAAAGGAAAAGATGATTTGATTGGTGAAATAACTACAACTATATGCAATTTTGAAAATAATTAACAACTGAACTAAAGTATGAATTGAATGTAACTACTCTAAATTACCTAAAATACTAATGATGAATGACTTAAAACTTAAATTATATGATGAGGAAAACAGGATGGGAATACAATCCCTCAACCCTAGTGTATTGCTGGTATAAAATTAATCATAAATTTAAGTGATTAATTTGACCCAGAATTTAATACTCCCAAGCATTACGTATATGAGGTTCAAGCTCGCACCATATTTAATCAGAGGACGAGTAAATCGGTATTGCGATAGTTACATTCGAATTGCATTCTGAAGCATCTCGGTTACCTTGAAGCAAACGAGATCCAAAGATCTACAATTGTCGCGTTTCTACGCAATACAATCATAATAAACCATTAAATTTAGAGGATTTTTTTTATACGCATGCAACTACCACATCAGGTTGAGTTCATGCATCCCAACCTTTAAAACTTAGCCTAACATGGTGAAATTAATGAAAACTACGTTATCTACGTTGCATGAACTCATAATTTCTTGGAAAGAGAGATAAAATATGAGAAATAATAATAAAAGTGCTGGAAATAAAAGTTACCAAGATTGAAGAACAAGAAAATGCAAGAAGAAATCAAAGCTTGAAGAAAAATCGAAAAAGCTCTTGAATTAATGGTGCAAAGTATGTATATTCTTCTATTAGATGTTCCTACTTGTTATGGAGCTTTTACATGAATGAAATTTGAATAAAAAGAGTCCTAATGACTAAATATATAGGCTAGAGGTCGTTTAGAAGAGTCCCCAAAACATAAAACTCTTTTGGTTAAAAGATAAGGACAAAATAAAATTTTCGTATCTGGCAATTTGTCACACTTAGAAAGCGTGACTAATTTTGTAACGTGTATGAAGCGTGACTAATTTTGTAACGGATCTAGGGCGCGACAAATGGGTGAACCGTCTCGGGTTCTGGGTGAACCGGTTCTGGGGAACTTGCTGGCTTTGGGCCTCTTTTTCATTTGGATTTCTGGATTTCTTTCTCAATCTTCAAATGGGCATAACTTCTTCAGCGTAGCTCGAATTGGGGTGCCGTTTTTTTCACTACTCTTGTAATTGAAAGACCTTCAACTTTCTACGTGGCCCCACCTCCGGACTAAGGCTGAAAAATTATGAAAATGCCCTTCAACTCCCCGATTCTTGGTTTCTTTCACTATTTTGAGTTCTCTTTTCTACCTTTCTTGCATGAAATACCTATAAAACACATAAGAGATACAAAAAATACGAAATACTTGCCAAAAAGGATTAGTAACATAAATATGAGACAAATTCAAGCTTTTTACACCGCATGGGATCATAAAAATACCAAAATTAAGGGGATAAATGTGAAGAATTTTTTCCTAATCAGTTAGGTTCCCCTACAATATATAATTGTGGATATGAAAGAAATTTTGGGTAATGAATGGCTTTTATTATAAATGAATTTTTATTTTAGAAAATTCTTTTCTATTTCTAGAAATTACTTCATTTCTTGGTGTCAAAATAGAAAATATTATGGAATAAGAATGGAGGATCTATTCTCTTTTCTCATTTTTTCCAAAACATTATCTTGGATATTGTGTAATGCTTACTCTCAAACTTTTCATTTTACATTAGTCTCAAGGTATCATTTTTAATACTTCGGTGGGGCAGGGTCGGACACAATGAGTACACCTTATACAAGGATCATAAATCTTTATTGAATGTGATCTTGGATCTATACATTTTTTAACATCATAGATTTTCGATCGAGTAAACTTATAAATGAATCATATATTTAGATATCATACGAATCAATGAGCTACCACATATTTTTTTAATCAATTTATTTCTGGATTGACTTATGAATATTGGGAGGCTCATTACTTCAATTGAGACAATGAAAATCATTTCATTTTTTTGTTAAGACTTTTAAGTGGTTCCCTCAAAAAGATAGCGAAAAAAATCATCCTTAAAGTCGAGACTAAGAGGAATGTATAAACAATGCTTCCATAAATTCGATAGTGGTTTACAATTATAGCTTTCATACCTGTTTATTTTTATTTTATTCGGGATCATGAATCCGTAATATATGAACACTTATACAATCCACCATGATTCAACATGTGATCAAGTATCCACTAATCATTACCCATTGTGAAGTATTCGAGGATGGGTTTATGGATGTTTAAAAGATAATAAAATATGGAAAAACGGAGATATTAAACCTTTAAAATGATCTCTTAAAATTCCTTAAATGCATTTTTCATTAAATTAAAAAAAATTCCTTAAAACATAGAGGGTTGAATTTAAATCATAAAAGGAAGAGCGATACAAAGCAAAAAAAAAAATTCGACATCTGGTGTGAGCAAGATTGGACCTTTTGCGAACGTGACCACTTCTCATGTGAACGAGTTTACGTGATCTTCACACGATTTGTTCTATTTGAAGATAAAATCACCTCGTGTAATACTAATGAGAATTCAAAAATTCATATTCAAAAGTCCAAAAACTGGTTTAAATACATAAGAAACTTTTCCAACAATATTTTGCTCTTAAGAAATGTCCCATCAATTTTTATTTATGAAAAACATTTTGGGTTTTCCTGTTAAAGTTCAATAAGATGATTATGATGTTGTTACCGGTCCTAAATTAACAACCTTGTCTTCACTATTTAGACTTGAAAGGAATTAAGTGACACACCCTAGATATACTCACAATGATTTTTCTAACATGAATCCACACACACATTGTTTTGTCTAACCTGAATAAAGCCAACATAAAAATATGTCCGTATATATGTCCCGCTTTGGCCATTCCATACCAAAATACAATAAGGGTCCGTTTGATAGCATTATTTGCCATGGCAAATGGCAAATAAGTTGGCAAATATGACATTTGCCTACAATTTGGTGTGTTTGATAACAAAATTTGCCTACAAGCTATTTGCCAATGTACAACACCTCTTATGCATAACATGTTGGCAAATTTTGCTTTGCTATATGGGTGAGAAATATTTGCCAACAAATTTGCTAACTTCTTAAACGCTTTTAATATTTTAAAAAATAATTTAAAAACTATTTTAAATAATTAAAAAAAACTGTTATGAATATTTTAAAAATTGTTATGAATATTTTAAAAATTGTTTTAAATAGTTAAAAAAACTGTTTAAAATTAAAATCTGTTTAAAAACTGTTTTTTCGTAAAAACCGTTTTAATGTAAAAAACTGTTTTAATGTAAAAATTGTTTTAATGTAAAAAATTAAAAATTGTTTTGACGTGAAAACTGTTTTAATATAAAAAATTGTTTTAATGTAAAAACTGTTTTAATGTAAAAAATTATTTTAATGTAAAAACTGTTTTTTCGTAAAAACTGTTTTAATGTAAAAAATTGTTTTAATGTAAAAATTGTTTTAATGTAAAAACTGTTTTAATGCAAAAAATTATTTTAATATAAAAACTGTTTTAATGTAAAAAAAATTAAAAACTGTTTTAACGTAAAAACTGTTTTAATATAAAAATTAAAAACTGTTTTAATGTAAAAATTAAAAATTGTTTTAATGTAAAAACTTTTTTTAGTAAGTAGTTTTGGCGTAAAAAACTTTTTTGTTTATATATAGTTTGTTACTTTTTTTAATAAATAAAAACGGGAAGTAAAAAAGAAAAGAAAAAACTGTTTTTTTATTAAATAAGACTTGGGACGAAAATTAAAAAAAAAACATATTTTTTAGTATTATTATATATGTTAATATGGACAAAAAATGTGTTATTAAAATGTTTTGCCTAAAAAACTTGTTTTACCTTATTTGGTGTTTGATAGTCTAATGTGAGAAAAAAATATTTGTCTAGGCAAATTTTGCCATGCCAACACTTTTACCCAATATGTATCAAACGGACCCTAAATTATAATTACAGTCTACTCACAACTCACTTCCAAAAACTCGACTAAAGATTAACATATTTTTTCTCTTAAAGAACATGAGATGCTTTAGCACAACCTTTACAAACATGTGTCCTATATGCACTCAATAAACTTATGATGCATATCTATATAGGGGGAGAGAGAGAGAGAGAGAGAGAGAGAGAGATTGGTCAAAACCATAAAGGACCACAAAATTGAAGAAGACTTTAGAGATATCCAAATATCATATGATGACAGTTCATGCCACCGATAAGTTTTTTAGGGTAAGTTTTGGATAAAAAATTCTTCTTTGTATTCTTGAAAAGAGAGGTCGAGCAAAATCAAGGTCCCACAAAATATCATCACCCGAATTGAATCCACGAAGTGAAATTTTTAGAGCAATTCCTTAATCTATTAATCAATTCATAAATGATTATCCAACAAGTATATTTCTTTCTTACAGGTGTTGAATAAGGTCAATATAAGTATTTTTGGACTATTGATGGAACTAGTTGCATGCTTGTGTGTGTAAGCCTTGAAAAACAAAGTGAGGGGACAAAAGTTTTTATGGTAGGTTCCATGTGTCTCTTGGCTTTAAAGACATTTTGTTTCAAAAACCTCTTTGCTCAGCTTTGGTTCTTTGTCCCACATCGGAGAGGTTAAAAAAATTGGAATAGTATATCTACAATTGTGTTAAGACTAGTAGGCAAAAATTTTGGGCATTAAATTTTTATGTGTATTGGGTGGGGAAATTTATAAGGCCAAAGTTCACACGTGCGATGTCGATCGATCCGACCCATGTCCGGGGCTTGGGTTTGGGCTCAGCGTGATTTAATTTTTGGACAAAAATTAAATGTTTTATTTAATTACAAATTTTAAACAAAATTTTAATTAAACATGTTTTAATTGTAGTGCTTTAATGACCAAATCTTAACCCATTTGGCCCCCAATTCAATTTTTTAATCCTCACATTTCTTCTTCCACACATTAAGGTTTTCTTCTTAAAAAGAGGCCTTCAGCCATTGTTTTCGACACAGACAAAAATAGAATTATCTCGAACAAAAGAATTCTCTCTTCAAATATTTCCTTCAGAAAATATTTGTTCCCCCAAAATAATATTTTACGAAATGAGAAATTAATTATGAATGGGTGATTAGTACGAATTACCCACTGGGCTATGTCAATTTGATGTTACATGGAAGTTATTTTGTCCTGGGGGTGACGGGTATTTATTACACTGCAGTACAATTATGGGAAAGTCGTGAAATACCATAAAGAGAGTGACATAATCCGCGACTTAGCCATTCTTTATTTTCTGCTGTGGATTTTCATATTGGATAATTTTGTTCCTTATTCAATTCCCGCAACAACAACTGAGACTTCATCCTACTCAAGTAGTTATTAGGTTCCCCGCTCTTTTTTTATTTCTCGAGTCAATGATGACTTTTATTGGTACTTGGCAATATCTAAACAAACCATAATCAGAGCAGTAATATAGCCGATCACACTCCCTTGGATGTCGAATGGTGACACATGCCATTAAAGAAGCTAAAATATCATCGTCTTAGCCTCATTATTATTGAGATCATTCCTCATAAGATCATATTTATTAGACTAGATGAATAATTAGTCCTTAGATCTCGACTTGTTTGACATTTGTTGCAAGCCTCTCATGAAAATAAAAGGCTAAATATATGTTAATGTTGTACTTGAGCCTTCTAATTTTAACTCCACAATAAAAATAAAATAAATTATTTATATGGGTTTCAAAGCATCAAATAATAAGGTTGAATATAATGGTACTAGTAGTCGAACTTTAAAAATCATGATCCCTAGATTCTAGAGATATAGATGTATAATTTGTTAATCAGAAAATATGTGTCTTAAGATTACGTGGGGTTGCTCATTTGGAAAAAAGATATGTATTTAAAATATAATTTTAGGTTAGAACTAATATAAAAATTATTAAGGAACTATAATAGCCATGCAGATGTTCACGCCACCTTCGCTTCCACCAATGGCACAGGCCAAATTTTCTAGAAAACTCCTATATATTACGGGAAAATACATGAGTTTACTGGGAAAATGGGGACTTTTTTGGATTTTGAGGGAAACCCATGGGTTTCCTATAAAATAGAAAATAAACATGGAAGCTAAAAAATATAATAAATGAGAAGATAAATAAGAGAGATATTTGAAACTCTAAAATCTAAATCCAATTTTTTTTCAAAAATTGCTAGAAAATCAAGCCTTAATTTTTTACAATTTTCTAGTGTGTTTTCATTTTCCCCCAAACAATTGAGCTTTACTATAAATGCAAAATTTTTACCACGGGTCATGATCGTGACATTAACGCAAGATTTTTACCACAATCTTTTGGTGTAGCGCATGTTCGTATCCCTAATTATTGTCGAAAATATGTCTGTTTACCTAAAGTAAGGTAATAAGTTAATCAAAAATGTTTTTTATCCCAAGATTTTACCTTTCCCCCATGCTTGGATGCTTCCCCACCTCCCATTATTACGATTAAAGACCTAAGTTTTCATAACTACTGGAAAGTTTGAGAAATTTACATAGATAAGTTTGTAATGCTCGTAGACTTTGAATATGTAAGGGTCTGTGATGTTTAATTTGAAGAATTGATGATTTTGGATAGCTCCTATGCTCAAAACCTTTGCTTTCATTGCTACTTAGTAATAGGGAGGAAGAAAATGAAATTTGGGATTCCAACTGCTATGTAATCTCAAGCACTAGATCCATGCTATTTAAACGGGTACAGAAGGTGAGAACATGTATGTGGAATAAATTGATTAAGTTCATTTAAAGAAATGATGTCATTTGAGGGGTAAGGTTGGATCTTAAGACTAATTAAAAAATAAGAGTACGGTAACAAGTTGGAAGTTTGTTATATTTTTTTAGTTTATGTTTAATACATTACTAAAATGATGATTATGAAATCCTTACTCTTCCGGGGTTAACCCCAAGGGCCAAACAAATGACCTTTGCTTTGTTTTTATAAAGGAAAATAATAACATGTGCCCTTAGGGCACATGTTTTGAGTCTCAAAATAATAAGTATGAAAGCTTTGCATGAGTATTTTGTGCTCTATTAAATGTATATCGGAACTTTGTCCCTACTATTTTTGGATTCTCAATGTGTTCCCTTACGAAACATGTTGTAACATCCTAGGGGCGAAGCCAGGATTATATGTTGGGGGGACCACAATTTACTGGGGTGTTTTGTGCTCTATTAAATGTATATCGGAACTTTGTCCCTACTACTTTTTAGAGTTATTTACACTTTTATGCAATATTTTAGCAATAAAAATATAGTAACCATAAGTATTTTTTCCAACAATATCTTATATATACACCATTAAAATACAAAAGTTGCACCACATACAAAACACATATTTTCTCCATAACTAAGATCCAACATTATAAAGTAATTGTTGGAACATAATACAAAATACAAAATGCTAGCAAATCACATGTTGAGATGTATCAGAATCGCTCAACTTCAATTCTTGGAGATTTTAAAGTTCGTTGTTCAAGTGTTTCATGTACCAAATTTTGAACATTAGACTCGGGGAAAATCGGAGACTCGCCGACATTTTCACTTTCAACTTGTTTTCTCTTGAAAAATGAATCAAGGGTCTTTGATTTCCCTATATTTCTACAACACAAAAATAAAATAATTAAAAATTATCATTTTTCCTCGACAAGTTAATTACCAAATAACAGTTAATAACAATTAATGATTAACTACTTTAACAATTAATAAAAATTAACTACTAAACTAATCTAGTAGAACAATTGAATCGTGTAGGGAAATTAATTACTAAATCAATCTACTAGAACAGTTAAAATTAACTACTAAATTAATCAATAATTAACTACATTTATTAATTACAGCTATTATTAATAATTATTAAACTAATTAATACTATTTTGAGTCCTAAGATGGATAGAGAAGAGAGATATATTTGAAAATGAGAAAGTTACTTCTCAAAATGGAGTGGAGGAGTTCTATTAGATTAAGTTAAAAAGAATAAAGAAATAAAATGGATTGAGTTTGGGTGTAGGGTTTTGGGATATTAAATTGAGATATAACATATGTATGATATTATTTTTTGGCTTCGCCCATGTAACATCCCTTTTATAAATTCCTGCGCATCAGAAGTCATGTTCAGGACTATTTGCCGGACATTGGCGAGCATGGGTGGCTCCTCTCACCTATTCTCTTGCCCATTCTCTCTCAAACTTTTCGAATCTCTATTTGTGACCCAAAGTTCTACCAACCTCTTTCGAAACACAAATATTCGAGGTGAGTTCACTTTTATTACTCAATGCTCTTTTCTTTAGTTTAAACTATCAGTTCCCTTTTACCCTCTGTTTGCTTCCTCAAATAATTGTCACTGATTTGGCTCTTAAATACAACAGACCCTCTATATAATAACTCAAAACTGATAAACATGTATATATTAATTATGTCAAGGAACTGATGGTAATGATCTGAAATTTTTAGTCAAAAGAATTGTGAAATAGTGAAACCATAAATAATCAAATCTAAAATTAGAAAGAGGCTATGTAATAATAAGACTTGAGAAGATAATGAGAAGTGTTCAAGAAAAAACAAAAAGTTAATGAGTAAACTCCCAATCAATTCAACCAAACATCAATAAAGAGACAATAAGAACATACAAGCAATCATCAAAGCAAAACAACAACGATATACGTGGTTCACCTACATCCACCAAGGAGGATTTATTCTTTCTATAGATAAATGGAGGAACCAAAAGGTTATACACACACACAATTTATCTCTCTTAGAAAGTCACTCACAACCTCACAAGAACTCACCCCTCAAATGGGAGCTCTATCTCTCTTTAACTTTGATAACTCTTAAAATATCTCTCAAACTTATCCGCTCTCAAAACCTAGAAATAACACTTGTATTTATAGACTTGAGCCAAAATGACAAATTTGTAAATAAACCAAAACTGAAGAAAAAAAAACACTCGGCAAAAAAGGAGGCCTCTGCCTCAATCTCAATTCTGCACCAAACATCATAGGAGAGCCAAAACCAACAAACTCCACCTTGGCGATCCCGACGATCCAACCAATCTCTAGAATGCTGACATTGAACCCGCCTGAAGACCATCCCACCATCTACCAAGCTAATGCGATTCCCTCATACGATCCTCACGATCCAACCAAACTCGGAATACAAACATCAAATCCGGTCGAAGATCATCCCGACATCTAACAAACCAATACGCTCCACCCGACGCTAAGCCACCCCCACCAAACTTCAACCATGAAGTGAGATACCGTAAGTCTTCACTCCAAGACTCCAAACGACTCCACTCGCCGAGGAACCAAGTTCTAAACTAAGAACTCTCCATCTCATGCATCTGAATGCTTCCTATGTAACCATATGGTGAATCTCGCTCCTCATTTAACCCGGTGAGTACACCCCCACACAATACATATAACATACACCCTATTTACACGAAACATTCAAACACATCAACACCATCTTCCACCATAAGAAATAACCATGGATGAGAGGGAAAATTCCTCACCTCTCATACCCTCCAAATCTCACCCTCGAAAGATGTACCAAGTCTTTGTCACAAAAAACTCCCGTTTGCCAATGCTCGCAAACAATAACTCATTGGCCCTCCTTGATCTAGCTACACACACCTTGAATCCATCACGGTCCCACACCTCCTCGATTCCAATCAGCCAATGCATATGTGCAACTAAACCGAGTCATCACCCGTTGGCCCCGGAGGAGGACTTCGATCCATCCCCTCCACTAGTAGGTATTCTCCCATCATTACCGTCTACTCTCAGAAAGCTAGCACCCAATGTCTACGTTTTGTTCACAAACGAGACATGCCTCGAACGTTCGATCACTTGTGCATACCGCTTCCCCGTCTTCTTCGAAGTCTGATTTAGACGATACAACTCCTCTCTCTCCTCTCCCCTCACTAGGACCATACAACCGCGTGTGACTTTCAAGACTCCACCCGCCACCGACACCCGGCAACCCTTGGAATCCAAACGGCTAATGGATATCAAATTCTTTCACAACTTTGGGACATAGGCCACACCACCCAAAGTGCGTTCCACCCCATCGAACATCTTGAGTTTCGCCATCTCGACACCCTCAACGGCAACCTTCTCTCCGTTAGCCAAAGACATCGAACCTTTTCCATTTTTCGTGAAAGTCTCAAAATATTCCCTCTTGGAGCAAACGTGATCCGACGATCCCGAATCTAATATCCAATCATCTAGGGAAAGAGAGTTAACCTTGGAGATTGTGAGAAGTTCTCCAAGTTCATCTTCATAATTTGCACTCGCTATCGTTGCCCTCTCGGAATCAACCTTGCCCTTAACCTTATCGTTCCACAAAGGACATTCTCGGATCATATGACCCCATTCCCGGCACTTGTATCATTTCGCCCCTTATCCACCAACACCCCTCGATCTAGACCTACTACCGTCATTAAATCCCCGGTTGGAGTTCCTCCCGCCATTTTGCCCACCTCCGTCTCTCGCCGTAAGGCCTTCATTATTGGAATACCCGTCACCTCCACCTTCCTTCTTTCTCGTCGTGACATGAGATTGAATATCTTGCACAACCTCATTGCACCGGAGCGTAGACTTCCCAAACATGAGAGTGGTCACAAAATGCTCGTATGAATCGGGTAATGATGCAAGCAACAACAATGCTCGATCCTCATCAATGAATTGAACGTCAATCCGATTCAAGTCGTATATCAAGGCATTAAAAACGTTGATATGCTTCATCATATCCTCACCCTCCTTCATCTCAAGCTGGAAGAGTTTCTTCTTGAGGAATAATTTATTTGACAACGACTTATGCAAATAAATCTCTTCTAGCTTATCCCACATGCCTTTAGCCGTGGTCTCCGTTATCACGTTATTCAACACATCATCCGTGATAAATATCTCAATACACGAAGTCGCTCTTTGATCAATGTCAATCCACTCGGCATCGGTCATGCCTAACGGTCGTCCCTTTACCCCCAACAATGCTAATTGTAACCTCTGTTGGACAAAAACTCCTCGCATTCGTCTTTGCCATAACCCGAAATTGATCTTCTCATCAAAATCCTTCATGTCCGTCTTCATTGAGCCACTTGATCCAAAACTCGGATCCCATCTCTTAGAGCCTCCGCTCATAGAGGTTGCTTCTCGAGTACTCTCCACAGTTTTTTCGTCATTTGGAACAAAAATAAAAGCTATGCCAAAATTGCCAAAATTGATTCAACCTCGAACCAAAATACCAGGCAAACAATGTAACCAAAGCTCTGATACCACTTGTTGCGCTAAAGCAAGACTATCTCTAGCGACCAAGACGATAAAACTCACTCGGGAATTTTATCAAACACTTGGTGTGCGAAAAACACCCAAGACCTTGTTTCAAAAATGAACTAATGAGTAAACTCCCAATCAATTCAACCAAACATCAATATAGAGACAAAAAGAACGTACAAGCAATCATCAAAGAAAAACAACAACGATATACCGTGGTTCACCCAAATTTGGGCTACATCCACCAAGGAGGATTTCTTCTTTCTATAGATAAATGGAGGAACCCAAAGGTTATACACACACACAATTTATCTCTCTTAGAATGTCACTCACGACCTCACAAGAACTCACCCCTCAAATGGGAGCTCTATCTCTCTTTAGCTTTGATAACTCTCAAAATATCTCTCAAACTTATCATCTCTCAAAACCTAGAAATAACACTTGTATTTATAGATTTGAGCCAAAATGACAAATTTGTAAATAAACCAAAACTGAAGAAAAAAACACTCGGCAAAAAAGGAGGCCTCTGCCTCAATCTCAATTCTGCCCCAAACATCGGAGGAGAGCCAAAACCAACACGATGTACTAGAGAAAAGGGAGAACATTTTTACCTTGTTGGGAACTCTTTAAACACTGATGGAGTTGTTTTGTAATGGACCACTATTCTTATTAAGCCTTCATTGGACCACTATTCTTCTTGTTGAACCTTCGTTCATGATCATCTTTAGGCTAACCTTGCAAGGGTATGTAGGTGTCTGTTTATCGGTTGAGGGTGTCTTTGAATTCCTATTGAGAGGAATTGATGAAGCGACCTATGAATGTGTTGCGCTAAAGCAAGACTATCTCTAGCGACCAAGATGATAAAACTCACTCGGGAATTTTATCATACACTTGGTGTGCGAAAAACACCAAAGACCTTGTTCCCAAAATGAACTAGTGTGCAAACTCCCAATCAATTCAACCAAGCATCAATGAAGAGACAATAAGAACATACAAACAATCATCAAAGCAAAACAACAACGATATACCGTGGTTCACCCAAATTTGGGCTACATCCACCAAGGAGAATTTCTTCTTTCTATAGATAAATAGAGGAACCCAAAGGTTATACACACACACAATTTATCTCTCTTAGAAAGTCACTCACAACCTCACAAGAACTCACCCCTCAAATATGAGCTTTACCTCTCTTTAGCTTTGATAACTCTCAAAATAGCTCTCAAACTTGTCCTCTTCCAAAACCTAGAAATAACATTTGTATTTATAGATTTGAGCCAAAATGGCAAATTTGTAAATAAAACAGAAAAAATAGGAGAGCCAAAACCAACAAACTCCACCTTGGCGATCCTGACGATCCAACCAATCTCTAGAATGCTGAAATTGAACACGCTTGAAGACCGTCCCACCATCTACCAAGCTAATGCGATTCCCCCATGCGATCCTCACGATCCAACCAAACTCGGAACACAAACATTAAATCCGCTTGAAGATCATACCGACGTCTAACAAGCCAATATTCTCCACCCGACGCTAAGCCACCCCAAACTTCAACCATGAAGTGAGATACCGCAAGTCTTCACTCCAAGACTCCAAACGACTCCACCCGCCGAGGAACCAAGTTCTAAACTAAGAACTCCCCATCTCATGCATTTGAATGCTTCCCATGTAACCATACGATGAAGCTTGCTCCTCATGTAACCCGGTGAGTACACCCCCACACAATACATATAGCATACACCTTCTTTACACGAAACATTCAAACACTTCAACACCATCTTCCTCCTTGAGAAATTAACCACGGATGAGAGGGAAAATTCCTCACCTCTCACACCCTCCAAATCTCACCCTCGAAAGATGTACCAAGTCTTTATCACGAAAGACTCCCGTTTGCCAATGCTCGCAAATAATCACCCATTGACCTTCCTTGAACTAGCTACACACACCTCGAATCCATCACAGTCCTACACCTCTTCGATTCCAATCAGCCAATGCATGTGTGCAACTAAACCGAGTCAACATCACCCGTTGGCGTCGGAGGGGGACTTCGATCCATCCCCTCCACCAGTAGGTATTCTCCCATCACTACCGTCTACTCTCGGAAAGCTAGCACCCAATGTCTCCGTTTTGTTCACAAACGAGACATGCCTCGAACGTTCGATCACTTGTGCACATCGCTTCCCCGTCTTCCTCGAAGTCTGATTTAGAAGATACAACCCCTCTCTCTCCTCTCCCCTCGCTAGGACCATACAACCGCGTGTGACTTTCAAGACTCCACCCGCCACCGACACCCGACAACCCTTGGAATCCTAACGGCTAATGAATATCAAATTCTTTCACAACTTTGGGACATAGGCCACACCACCCAAAGTGCGTTCCACCCCATCGAACATCTTGAGTTTCACCATCCCGACACCCTCAACGGAAACCTTCTCTTCGTTAGCCAAAGACATGGAACCTTTTCCATTTTCGGTGAAAGTCTGAAAATATTCCCTCTTGGAGGAAACGTGATCCGATGATCCCGAATCTAATATCCAATCATCTTGGAAAAGAGAGTTAACCTTGGAGATTGTGAGACGTTCTTCAAGTTCATCTTCATAATTCGCACTCGCTACCGTTGCCCTCTCGGAATCAACCTTGCCCTTAACCTTATCGTTCCACAAAGGACATTTTCGGATCATATGACTCCATTCCCGACACTTGTAGCATTTCGGCCCTTTACCACCAACACCCCTCAATCTAGACCTATTACCGTCATTAAATCCCTGGTTGAAGTTCCTCCCGCCATTTTGCCCACCTCCGTCTCTCCCCGTAAGGCCTTCATTATAGGAATACCCGTCACCTCCACCTTCCTTCTTTCTCGTCGTGACATGAGATTGAATAACTTGCACAACCTCGTTGCACCGGAGCGTAGACTTCCCAAACATGAGAGTGTTCACAAAATGCTCGTATGAATCGGGTAATGATGCAAGCAACAACAATGCTCGATCTTCATCAATGAATTGAACATCTATCCGATTCAAGTCATTTATCAAGGCATTAAAAACGTTGATATGCTTCATCATATCCTCACCCTCCTTTATCTCAAGCTTGAAGAGTTTCTTCTTGAGGAACAATTTATTTGACAACGACTTTCCCAAATAAATCTCTTCTAGCTTATCCCACATGCCTTTAGCCGTGGTCTCCGCTATCACGTTATTCAACACATCATCCGTGATAAGCATCTCAATACACGAAGCCGCTCTTTGATCAATGTCAATCCACTCGGCATCGGTCATGCCTATCGGTCGTCCCTCTACCCCCAACAATGCTAATTGCAACCTCTGTTGGACAAGAACGCCTCGCATTCGTCTTTACCATAACCCGAAATTGATCTTCTCATCAAAATCCTTCATGTCCGTCTTCATTGAGCCACTTGATCCAAAACTTGGATCCCATCTCTTAGAGCTTCCGCTCATAGAGGTTGATTCTCGAGTACTCTCCACATTTTCCGTCATTTGGAACAAAAATAAAAGCTAGGCCAAAATTGCCAAAATTGATTCAACCTCGAACCAAAATACCGGGCAACCAATGCAACCAATGCTCTGATACCACTTGTTGCGCTAAAACAAGACTATCTCTAGCGACCAAGACGATAAAACTCACTCGGGAATTTTATCATACACTTGGTGTGCGGAAAACACCCAAGACCTTGTTCACAAAATGAACTAGTGTGCAAACTCCCAATGAATTCAACCAAGCATCAATGAAGAGACAATAAGAACATACAAACAATCATCAAAGCAAAACAACAACGATATACCGTGGTTCACCCAAATTTGGGCTACATCCACCAAGGAGGATTTCTTCTTTCTATAGATAAATGGAGGAACCCAGAGGTTATACACACACAATTTATCTCTCTTAGAAAGTCACTCACAACCTCACAAGAACTCACCCCTCAAATAGGAGCTCTATCTCTCTTTAGCTTTGATAACTCTTAAAATAGCTCTCAAACTTGTCCTCTTCCAAAACCTAGAAATAACACTTGTATTTATAGATTTGAGCCAAAATGGCAAATTTGTAAATAAACCAAAACTGAAAAAATAGGAGAGCCAAAACCAACAGAATGATGATTATGCAGGGAGGTAAGGATGAATGTTTCAATCCAAATTACCCATTTCCTTGAATGATAACCAGATTCAAATCCCCTTAAATGCAAAAGGTTTTTCTTTATCCCTTTTCTAAGATCTCCCAACAACCCCCATATCAACCTTCATACTTTGCTTCGTAGTTTCAGTAAGGAAAGTTCGACTACTTGTCGGTTCCTCATAATTGCATGACCCCATTACCACCCGTGCCCTTATTTCGTGAACCATCAAACTTCATATGCCATGCATTAATCTTTATGTGACAAATATTGACCTCTTAATATTCGAGGGTTCGTACTCTTAACAGGGTAAATTTATAATAGGTCTGCATAAGTTTAACTCGTAATAACTCGAAGGGTCATTTTACTCTGATAATATGAGGAATCACCTTGATATATTGTCAAGATGGTAGGTGTTAATAGATTTTGTATTGGATCACGTTTTGTTACGATATGTATAGTGAAGGCCAGCATAACGTCTCAACTTTTGTATCACCATAATTATGGCAAGGGAATTTTTTTCCACATTTGAATATCTTAATTCAACTCCTTGGATCACACGGCTAAGTAATAAATTGATCTTTCTTGATCTTCATGCTCTTGTACTAGCAAATGCGGGTGATATATGACAACAAAGGGACTGTAGCATTTAGTGGCACCATTTTTAATGATAAGGCTAGAAGCTCCTTCACTTTATCCATGGCTTCTTGATGAACGTCACCCCTTTCAAATAGATTGGTTTTCTTCAACGGATGCATAGTGGGTGAGTGATCTCAGCTAAAGTTAGCACAATCTCTAGCTACTTTTTTGGGGAAACTCTTCAGCATGTTCAAGGGTGGCATTTTAAGAATTTATATCTGCATGTCATCCTCTACTTGTATGCTTTGCCTTGCCTATTCACCCCAAAAGCCCAATGATCTCCCATTGGTAACCTCTAAGGCATGCTTCAATGGGTACATCTTGATTTTGAACTTTCTTCAACGTTTGGACACCTTCGGGTCCCAAATCATCATTCTTCAATTTGACAAATACGTCATCCATGTAGAACTCCAAAAGTTCATGAAATTAAATAGTGAAAAATGTCCGTCACAGCCCTTTGATAAGTTCCCTAACATTTTACATTCCATAAGACATAACAATGTAATGAAAACTACCCAAAGAAGTTCTACAAGTAGTCTTCTCAGCATTTGCAAAATCCATTTTAATCTGGTTGTAGTCAACATAGCCATCTATGAAGCTATATATGCTATTGTCAGCTCTTTGCGAGTTCTTGCATTGATCTGGGGAGAGGTAACTCATGTTTAGGTATACTAGACCTTAAAAATCAACACAAAGAAGTTCTGCAAGTAGTTTCTCAGCATTTGCAAAATCCATTTTGATCTTATTTAACCAACATAGCCATCTATGAAGCTGTATATGTCATTGCCAGCTCGTTGCCAGCTCTTGCATGATTTGAGGAGAGGAAACTCATATTTGGGTATACTAGACCTCAAAAACCAACACAAAGAAGTTATGCAAGCAGTTTCTCAGTATTTGCAAGATCCATTTTGACCTGGTTGTAGCAAAATAGCCATCTATGAAGCTATAAATGTCATTATCAGCTCTTGTATTGATCTGGGTAGAGGAAACTCATATTTGTGTATACTAGACCTCAAATATCAACACAATCCATATTTTTTTACTTCCTTTCCCAGGTACAATGCTAAATAGCCACACAATATGTTGAATAGGCTTGATGAAGCATGTGGCAAGCAACCTCTTCACTTCTGTCTTGATTTTTAGACCAAGCTCAGCTTTGTAGGTTCTTGTGACTTCCTTTACTAGGATCACGGTTGGAGTGATGTTCAACTTGTGAGAACTCACTTCTTGGTTTAGTCAAGGAATTTTTCCCAAAGGCACAATGATGGATAGCCACATATGATGTTAAGTAGGCTTGATGAAGCCTGCCATGAGCAGCCTCTACATTTCAGCCTCAATTTTTAGGTCAAGTTCAGTTTTATAGGCTTTTGTGTCTTATTTCCCTCAGACCACAATTGACATGATATTTGATGTTCAACTTGTGACACAACTCACTTCTAGGTCTAGTCTCGGTATCTTAGTACTTCCATGGAAAAAATATATATGTACTCCTTGATGAGGTTAATTATGGCAGCTTTCTTTTTCCTTATCCAGATCTTTTGAAATGAATAAAACTATTGGTTCTTCACCTTCATATGACATATCAATCTCTTCATTGACTTGGTCTTTATGCACTATGGCTCTTCCTCCATCTTGTCAATGTACTCTAGATTGTCAGTGAAACCATAAATAAAATAAATCTAAAAAGAGAAAGCAACCATGTATTAGTAAGACATGAAAAAATTATGATAACTGATCAAGAAAGAAATAGAAATCCAGTGAAACAATTATACAAATACAAAATGGATGAGCATAAGGTTCTGATATGCAAAAAGAGAATCCAACGAAAGGGAGATACACAAATTTTTCTTTTTGTAAGAAAGATGGAAACCAACCAAGATTTGTAAGAAATACAATTAATCAATAGAATTTTGTCGTTTTGTTTTCCAAATTCCACTGAGAATTCAAAACAGGAATGGTAACTAAACAAATTTCGTGTTTCTGAAAATACTGAAAATGAAATATGAAAAACAAATTCAAAAGAAGTAAAAAGTAAAAAGTTGAAATGAAAATGTATTCTTATCACTGTCTAAGAAATGCCATATGTAATCAATCAAGATTGAGGGAGCATCTGGAACAGGATTTGTTTTCTTTATAGAGTTTGTGGTCAAATGTGTTGCAATACTTTTCTTTCCTTTTTTATTTCTCCTTAGTATTTCTGGTGTATTATGCAGGTTTTGGGATCTTAATTGGAGTGAACAAGAAAGTTCAACAACAAGGGGAAAATTTGATATGTATGTCCTCTCTCCAATCAGATACTTTTGTATATTATAACAGAGTTTGTTTTATGCATGGCTACTAGAAAATGAACCTTGTAGGATAGAATAACAACATTCATAAAATTCTGTGAACCATTGCCCAAAGATTTATGGATGCAAGAAACTCAATCCAGAAGGTCCTTTGGCACCCAAAATGTCATCTCTAAAGATTAAGTGTATCTCAAAGTTATAGGGACGGTTTTTACCGCCCCTAAAAGTGAGAAAAATATGACACGTCTTTTACATATACAAGATATCTCATCAAAAGTGGGAAATTAAGTTCCATTCATTCGCGATTGAAGAACTGATGATGAAGAATTATACATGATATTGAACTATACACTATTCATAGTAACTAGATCTATATAATGGCATGTTTTATATTGCATACCTGATCTTAAAAACTATGATTGAGTGGCCTTATAATTGCAGGATTGAGGGAACAAGTTTTAAGGTTATAGTTCAGAACGAAGAACAGGTAGAACTGTCATTCAAAAGAACTTGGGATCCCTCCCTCCAAGGGGAGTACTCTCCCTTAAATATCGACAAAAGGTACGTTCTCAATTCCCATTCCATGCTTGCATGGATTTTAATGAAGATGTTGATTTTGAGAATGATGATGACTACAAATATTCTGATGATGTTTCTAGGTTCATTATGCTTCGTGATTCCTCAGGCTTCTACTCTTATGCCATTTACGAGCACTTGGAGGACATGCCTGCATTCAATCTCAATGAGACCAGGATGGCTTTCATGCTCAGTATAGAGAAGTAAACGAGTCTTCTATCTAGGGCATTTGATTGTCTAACTATTATAATGAAAACTAGAGGGATACAATTATTACATTTTTTTCATGTAAAAAATGCTAAAATCTAATTGGTCTTCTTACAAAAAGTATATATATTGTTGTAAGAAATTCCCAAGTTTTTCTAAGACTCAAGTTTTAAATGGGGAGAGAACATATGTTTGACATTCTATATTAAAGAACTCATTTGCTCCTCCATTCCAAAAGAAACTATAAATGTTTGCCTTCAAATGCTAAGATCGTCCGACTAATTGAATAATAAATAGTTGTGGTAATGATATTAAACAACATACTTAAAAGGTATATAAAAGGAGTAATTATATTTTTTATGCAAAGCAAACTTTTATTCATATATGTATGTAACATACAGCGATATTGTTAAACCAGTTTTTTCTTTTGTCTGAGCAGATCGCGTTATGCAAGATTGTATATTATGCGTTTCTATCGGTTATACATAAATAAACAAATGAGTAATATTAGGGAGACTGTGACCCTTTTTTGTGACTATTGATGTGTCAAGCATACATTGAGTAGTGTTCCAAATGGACCCATGTGAATTACAAACACCACCCAATGTGTGGTTTACACATCAGCCGGGTAACAAAAAAGGCAGGAAAAAAGGTCTCCCTAATATTACTCTAAACAAATTAACTATTAATTTGGCGACAGTGATAGTTAATAGGATCTATAATAGTTGACAATGATGTATTCTAATCTGCATCTTAGGTTTCATTACATGGCCATTTCCGATAATAGACAAAGATACATGCCTTTAAGAGAGGACCGTGAAAAAGGCAAAGAGTTAGCCTATCCAGAAGCAGTCCTACTTGTTAATCCTGTGGACCCACAATTCCAGGGAGAGGTAATTCTTCAAGACTATTTTTCATGAAAAAATAATGCTAGTATGATATAGGTCACGCATTATATTTTCAGAGTATGTTATGGGGTACCAATTTGGGTGCTAAATTTGCTCACAAATGACTTGATAATACAGTGAAATGTTAGACTTTTGGTATGGGACCACATGAACACAATCGTAATCATTTGGGGTTAAATCTGAGTACTAGATTTGGATGGAACACATGACATTACTCTTAATTTTCACCAATTTTGTCGTGTCGTATGTTATTGCACGGTGCATGAAAAGCACTTCATGTCAAGTTAAAACATGTCTATTACATGGACAAAGTTAAATTGTAAAGTTAAAAAAATGCAATGCTTATAATTTTAAGGAAACCCAAACACTGGTTATATGGAATGTGGTGTTAGTTTTTATTTTGTAAATGCATAAATAAAATATATTTGGTTGTAATTTTTGTTGACTTCTTGATGAGCAGGTGGATGACAAGTACCAATATTCTTGTGAGAACAAAGATAACAAGGTACATGGGTGGATCTGCTTTGACCCGCCCGTTGGGTTTTGGCAAATCTCACCCTCCAATGAGTTCAGAACTGGTGGGCCTCTTAAACAGGACTTAACCTCACATGTGAACCCTACCACTCTGGCTGTATGTCACTGAGACCTTTGTTCATGTAGTTATTCTTATATTCTTAACAAGGGGATAATATCAGATTGCGGGTTTGATCTGTGATGCATACAAACAGAAATGTACCTTTAACAATTGAACTTTTCAGGATACTTGGATCTGCCAAACTAATACCAAAATTATTCTCTATGCATTATAATAATTATCAAATTACCTTGGAAAATCCAAAATATTAAGATAAAGCTGAAAATTCTTATAGTTTTTTTTACTTGAAGAAGAAATCTGTGTTTCGCAATAAATTCTTAACATCCACCTTTTATATACTGAAATGTTGAAGAGTTATCTCCATATAGTTTGCCATTTTTTCCCCAAATTACTTGTAAATATTCCAATGCCAAATGTTTTTTTCAAATCCTGAACTTGTCACTATGGTTTAAAACACGTTAGCCTGGATTGTGATAGATTATTTTCAAGGCATTAAAAGATGCACATTAAATTGTTTGCTGTCTATAATTCATGATCTATCAAAAATAATTATCCCAAACGAGAACATGAATTAGTGCATTATAAAATGTGAGATGCATGAAGTATTTATAGTCTTAATTAAATTTGTATTGATCTAAAAAGTTGTATTCTCAGATGTTTGTGAGTGCTCATTATGGGGGTTTGGATCTGGTCCTTAAACTTAAATCAGGCGAGCTGTGGAAAAAAGTTTTTGGCCCAGTTTTCATCCATCTTAACTCTACTTCCAATAGAAATGATGTGTTTTCACTTTGGGACGACGCTAAAGTACAAGTACGAAAATCTTCATGCAAGTTATATTTCTTAGGAAAATACTAGCAATGCCACAAAGCATTTTCATATTAATAATAACTAAGTAATATATTCAGATGAAAAATGAAGTTCAATCCTGGCCATATAGTTTCCCAGCTTCGGAAGATTTTCCACGCTCTGATGAAAGGGGTACTGTTAGCGGCAGATTACTCGTCCAAGACCGGTAGTAGACCCTGTTTGCTCTGTATCATTATCTTATTTTCACTTTTTTCAAGTTTACCTTTATAATTTGAAATGCCAAGAGTTAGCACACGCCCTAACACCTTGATGATTTTCCAAAATAGGATAACCTTTCAGTTCAATACATGCATTAATATTGTTGATGCATAAACTTCTCCTATTTCTTATCTTAAGTTCCTTTTTTTTTTTAAATGAAGAAGATATAAACATACTTCTTTTTTGCAATCTAATTACGAATATGGTATATGACCACAAAGGTATTGAGAAAATTTGGAAAAAAGTCCGTAGAGAATGCTATACCGAATGCTTAACTTGAAAAATGCTTGTTTAATATGAGGCATGAATACTTCAGATAATATTAATTATGAAAGAAAATTGAGAAATTGTAGGTATTTACAAGCGTTAACAATTTATTGTTTTTAATCACTGTTGTATTTATGAGTAGCGTGGGACATTTGAACAATGCAATCTGTATAAAGCATACTCCTACCTTACTATAATAATAAAGTGTGGCGTATTGAATATATTGACATGTTTCAATTCTCATATGTGGAGACTATAGTAGAAAATTATTCTCAGTAACGTAAAGACAGTAAGCCAATAAATATTTTAGTGACAGTTGGATCAGTCAAACTAAGCAGGGTCCAAGCTGAAGCCTTGCTTTGGGGCCCTCATAAGAAAACACGTATGTATTATCTTACACAAAATATTAATGAAGTTGGACAAAAACAATTTACATATTTATTGCTTGTATATATGTTTTTTAGGCTCTTTTATTTTTAGAAGTTTGTGCCTCTTGACGCATTTGTTATTTGGTCCTTTTTCTTAAAACAACATGGGTCTATAATAAATAGACAAGGAAATTACTGGCTCTATATAAATAATTTTCTGGACTTGGAAGCCCTCTCCATTTGGCGGACTTAAGGAAAACCTTGGGTCAGGGCCCTAATGCAACAAGGATAGCTTTGCCCTTATTCTGTGTGATGCTTTTCTATTACCTTCTTATTTATTGTTACAACATACTACGTATACAGGTATAACAATTTTTTTATAATTACACTTTTAATTAGGTATATCAGCAAGGAACTTATTTTAGCTGATGGCGCCTATGTGGGGTTGGCTCTACCTGGAGATGTTGGATCATTCCAATTGGAATGCAAGGTGAATTTAAGTAATTACTTTTTGTATACTATGCTTAGGTCATTAGGTTTCTAAACACTTCTACTTTTCCTTTTCCAATTCTTCTTTTTACCTTTTGGTCAAATAATTGGTATGACCCACTACTTGTAGAACAATCGCATAGCCACTCAAACCACTTTCATATCAATTTGCAAAGATAAATTTTGTAGATTGTTTTTCCTTTTTAGTAAAAAAAAACGTGATATCACATGGATAATTGAAGATATTGCCCTGGACAGAGCAGAATGAAAGAGCAGAATGAAAAAACAGTATTCATGTAGATGATTCCAAATAGTTGGGAAAAGCTTTGTTGAGTTGAGTTGAGTTATAGAAGTGTCGTTAGTTAATTTTATCATTCATTTTTATCAGGGTTACCAATTTTGGACCATTGCGGATGATCATGGTTATTTTTGCATAAAAAATATTCGATGTGGAAACTATAATATTTACGCATGGGTCCCTGGATTTGTTGGAGATTACCGATATGAAACAACCATTACTATAACCCCAGGTAGTCCTCATGTTTACAAAATATTTAGAAAATTTATAAAAGTTATTTGAATTGTCACATTCTATCATTTAATTTATATAACATGCTAATTAATAGGTTGTAGCATCAATATTGGTGATATAACGTATGGACCTCCAAGAGATGGGCCCACGTTATGGGAGATTGGCAACCCCAATCGTTCTGCTGCGGAGTTCTACATTCCTGATCCTAATCCACTGTATATCAACAAACTTTATGTCAATCATCCTGACAGGTTATATCTCCTTCTTGTGACTTCAACATAACTAAGGTGTAAAAAGACTCCATAACCATCGCACTTGACCAGAGTCAATTACCTTGTTTGGCAGTGGCGGATTTAGGAATTTGCAATGGATGAGGCACATAAAAAAAAAAGACGGGGGTCGCCCTGAATTTTTTTTAAGACTATTCAAATATCTAAATAAAAATAAATGTTCACATATTACTGTCAAATGTTCACATATTACTGTCAAATATTCACATTTTCATAGATAAATATTCACATCACAAGAATTAAAGAAATGAATGAAACTCACATCACAACTTCAAATAAATAAATGAAACTCATAAGAATTAAAGAAATCACAAGAAAGAATACCTTCATCACAAGATGTTGGTGGCCGGAATAGGGGAGAACAGGGGAGCAAGATGTTGGTGACCGGAATAGGGGGTGGCCGTTGGCCGGACAAGCAGTGGATGGGTTTAGGTGGATTTTGAGTTTTGGGGCAGCAAGAGGAGTTGCTTAGGTTTGGGATGGTTTTGAAGGCTGCTTTTTGTTTGTGGGGTTTTTAGCATTGGATCATTTTATGCGTTTTGTTATTTCAAGTTCCCATCAACATTCTAGGTCCGCCCTGTTGTTTGGTATTTGGTTTTTCAGATGATGTTAATACTCACTATTGATGATATTTTGTTTTATTGACAGGTTCAGACAATACGGATTGTGGGAGATATATGCAGATTTATATCCAGATAAAGATTTAGTTTACACAGTTGGACTTAGCGATTATAGAAAAGATTGGTTCTTTGCTCAAGTGACAAGGTGAGTTGGGTTGGGCTCGGCTTATTCTCTCAAAACTAATGCTAATTAATAAACTTTCAACTAAGAATTTAAAAGAGATCGGCATATTATCAACTAATAGTAGGGATATAAAACACATCAAGATACTTGTATGCTCGACTTGTGTTTAAGTCGATTAGTAGGGATATAAAACACATCTTCCTTTTTTTTCTCTTTTTTAAGTCTAACCCTTTCATTTTTAGTAATAAAACTGTCATCTCTATCCAGGAGAGAACATTACCTAATCTAGAATGTCAAACTCCCTATCCAGCTTTATTGGACACTATAAAATAAAAAAGTAAATGATTTATTGTTGATATATAATCAACAGGACAAACACTTGACCAAAACCTTTTGCTTCAATATAGCCGAATATCACAGTTTTTTTTTAATGTGAATAGCACAGTTAAATACAAAACATTTTCTTTAAATTTTGAAAGCCAATATTTAATATAAAATATTTATGTGAAACTTAATAGAAGCCAAGTTCTAATATAGTAGACTTTGTATTCAACATTAAAGCTATTGTTTATTCAATCTCCATAAATTATTTTTAAATTTTATCCTTCTCTTGTATATTATTGGGAGTTAGTTAAAACAATAGTATATTTATGGGTCATTTGACAAAACATCTCTCGATATTTTTTCAGTTAACACTTAGTTCAAGCCTTTTTATTTTATTCTAAAAAAATCATCTACCATATAAGTCACTCGCAAACACTCTTTCTTCTCCTATTCCAAACCCTAAATAAATTGTCAAAAAAGTAAACAAGGGATTTTGGTACATAAATAGTAAGGTGGACTATGTAAAAAATGCATTTAACAACTAAGGATTCCTTATATTTATATTCTATTTTTTTGTATATATAGTTCTTTGACACTTCGCTTATTAAAATAACGGGTAGTGAGCCTAATTAACTGGCTCATTCTTAGCATAGTGTCGAAAATCAATTTAATTACTAATAATCTATTAAGCTCGGTATGCTGTAAAAAAAATTTATTCACCACAAACCAGTTACACTTTCACCACAATTAATAACGGAATGTTGTAATCACATTATAAACAAAATGACCGAGTAAACACTCGATAATAATCTAATACAATACTCCATAGAAACTAAATAAATAACTATTTGATAATAGGCAACATCTCGAATAACAATCGAATGAATTCCTATCTAGAACTCAAAGATAGAAGTGGCTAATGAAATCCCTGCATGCATCCACCGCTGCTGCAGCACCATCTGACTTGGGAAGAATGATCACACATGGCAACCCTATGGGTGGGCACCGAAAATTTTTGAAAATATTTTGATACGGGTCAGAGCCCAAAACCTTTTGAAAGTATTTTGCAAGAGTTTAAAATACATTAATAAATATGCACTGCAATTTTTCATATTTAATTTAGTGTACAATCCTCTCCCCTCATCTATAGTGCGCGCCTAACGCATGTATTTTAAACACCATAGTTATACTACCCTGCCTAACTAGTTCCAACTTTTACCTTACTCCCATATGATAACCTTCTAGCCAAACTATGAAACAACTAATTATTCTTCACTTTAATTCTTATTTAGCTACACATAAGCTAAATCATTTTAGTTTTCATCATTAACCTGATACAAATAACTTCACATCAGTTAGTAATTCAATATTCACGTATCCATGTTATTCACCCATATATATTTTTATCACACTTATATACGTAATTTCATATCACATCCAGTACACATACATATATATCGCTCACTATATACGCATAACCGCAGTCCCTAGAGCATTAAGCTCCAGGGACAATACCTCAACCTGGGCCACCGGGTCAGAATCTCGCTACCGAAACCACATTGTAACTATCAAGCTCCAGGGACAACACCTCACCAGTGCCATCGGGTTAGAATTTTGTCTTTGAACCCAAGTCATAAGTGTAAAACCAGAGGCGATCGTAGTCATACATCCATGGGTCATTACCATAACACATTACCCCACAATACCCAAAACTCACATACAATAGTCGTGCGATAGACCTCTAACCTGGGGAACCGACCCAACACCTACCAGTCCACACGCCAGGGTGGGTCGCCCACTATGCGCAACCTCTACCAATGGCATCCCTAGAGTAGGTATTTTTCACATATATTAATCACACAGATATATTCATAAATAAATAAATATATATATATATATATATATAGAGAGAGAGAGAGAGAGAGAGAGAGAGAGAAAGAGAGAGAGAGAGAGATAGAGAGAGAGAGTAACCCCGACTCCCGAATGCATAAGTAGCCACTTACTTATAATTAATTCACATTATTATTATTATTATTATTATTATTATTATATTCTACTCCAGCCTGTATCCCAATTCTATTCGAAACCCCAACCTGATTTCATGAATAAATTTTTGAGTGTCGTTCATCTTAACCACTCATATTTCCATACCCCAAAATTTATTCCCAACTAACCCAAGGTAAAAATTATATCCCTAAGTATTTTCAAGAAGTCCTAATTTCATATATGGAACTCCTAAATCAATATAGGCTCCAAACGTTCCATTTAAAAATCCAAACAAACAAGTTGATCCAAACAACAGGTTTGAATCTATTCGGCTTCCTAGCCCAAATCGATTCGTTGTCGAACCAATTTATCCCTCAAGGGCGAATCGATTCGACTCTGAACAATGGTCTGCTCAACCTATACGAGATTCATCATCTTCCCATTAACCCAAACAATACCCATCATCTGTCTAACCTAAAATTTATACTTTCTATCAATTCTAAACATGAATCAACCCATTTTCACATTTGGATTCACCCGATAACAATCTAAATTCATGGGATTCAACATCGTTAATCAAGAATTATGCACGTTCTTAATTTGACTTCAAGATTCAATCAAATCTTATACAAGTCATTCAAGGTCCCACTTTTATACATAAATAAATATCAGATTCTACATGGGATCATAAACCAATTATTCTTCTATAATTTCATCCCAAAATTCATATTGTTACAGCAACTCTAATATAAATTAAAACACGCATAAAGTATTAAAGAAAGTTTAAACAGTTGCCTCTAGCCACAGAGAATTATGATTTTGCTTTTTGAGATCCTCTATACGCAATGTTTTAGGGCCCATAATTGTCTAATCTCCTTCTAGAATGATGTTCTTAAGTTTTCCTTCTCTTTTTGCTTCTCGCTCAAGCCTAGGTGATTTAGAATGATGGAATGACTGCGTCTATCATCCCACACCCTTTAATATTCTCCTAATCTCGAAATTAGGTTAAGTGGTAATATTAAAATGACCTGAATACCCCCATACCAAGGTTCTAAAAAACGCGGGGCGTGATCGAGACGTAGAGGCCAAGCCTTAAGCCTTAGAAGCCTAGGCGGGCCTATGCGTAAAAAGGCATGAAAAGGCGTTTAGGCCTTTTTAATATATTTTATTTTTTATTATAACAAGGCTATTAAAATACTAAAATTGTGCATATCATAAATATATGTCTGAATATTTACAATTAAAAATACTATTTGATTATTTTGGATGAGATAATGGTCCGGTTTGTAAAAAAATCTTTAAAAGGCGATATCGTTTCACTAAAGCATTATTGTTTTTAGAAAAAAAGTACGCCTTAAGGGTTTTACCAAGCATAAGGCGTCAAAATCTTAAGGCGGGGCATTTCTTCCAAGCCTCAAGCCTAGACGTGCCTAGGCGGGTTTTTTAGAACAGTGCCCCATACTGGTCCCGTATAGCCTCAAATATCCCCGAAACCCGATTACAACCCCCGGTTACCTATTTTGATTATGTCGACCATCCTAAATCACCAGTGCACTTGAAATTGCCATCCGAGTAACCTAACATCAATTTCCCATCTCATGACCAACATGACTCTACACGCACATCCCGAATAAGATACTGTCAACCCATTGATTTTATTCACTATGATGTAATGTAAAATAACACATTTTTATTTACTTATCACACAAGTAAATATAATAACACATAAATATTAATTCAATATTTTCTAATTAACATTTATTCAATTGACTTTCTTTATCAAATTAATTAAATTACTAGTACACATGAAATTTAAATATTCTAAAAAATATGGGTGTTACATTCCTTTCCTTTATTTCTTTTTTTTTTCTTTTTTTTAAGAGTTCTTTCCTTTAGAATATTTAACAAGTTTTTACTATTGGGAATGATAGTGTTGGGGTGTTATTTGTAGGCAAATGGTTAGGGTGGGTAAATTAGGAGAACTACCTTGTTGTTGGTCCTTGGAGACGTAAAAAATATAATAAAATAAATATAAATTATTTCTTTATCTTGAATAGTTTGGAAAGAGATTGATCAATTTTAAAAAAAAAAATTTGTATGAGGGCCATTTTTTAGAAGTTCACCTCGGCTCCCAAAACCTATATGGCCGACCCTAGGTATGTACAAAAAAATTATAATAATGGCTCGATTCATCTAATTGTGAGATGAGTTAATACTCGGATCGACTTGGCTCACTTATAACCCTCCTGTTTTCATTGCAGGAAAATAAATGATAATGTGTATAAGGGTACCACATGGCAAATCAAGTTCAAACTTGACGATGTTTATCAAAGTGGAACCTACAAACTGCGATTGGCACTAGCTTCAGCAAATATGTCTGTATTAGAGGTACAATTCCTTTTTATATGTTAGCCTAGTTTTAAAAGGGTAAACCAATTATCTTGCAGAGCACGTGTTGCGTGGCCGTAAAACGTTACTTTTTGAAGACTCACATTATGAAAGAGAATATAGTTAAGGGACGTTGAAAACATATTTAACATAGTAGAACTAACACCCTTATTTGAGGCGATATTTATATACAAAAAATGTCACTAATCGAATTGAGACTGTTATTTATCTTGAACATGTCTTGGAGCACTCCCAATTGTTTCTTAGATGGACTAAGCTTTTTCCCCTCGAACACACCGAATAAAATGCTATTATTTTCCTCATAATTCCTTATTTGTGTCACTGGTAAATTCATATTAAATTGAAAATATCAAACAGTGAAAGGGCTATATATATACCAGAAAAAGATTGAAATGATGGTTTGAAAATATCCCATTTAGACTTATATACATGAACCTCTTAATACGTGAACCAACTAAATGCATGTATTGACCAAATATATATGTGTCTACATTTATCTAGATAATACAAAATTAATAAATGGCTAAATCCATGCATTAGCCAATTACATATGTGTGTACATACATGAACCAATTAAATGCATGTATTGACCAAATACATATGTGTCTAGATTAATATAGATAATACAAAATTAACAAATAGCTAATACATTAATGAGGTGTACATGTGTCGTCGTGTGGGCGCGACAAATGTCTCGTTGTATTGTGATATCAACTTTAGTTATATAAGATAACTAGCATGAAGGCCACGCATCCGTGGCCGAATTTAGGAAAGCTTTATTCTTTTGTTATTGTGTCTTTTTTCACATAATATATTTCATGAATGAAAGGAGATAGAATTTTAAATTAATATAGCATATAGGTCATGCGATGTGTGGCGAATAATTTATAAATGATCATAATCATTTAAAATAAGTAAATTTATTTATCTAATGACTGAAAAAATTATATGTTACCTTCAAAGTGAGAGCTCCAAAAATCGAGAGAAGTCAAGAGCATCCTTGACTGCTTCAGCAGTCCCATGAGCCTTGACCATCATTTGCAGACCTGTTTGCACACCAATACATATACAAAGCCTAATTGGTGTAAAACAAAAAAGAAAATAATCAATCAAGCATGAACTTACACCCATTTTTTAAGCAGTGGTGTCGTGAAAAGGAAACGAACTCAATTGCATGCACTTCTATGCACGTAAAACAGTTCACTTATCGATCGTTTAAAAATAAAAGGTCATTTGTACTTTAACGATTGTAGCTAATTAAAATACAATTTAATGTTGCTTAGATACCGCCTTTTTGTTAAAACCAACGAAAGTGATTATACAGATGTATGCACCCAATTAATACATGGTGTCTTTTCATTTCTAAAAAAAGAGTGAATAGAGGCAACATAAACTGGAACTACCAACATAAAATGTATACATAATAAATTATGAAAAACTCAATTCTTAAACTATGATTTACAATAAAAAAAATCCTTAAATCATATGAAAAGGTATGAGTCATTGGGATCTAATGTATGGGGAAAAAATGAAATCGAATTTTAGATTTTTCGACACAAAAGTGCAAACAACATTCAACATTCAAAGTCATTAGGAAAAAAAAATCAACACTAACAACCTAGTTCCAAAAAAATAAAATGAAATGAAATGCACATCCAAACTCTAGAGAACAATATAAAAAAAACCAACAACTTTTCTAAAGTATGAAAGTAAAAAATAGATTATTATTAGATGTTATTTCACACTATTTGATGTAATAGCTTCTAACAACAAAATCTCCCATTTTGACACCCAAAAAATGGGTAAATATATAGCAACTGTATATGTTAAAGCTTTCAAATTAATAAATTTTAATACCCTCACCTAAATATAGAAATATAGGTTTTGAAACTCGATGAATTCCTTATATTCCACTTCCTTCCAAACAACATGAAATAATTTAAAATCATCAAACACAAAATTAGATGAATATATTTTGACGAGTACTATGTTTTAACGGGCTAGGACCACACGAACTTCGTGTGATGTCATTTTTCATTGCTTGTTGTTTGAAGTTATTAATAATAAAATCTACAATTTAATAATATATAGTAATTTTACATTAGCAGTTTTCGTTAGTGGTCAAAATCATCTGAAACATGGTGACTAAAAGAGAACATAAATAAAAGAGAAGAGAAAGTATTGGATTATATTACCTCTAAAATGATGACAGTCTTCCAAGATACCACCTGCTCCAATACAACCAATTCAAAATAGAAGAAATGGAAAATAAATATATGAGTTGGAGAAAGCAAATAAAGAGAATAAAGTACTGTCTTTTATTTTATTAGGTCAACTGTCCTTTGTTTTATTTAGCCGTGTTCCAGCGTAGAGATTTGACATCAACTCCTAAATTTGTGTTTTAACCATCAGGAAGGGAATCTAATAGATGTGGGGGGAGATGAATTAGATGTATATTTGTAAGTACATGAATGTAGGCATATTTGTAAGTTCATAATATTTGTAAGTACATGAATGTAGGTATATTTGTAAGTACATAAATGTGAACAGTTAGATGAGTTGAAAATTGTGGAGCAACCTAAATTGTGAAAGAGGGAGAAACAAACATTGATGATAAATGCTAGTAAGCATTTATTACTTATTACCATGTGTCAGCCTCTAAGATTTGCACATTTATTACTGCCACGTGTTAGCCTCACACGAATTGGGTCTACAGTTTTTATATAGTTATATAGATTTTATTTCTAAGTACGGTAGGTAAAAATCAATTTGATTACCCTTTAAACCTTTTTTTTAATAAAATAGAAGGCAATTTTGTTTAACTTGACAAAAAAAGAGTAATATTAGGGGGATATTTTTTGTGATCCTTTTATATGATCTTGATGTGTCAAATATACATTGGGTGGTGTTTCAAATGGACTCATATGAATTACAAACACTACCCAGTGTGTGTTTGATACATCAGCAAAATCACCAAAAGGGTCACAAAAAAGAGTCATACACCAACTCATGATTTCGGCACATTTAATGCGACAAACTGACTTGTTGCACTCGTATTGACTTGTGTCTGGGTTCAATAGTAGTGGACCTAAACACAGGCCAATGTGGGTACGATACGTGACTATGTCGTACCAGTCGGCTTACAGTTATCACAGTACAAAATCCAAACAAAAACACTTACTAAAAAACCATGGGGGGCCCATTTTCTTCATAATGTGGCTTTATTTATGTGTTTTATATATATATATATATATATATATATATATATCTTTTGATACAAATATTCACGTTCCATTACATTTCCAATTTTGTATAAAGGTTCGGATTAATGATGGAGAAGCAAATCATCCTCAATTTTCAAGTGGATTAATCGGAAAAGACAATGCGATTGCAAGGCACGGGATTCATGGACTCTATTGGTTGTTCAATGTGGAGATAAAGAGTGATCAGCTCAACCAAGGAGATAATACCATATTTTTAACACAAGCAATGAATGATAGCCCTTTTTTGGGCATCATGTATGATTATATCCGTTTGGAAGCTCCTCCTGTTGTTGCTATTTCATAGTTACTACAGTCAGCTTTGGTTTAGTGCAAATAAAGTTAGAAATATATCCAATAAATGTGTACTCTCTTTAGGTTTTCGTCTAAAGGGATCTAGTATCGAGTACCTGGAATGGTCTTATTATGTTTGTGTCCACGAATTTTTTTTATGGCTCTATATAGATATTGCGATTTATTAGTAAATTAATCAATGTTATATTTTGTACTTCGATTCCTGATTACCCTGCCCCATATATATATATATATATATAGCCCAATCATTGGAGTAGCGATCGGAACCGAAAAAATCAATAAACGAAAACAAATCGGGTGCATTGGGTCGGGTTGGATTGGTTTTTTCCTCTATTGGTTTGGTTCCGATTCCAAAAAGTATAGAATCGATTTTATTTGGTTTGATTCCCACTTCTATCTCAAACTCAAACCGAATCGAATCATAAACCAATCTGATTCATAACTATACCAAGATTTTAGGCCAGATCGTAATCGATATAATCCTAACATGTTATTTAAGCTTTATATTCATGAAAAATATTGTGTTCTCTTTTATTTCGAGGTTTTAAATTAATTTTGAGTTTTGATATTTGAATTAAATTTATAATGTTTAGTTAGTGTCTTTTCTAAGTAATATTTGAGCATTTATTTTTTTCTAAATACATTTTTGGAATAGAGAACTTATGTGAACCAACCTAAGAATCGCTAATCTGAAATGGTTTGGTTCCAGACAATATTTAAAAAATGTGGAACCAATAAACCCTAGTGTTGATTCTGAATTATTAGTGGAATCTTACCAAGCCGAATCATATGCACCCTTACATTGGAGCATAAAAAAATTGTGTGAGAGAGTGGTGATTGGATGTGGAGCACTGGGTGGGGGTGAGGTTGTGGACCGGTTGCGGGAAGAAGGGGGGGATTTGGGATTTTTCTTTTATGTGTTTGGCGTTTGAATTAATGTTTTTAAATTTAATATTCTTATAGCTGAAAATGGTCTTTTCCTCTTACATAGGATCGCATTTCCTTTGTCGATCTTTCTATCCTATTTATGAAGAACTGTTAACTTTTGGAGGAGTTTTCCTATAATAACTCCTACCAATTTACTATCGGCATGACACCATCCGAGGCACTGTACGGTCGACCTTGTTGTTCACCTACTTGTTGGTTAGAGGTAAGGGATAATAAAGTATTGGGGCCAGACATAATCCAGGACACCATTGCCAAGATTGAGCTGATTCGAGGGCGCATCCGGATAGCTCAAGATAGGAAGAATGGTTATGCAGATGCAGAAAGGAGACATGTTGAGCTTGAGGTTGGCGACCATGCATTGGTGCGAGTTTCTCCTGTGAAAAGCGTGATGAAATTTGGAAATAAAGGAAAATTGGCACCGAGATATGTAGGAACGCTTTCGATCATTGAGAGGTTGGGACCAGTGGCTTATAGATCGAGAGGACCAGAGCATCTTTAGCGAATTCACGATGTGTCGATGAAGTGAGAGAAATTTTCGACATGTTCCACTAGAGGAGATCGACAAGAGAGACCAGTAGCGATCCTTGATCATAGTGAGAGTAAACTACGGTCAAAGGTGGTACCCTTGGTTAAAGTTCAGTGGGGGCACCATCATGTAAACGAGTCGATTCGAGAGCGGGAGGATGACATGCGTGAGTAGTAGTGATAGTTATTTACCGCATGTATGTTCTAATTTTGGGAACAAAATTCCCTTATAAGGGAGGAAGTATGTAAAAACCTGTAGTTTTAAAGAATTAAAAGTGAATTAATTTGGTTAAAATTTAAATTACACGTGTGACGTAATTTAATGGAAATTAAATATGATGGGTTGATTAAATTATTAATGAGAGAATAATGATTAATGATTATTGAATCAAATTACTAAGTGAATAATAATTATATAATTGATGTCACAACTAGTCACCGTGACGTGATATCGCAACCTGATGTCGTAAGCGGACTAAATAAGGTAGAGATAGAAAATAATCAATAGGTAACTTGAATGATGATTTTGAGGTAACGGTGGAGTCCGAAAGGGTCGAAACAGTCAAAATAGTATACACGGGTGTGTAGATTGGGTCCCGGGACAGTTTAGACATAATTGACAACTCAAGAGGGCATTTTAGTCATTTTATAACTTGGGGTTAAGGGAATTTCGGGATTTTGAGTATTATATATAGTTGTGGTTATGTGAGGTTAGGGTAAAGAGATTAGAAAACAAGTGGAGGCTAGTAGATAGGAGATGAAGAGTTTTCTTGGAGCTCAAGCAAGTGTTTTAGGAAGAATTCAAGCTCAATTTAGCATCGTAACCACTCTTGGAGAAAGAATTTGAAGAGAAGCTTCATCAAAGAGGATCAAAATCATACCACTCCAATATAAGGCAAGTATTTATCTTGTAAATTTTTATGAGTTATAATACCCATGTAGAGTAAGGCTTTGGATTTAATAAAATTGATGATATTCTGTGATTTTATTAATATACCTCATAATTGAGAATAGGATTGCATGTAGAATGAATCCACTTGTATAAACAAAATGAAATCATAAGTTATGAGATTTAGATCATGAGACCCTCCATCTAGATACAAATGCAATAACATCATTCTAGGGATTGATTTGTAGAACAACTTCTTAAACATGAGAAGTCTATGAAATTGGGTAAATTATGAATCATTTAAAACTTAAATTGTCATCTTAAAAACTGTTCCGTCCGCGTTTCATTGATACATTTTCTCCAAAAATAGCTCTGAAATGCCTCAAAACTACATTTGAAATATCTGGGCAGATTCGTGGAGAAAATTTTAAGAAATGTTATATTTAGTTTGTAGTTCCGTTAGAGGTTATCTTGATTGATTGATTGTGATTGTTGTTCTATACTTGGATGATGAACTACAAGGTTATTTTAAAAGGGTTTGAACCTCAAGAAGGTGTAAATTATTCGAACGAAATTAGTGTGTTATTTGAACAACCCTAGGTTTTAGGTCTTGGAGATAGATCTTTTCGTTGCGAACGTGTGGCCGCTAATTCATATTTTAAACTTGTCATATTAAGTAAGGGGTGAATAAGACCCTTAGAGTTGTGAGAGATAATCGAAATTAAGTGAAATGGAAGTTTAATTGACAATTATGGTACGTTGAATACACGAGTGAAATACATTCTACGTACGAGTTGATGAAATTAGGTTGTGTGTATACCTACTGAATAATATATAAATAGTTTGTGTGAATACCTATAGATATGATTTGATTATGTGTGTGAACATACATACGTTGCTACTATCAGGAGGTTTACACGCAGAGGGCGATCCTACCTTAACGATTCTAGTGAGGTCTAGATTAGTGCCCCAGAGTATGGAACCTAAAGCGGTCCACTATGTGTCGTGTATTAGTAGCATTGGAAGGTAATTTGGGTACGTTAGGTATGTGCGTATCCCAAAGGCTTAGAACCATGCTCGCCTCCACTATGATGTTGATTTATTTTGGTTTCGAGGAAACATGTCGAACCAATATTCCTTTATTGAGTACAAGAGGTATATGGACTTGATAGCAGAGTATGACAGCATCACGAGGGACCATTATGGGGATGATATATGTGTGTATATATTGTATTGGTGATGAATTTTTATACTCGTGTAACATACCCACATATGTGAAACAGTCAAATTTATAGATGATGAATATCTAAAAAGAAAATTAAATGGTGAAATTTAAATAAATGGCTCAATAATAAAATGAGAATAAATAATTTATTATTGAAATGGTAGTACCACATTGTATGTGAATATACATGAGATTTAGACTTATCGAGAGTAGTCAGATACCTTAGCTAGTTGGGCAAGGGATACTAGTTAGGTAGAATATGTTAGGCGTTCCCATTAGTTGAGAGGTGAGAATCTCAATTGAGTGTATGTGAATAATACATGTGTAATAAATAACTTATTTAAATTGTGATTTAAATACTTGCTAAATATTGTCAAAGTGTTTTACTTGGGATCTGACCCATGTCAAAATATTTTCAAAACATTTTAGGTGTCCAACCACAGGGACGCCTAACTTAGAGATCCTATTAAGTGACACGTAGCTGCAATAGTGTGGAGTCTTGCAGGATATCTTCTTAGACTCTTCATCTTGTTCTTTCTAGTAGGAGATTTCACTATCAGTTCATATGTGCGTGGTTCCTTTAGACTATTTATTTAATTCAGTTATGCATCAGACTGTATTCAAATTTTAATTACTTATTTCAAATTGTGATCGGATTATTTTACTTAGAAAATCGATGGTTTATTCGGTCTCCTTTATTTAATTATTTATATCTGCCGTGGGATTGTTCAGATTAGATTCATGTATGATTGGTTTAATTCATTCAAATTATTGTTGCATGTGTTAATAATAATAATAAATTGGCATCTGCTTAATTTGACATAGGTGATTAGTAAATAAAAAAATTTCGACTGTGATGCTAAGAATGAAACCATTAATGATTCCGGTTTAATTTAATAATGGAATGATCACCCAGGATTGAAATAGGCGGGGTGTCACAGATGGTATCAGAGCATCAGGTTCTATTGTCCATAGGATCTGTATGGCTTACTACGATTTCATCGTAGCGTTCTTTGACTTAGAGCCTTATTATTAGGACTGTTGTATTCATAATCACGTATTTGAGATTACGTGCTTATGCGGTTATATTTGTATTGACGGTGAACTAATACAATTCGATATATTTTCAGATGTCACCTAGGAAGGAACAATAAGATGGGATCGCCGGAAGAGGTGATGCTAGAAAGGATTAGCGTGTACCTCTAGTACCACAATGTATGGTAACCGTCACATAGGTGGTTGATATTATAGTACAAGAAGTTATTACCGTATTATTACACTATCTAGAGCATAGTGTCCAGTTAATAGGAACCAGAAGATCAAGGGAACCTAGTCATTCAAGCAAGTCAGGAAGAAACAGTAATGATGTAATACCGAAGAAACAACGACAGGATACTTGAGGCCATTAGGGCCAAGAGAATAATAGATATGGCCAGCAAAGTCAAAGCCATCAGGGTCAACAGCAGGGTCAGTACCATCAAGGCAATCAGGGCCAGCGTCAGAGAGAGTTTCCAGTCCGGTATTTTTATTTGTGGACAGACGGGCCACAAGAGGAGGGGTTATCCATAATAAGGAAGAGAGCCGCATAAGCAGGGTGCCCCGTAGGAGCAGCAGGTGCAAAGGCCACATGCAGCACCAGTCTCACCTGCTCCTCCACAGTAGGGACAACTTCAGTATGGGCGTGTTTATAACATCTGAGATGCCATCGTTCAGCAGGCCTCACAGTCACCACTAGCAGTAGCGGGTACGTTTACTATACGTAGGCTTGTAAGTAGTGTTTTATTTGATACTAGGGCATCACACTCTTTTATAGCGACTAGATTTGCATGGGCTGCCGACCTATTTGAGACATCTCATAGTCTCCTTATTGTGTGGAATCATTGATGGGTAGTGGGTCGTTTATACATTCAATTTGTAGAGGTGTGGATATCGAGGTGGGTAGATTGTGTTTAGCTTCCAATCTTCTTGTATTGGGGATGGATTAATTAGCGGGTTATCGGGCGATGGTAGATTGTTACGGGAAGACTATGGTATTTGCGATACCTGGACAAGAGATGTTCTCTGTGGTGATGCCTCTTCCTGAAGGAGGGTCGAGCACTCATATATATTACATTGAGGAGGATACCTCATAGGAGGTGGTGGCTTCATTATACTCGATTCTAGTTGTGAAAATATTCGTGGATGTCTTTTAGGATATCCCTGAATTGCTACCTAGCAGGGAAATTGATTTTGTAATTAATCTAGAACCGGTTACGAGACCTATAGCTCGAGCGCCTTATCACATGGCCCCATCTGAGATGCGATAGTTGAGAGAGCAGATTCAATAACTCTTAGGGCAAGGTTTTATTCGACGGAGTACTTCACCGTGGGGTGCACCGGTGTTGTTTGTTAAGAATAAGGATGGATTGCTTCATTTGTGTATTGACTATAGATAGTTGAATAAAGTCACGATTCTAAATAAATATCCACTGCCTCGTATTGATGATCCATTCGACCAGTTGAGGGAAGCATCTTACTCCTTCAGGATTGATTTGCGATCCAATTATCATCAGTTATGCGTCGCGGAGGAGGATGTTCCTAAGACTGCTTTTCGGACATGATATGGGTCCTATGAGTTCAGAACCATGTCATTCAGACTCACCAATGAACCAACAGTGTTTACAAATCTGATCAACCAGGTTTTCGAGAGTTCCTTGACCAGTTTGTGATTGTGTTTATCGACGATATTCTGGTTTACTCTCGTTCTGAGGATGAGCATGCCGAGCATTTACAGAAGGTTTTACAAACACTCAGAGAAAACCAATTATATGCAAAGTTTAGTAAATGTGGATTTTGGCTTCGAAAGAAACAATTTTTGGGCCATATAGTGTCCGAGAAGGGTATAACAGTAGATTCGAGTAAGGTATCGGTGGTGTGGGAGTGGGGATTGATAAGCACCCAAACTTGTACAATTTATATGCCAAATAGACGTACTTTTGTTGCTAATTCTCGATAATATGGGTCTTATGTGCTTAAATGTTTATCTTGTAGGCTTAATTGCAATTGCAGTGTCAAAAGCTATATTTTCAGGCAACTTCCAGTTAAAATGGAGTTAATTCCCTCTCCCGTAACAAAACCCGAACCTAAACCTAGCGCAAAGAATAACCCCAAGCCTGTGTGTGTTTAGTTTGTGTCTTTTTATATTTTTTTAGATTTTTAGTTTGAGTCATTTTTATTTTTAAGATTTATTTTAGATTTATTTAGTATTTTCTAGGTTTTGTTTTCTATTTTTCTATTTTATCTTTATTATTAAAATTTTATTTTATTTTGATTTTTATTAGTTTTTAGTTTTATTAGGATTAGTTTTTAGAAGTTTATTTTTAATTTATTAGATTTTATATTTTTTAGGACTTTAATTTTCATTTAGATTTTAAGTTTTTATTTCTTTTGTTTTATTTTAGTTTTTATTTAAGCTTAGGACTTTATTTTTTAGTTTTAATATTTTTATTTTTTAGTTTGTTTTATTTTTAGTTAGATTTTATTTTTTAGTTTTAGTTTTATTAATTTAGTTGAGTCTTTATTATTTTAAGTGTCCAAATTAAACACACACACATCATACTACCCTACACCTAAACTACACACAACACAACCCTTATCCACATATTACAAACCTACACCCACACACACCATAACCCACACCACTCCATCTTCAACCTTCCAACACTCTCTCTCCTCTCTCCCCTCTCCTCTTTCATACCCCATTAACATCCACAACCCAACACCATCACCATCCATTTCCAGACCACAAAACAAACCCAACCAAAAAAAATACCACCACCTGCTGGTGGTGGCTTGAAACCGCCGTAAACCCTCGATCGCAGCCCTCTCCGGTGAATTTCAGTCTCGACCTCACCCGCGCCCAGTCGGCCACCCACCAGCCCGCCAACTGTCCAAACCCATTTTCCAAATCTTCAACCCAAAACCCATTCCCCATTCAAACCCATGAGCCTAAGACTTACCCAATTTCTCCAAAGCCAAATCCGTCACCTGCCAATTTCTAAACCAAAAACCAAAGCCAAATTCCAAAATAAAACCAAAGAACCACTTTACCAAAAGTCAACCAACCCACATGTATTTTAACCAACCCACTTACCCTTTTTCCAAAATTACCCCCAACTAACACCTTTCACACCTTTTACCAAAAACACCCCCATTAACCATATCATATTTTTTATTCCCTCACCCCTCATTCACATGACCTCAGACCATATCCACATGCACCCCCTAGCCATATACCCAATATACCCCTTTGCTCCATGTGCCTACTATATAAGAAGACCATGATCATTCAAAGGGAATGAATTAATCTTGGAGAGAGGAATTTGTAGAGAGAGAAAATACCATTTTAGTGTAATTTTAAATTAGAATTTTTATTTTATTACTTTTTAGATAGTGAGGAGAAAATAAATTGTTGTGAGGATTAAATTGAGTGAGATTCTTGATGTAATTGTGTTTGAATCATTCAAATTAAGGGATGTGAATTTCAACTCATGGATTGAAGATCAATTAAGCATCAAGAGATTGGGGTTTGATTGTTCTTTTCTCATCTCATTTCTTTTATGCCTTTGATTATTAATTTGTCATATTTCATATCATGTTAGGCTAAATCCCCTTTCAAGGGGTGGAGTAAAGCCCTTATTTGATGTTATCTTATTTTAATTAGTTTAATTGCTTGAAAAGTCCCTTTAAATGTTAATTTTGATCCCTCATTCTTAAAATTACGCCTCGTGAGAGGGTAAATGATTTTCGAGAGAAAATCGAAATTCTAGTTATAATACCCATTTTAGATTCTAACTAGAGATAGGGGTTTCTTAAGTGGGGTATTATAACTTTAATTTCAACTCTAAAATTATTTTCTAAGATTTACATGAATTTTAATCGATCGATCCTAGCGGGTGATTAATTAAAAGGAGTGTAGATCTATTTTACTAGAGTTCTGGGGTGTTAAACTTAATTTTCTAAAAGATTACTATTATAATTACACTTGCAACGAGAGTTGGTTTGTAATTTTGATATTAATTTGGGAGAATTCAAATAATTAAATTAATTAATTAGAATAACTAAAATTTGTGGTGTAATCCAATTCCTTAATTGTTCTCACAATTATTTACCTCATTTATCTCTTATTTTAGTGTTAGACTTTATTTTCCATTTTAGTCATTTTCTATTTAGTTTTAATCATATCACATTTAGTTTAGTTTAGTCTTATTTCACCTCTCCTCACCTAATTGTTTTAATATTTGAAAAAGCTTAAAAAAGTAGAAAAGTGAAAAAGCACAAAAAGAAAATAAAAATTGAACTACATTTGAATTTGTCTCTAGCTTACCCGTTGGAAGTGGATTGATACCCTTACTTACCTCTACACATGAGATTATTATATTTTGTAGGTATTTTAAGGTTTTGACTTACTTGGCTTTCAACAATGACACGCAAAAGCAACGTTATCAAATGGCGTCGTTGCCATTCTTGGGATCGTGAAGCACTCGGAGCGGATTCAATTTTGTAGTTCATTTTTTTCCTATTTTTTGTTGCATTTTAGTATCATTTTTTGCATTTTATTAGAAGGCTTGTATTAGGATTTTTATCATTGCTTGTATTGCGGTGCTTAGAGACACCATTTATTTTCCATTTAAATTTGTAATAATTGAAGACAGGCGTGATAGGGAAACCGGACAAGGTAGAGAGAGGGCGTCCATAGGCGAGGATTTAGAAGCCTCTCTACCTTGGGTCGGGAGGACTCCTGGGGACGACTGAGATAGGCGTAATCTCCCCCTGGTCGATTCAAATTTTTCGGCACCCCACGGCGTAAAAACCGTGGGAGGTACATTTCTTACACACCCGCGCCTCTCCTGTTAGCGAGTCAATTCTTTTGTGTGCTCTTGTGTGCTCTTATTTGATTTTATTCTCGCATTTATTTTCGAATTGTGTGATGAATTAATTGACTAAGACCTACATCCGGTCACTCACGAGAAGGGATTTCATCACCCGACTCACTTCCTTACCATCGTGTGCTACCCTAGCCATCACTAAATTTAAAATTAATCAACTAGGTAGCCCACTAGGAGAATATTTTGCAAAGGTGATCACTCATATTATTCCGTGAATTTTTATCGCTCGCGGACTTAATTAAAATATGACTACCCTTTCACTAAATTTAAAGATAAAAATTGGCTACGTGCTAGTTAGAAAATTTTCTTGACTCATGAGTGTCCAATTCATTTTTCGGTAGTCGAGTTTTAGTGAGTTCGTGCAAATTCAAGTGTCAATATTTTTCCCCACCTTTTCTTCCAAAAAATCCAAAAATATTTTCATTCATTTTTATAACAAAAATCCAAAAATATTTTCTTTCCTTTTAGAAAAATCCAAAAATATTTTCTTACATTATTTTTTTAAAAAATTCAAAAATATTTTCTTTCCTTTTGAAAAAATTCCAAAAAAATAAAAAAAAATATTTCTCTCCTCATGGCTGAAGAACGTCCTTTACGGAACTACTTTGGTCACTTCCCATTGATACGCGATACGTGTGAGAGTGATCCCAAGCCGTCTCTTTATGAGATACTTAGTGGTTTCACCTCTCTCACGAGTGCCCTTGATACTCTTGACCCATCCATGCACGCACCACATATTCCATCACCCTCGGTGTCATGTGTCGGCATGTCGAATCCTTGTGCACCCATTCCCGATCAGTTACCTCACTACGCACCCCATGAGTATCAACCAATTGTCCATCACAAAAGCGATCCTTTCGTGTAGGATGAACTTGGCCCCACTCCACACACTTCATTTGAGTAGTATGGTCCTGTCCATAGCGAGTTGTGTCCACCTCAACCACCACCACCACCTTCATCCACATTCGCTCTCGAAAGCCTCTTGCAAAAGTTCATACTCGAGCAATAACAAGCCACTCAAATTCAAACTCAAGCTCTCCAAAGGCTTGAACAACGATTAAATGAATTTAAGTGTGAGCGAGAGTCAGAAATTCCCACGCATTCACCAATTGTTGCACCGAGTGTGATGATGATGTGTCCTCTTGTGACATAAATTTTGAGGGTGACCAACCCTACCACCTCGAGAATCTCGAAGTTGCGACCATCCCATGGTCCGGGTCCCAAGTCGATAATTGTGTTGACTTACCTTTCGATAGTGAGCCTGATAAGATCCCACCATGTCATCATGAACCCCACTTTGAGGTTCCCACTCACTCTCCCGTAATATCCAAAATAATGCCCGAGTCTATACCCATTAAGCCCATCGTGTGTGTTCCCGAGGAACCACTTCATCTTAGGTTAGCTCCGGCTACGAGTGCTCACCATTTTTCCGAGATAGAATCCGTGATAGTTCCTAACTATCCGGATATGGATCTTGTTCCTCCATGCATGGCTCCCTTTGAGCCTAATATTTTTAGTGATTCCTCTATCTCCGATCTTGGTGCCTCGTCTTACCCATCCACCACATTCACCGATGCCAGTCTTATGGAGAAGTTGACCACTCCATCTTTAGAAACCACACTCCCTTGTGAGTATTCCTTTACTCCTACCAATGAGTGTGTGTCTCCCACTCTTGAGTTGGATCATCTACCTCCACTGTTTATCCCACCCGAGACACCGTTTACCTCACCCATTATCCCGTACACCCCACCACCTGGTTTGGATCTTGATTTTACACAGTTCATGTTTCCATCTACATTTTTAGATCCTCACCTGAAACCATCCTCCACCACCCATGAGAGTATTTGTGGTGATACTCTCCACTTCCGTGACACCGAGCTTGTTACTCCATGAACACCACTCTCTTGTGGTGTTGATTTTTCTCAACGGCTCCCTGGGTGTCACGGCGATACCAATATCATCTCCCGTTGAAAGAGTTGGCGCTTGCGTTCAAATAAGAAATAATATAATAAACACCAATTTTAACCCAAATTAACCCTAAGCATGCAACTAGGTGTGATTGAAACAATATGAAATCATGCACAAGATATTCAACACACAAAGTTTAAGGAAAAATCCCCCACAGGGGCAAAACCATTTGTATATCACTATAATTTGTAAAATACGGTTTACAATCGGATTACAATGAAATACAGATTGACTAAGAATTACCCTCGGGTATCGGATTCTGTAGTCGCGGCTGGAACTATCCCTGTCCAGTAGGGCTGCAATGAAGAGGAAGAAGCGGTCCACTTCACAAAGGGTTGAACATCAATGGTGTTCTTGGGTTGCTTAAAGGATTCACAAAGGTTTGGAAGAATTGTGTGAATCAAAACATGAGTCTTGGGACTCAAAAATATGAAGACTAGATGTATTTGGACTCTCAAAAACGTCTTCTAAAGTCTTGCAAAACAACTCCCCCGAAGTTGGTATTTATAGGAAAAAATATGAAGAATCCCGCTTTGTTAAAACTCTTAAAAACTTATCAGCGTACAGGTACACCGAACCCCATCTGGGGTACACCGAACCGGTTTGGTGTTCCCATTCTGGTATGAGGTTAAAAAAACAGCATTCTTCAAGGAATTTTCTCCAACTTCAAAAGGTCATAACTTTTTCATCGTAGCTCGGATTGAGGTGCCGTTTCTTCCAGTATCTTCGTTGCGGCGAGATCTTCAACTTTCAAGTTGACCAGACCTCCGGACTATGGATGTGAAATTACGAAAATGCCCTTGAACTTCCCTATCAAGCCTTTTTTTCACTGTTTTGACTTCCCTTGCGTTCCACTTGCATTCCGTGCCTAAAATCAAGGAACGTGAAGTCGTTGCGGCAGATGAGGGACACATTTAGGAGTTGTTGAATGCTTGATGCTTGGAATTCGGATAGAGGCCGTCGTGAGCGATCGTGTAGAGACGTGCCAGATGTAGCCGAATGTAGCGGCGTATGACATACAAAACTGTAAGATAACGGACATGAGAATTATGTCCTTACAAATCTCCCCCTATGTCTATGCCGGTACATACATAAAAAATCCGAATTATCAAATATGAAATTGCCTATACAAATCTACCCTCCCATGAACCCAAAACTGGAAAAGGTACAAATGAATAGTCTTCATCGTTTGTTCTTCAAATGTTCAGGAATCTCAAATCTTTTCTCATCAGGGTGTGCAATTCAGAGATCATCATTGTAGTACCTACACACATGAGAAAAAAAATACCAAGTGACGTATCGAGTTTGAAATGAGATAAACATAGATACCAATATATGATAAGCATAAGTCAAATCTCAAAACTCCCCCAAAATTCAAACTCCCCCATAAAATGATAATTCTTTCTCCCCCTTTTTATGATGTCCCCAAATAGACAAATAAGAAGAATGAATCAAACAAGCAAAATCGGGGTGTCACGGTATAAAATCACACCATGAATGAACATAAAACAACCAAGTCGGTGATAGCGTAAAAGGATGTGTGTGATCAAAATTCGATAGGAAAATCAAAGCATACAAACATGACATATGTGCACGATGAATATTGGATATTCCTAACGAATGAACTCAAATGCTTCCTTTGGTGTAAGAGATAGGAAATATAAGACATTGACTATATCAAATCTACAAATCAAAGCTCAAAGTGATTTCTACACCAATAACGTCCAAAATGATTTTCATGCTTTTTCAGGACTTTCAAGGAAGTGCAAACCCGTTATCAATCTCCAACCAAACTCCCTCAGATTTATATTTTGAATAGAGGTATACTAAATTCTCAAACTTTGGAGAATTGGGTGAAACCTAAATGGCCCATATTTGGCAGGTATTGCTTTTTATTGCCTTTAAATTTTTTCGGGCTCTTTTAACCTCTTAGGACCTCGGATATTACAATTCCTCCATTTTTTAGGTCCTTTTTTTTTTAACGGTGGCTTTTGCGCAAAGGATAAGAATCAACTTTCGCAGCCCCTCTCCGTTATGCAAATTATCACACAGTCTCACCAAAACGGTTTTTACATGCAATCCAATCTTGTCAAGTTTTATCGCATTTTATACATTGTATAGACAGGATTGAGATGGAAACACTCAAGCCAACATGAGATTGACAAGTGCAATAATCAAATATAGCCGTGCATGTGTGCAATAAAGGATATAGGAGTCAAGCATGTAGGAAATATCACTAATTACATCTCAAGGACTCCAATCAATGTTAAGCACATGGATGAAATGATGTAGCCTCTCAAATCTCTATCAAACAGTCACATGGATATATGGAATGAAGTTGTGACTTGGCTATCTTAAATGCTCATCCATAAAAGGCAAATCTCTTTTTGAATTTTTCAAAAATTTTATCAAAATAAAATCTTTTTGTGCTTTTCTGAAAATTTTTCTAAAAAGAAAATCTTTTTGTATTTTTTTTTTCAAAAGAAATATAAAAAGCAGAAAGAATAAAACAAAGTTGTACAACAAAGTAATGGTACATATAAAACAGACTAGCAATAGAAAGCATATGATATGAACATGAAGAAGCATCCTATTCTAGACATAGACCAACCCCTCAGTCAACTGTGCAAATCCCCAAAGACTTCCTAAGATTCTCAAATCTAAGGGCATCTAAAGGTTTCGTGAAAATATCGGCTAACTGACGGTCGGTAGGAACAAAACTCAGGATTACGACCTTCTCCTCAACTAACTGACGTATAAAGTGCTCGCGTAACCTGATGTGCTTTGTGCGCGAATGTTGGACAGGATTGCGGGATATGTGTATCGCGCTCGTGTTATCACAGGAAATGGTCATGGTGTCCTGTGAAATCCCATAATCCTCCAACATTTGCTTCATCCACATGAGTTGCGTGCAACAACTCCCGGCGGCGATGTACTCAGCCTCCGCAGTGGACAAAGAGATGGAGTTTTGCTTCTTGCTCAACCAAGAGACAAGAGCAGAACCAAAGTAGAAACACCCACCAGAAGTGCTCTTACATCCATCTACGTCCCCGGCCCAATCGGCATCCGAATAGGCGGACAAACGGTCATCGGTATCAAAGGAATACCAAATACCGTATGAGAGAGTCCCACTCACGTATTTGATAATACGTTTTAGAGCGAGTAAGTGTGACTCTTTAGGAGACGCCTGATAACGCGCACAGACTCCAACACTAAAGGCAATGTCGGGACGACTAGCAGTCAAGTAGAGAAGACTGCCTATCATACTCCGATATAAGGTTTGCTCTACATCCTTGCCTGAAGTGTCCTTACTAAGCTTGGTAGTGGTACTCATAGGTGTACGAGCATGCTTAGCGGAGTCTAAACCAAATTTCTTCACTAGGTCTCTAGCATACTTGGATTGGGAGATGAACATCCCATCCTCTAGCTGACGAACCTGGAGACCAAGGAAGAATGTAAGCTCACCTACCATGCTCATCTCAAACTCACTTTTCATCTCCTCCTCAAAGTGGTGAGCATGCTGGGAGCATGTGGATCCAAAGACTATGTCGTCCACATAGACTTGGGCAACCAAGATAGCACCGTCATCTCTCCTGACGAACAACGTCATATCAACTCCCCCTCTCTTGAAGCCACGGGCTAAGAGATAGGAAGTAAGCCTCTCGTACCAAGCACGGGGTGCTTGCTTCAAACCATACAAGGCTTTCCTCAGATAGTAGACGTGATCAGGGTGCTTAGGGTCTTCAAACCCTTTTGGTTGTTCCACAAAAACCTCTTCCTGTAGAATGCCATTCAGAAAGGAACTCTTGACATCCATCTGATATACTTTAAAGTGCAGATGACATGCGATGGCGAGTAATAAGCGGACGGACTCAAGCCTCGCAACAGGAGCAAATGTCTCCCCAAAGTCTACACCCTCTATCTGTGTGTAGCCTTGAGCAACCAACCTAGCCTTATTTCTGATTATGGTACCATTTTCATCCATTTTATTCTTGAAAATCCACCGGGTACCAATAACATTAGTATCACTAGGTCGGGGGACAAGTTCCCAGACATTGTTTTTCTTAAACTGAAGCATCTCATCCTGCATAGCAGATATCCAGTGTTCATCTTTGAGTGCTTCTTTGTGGTTCTTGGGCTCGACTTTGGACGTGTAGCAAAGATGGCTAACAACGTTCTCTAGCTGAGCACGAGTCTTGACCCCTAGAGTGGGATCACCAACAATGGCAGAAGGGTCATGACTCTTGCGAACCCAAGCAGGTGTGTCCCCTAACACAGGAATAGGGTCCACAGAGTGTGGGAGAGGAACAGGTAAATCACTGTCAGAATTGTTCTCATCCTCACACTGAAGGTTGGGATCAATAACCGTCGGAGGTTCGTCATCTTGCACAGTGACGTTTATTGATTCCATAACCTTAGAGCTCTTCAGGTTAAAAATCCGGTACGCTCTACTGTCCGATGAATATCCTAGCAATATTCCCTCGTCGCTCCGGGAGTCAAACTTTCCTAATTGCTCTCTATCCCGTAGGATGTAACATTTACTCCCAAAGACACGGAAATAAGCCAGGTTGGGTTTCTTGCCTGTCCACAATTCATAAGGCGTCTTAAGTGTGTGTGGACGCAGATAGACCCTATTCACCGTGTGGCATGCAGTAGACACTGCCTCTGCCCAAAATCTCCTAGAAATTTTACGACCTAGAAGCATAGATCTAGCCATTTCTTGGATCGTTCTATTTTTCCTCTCAACAATCCCATTTTGCTGAGGAGTTCTCACAGAAGAAAACTCATGTTTGATTCCAAGGCTATCACAGTACAAATCCACCTTTGCTTCCTTAAATTCAGTGCCGTTGTCACTACGTATTCTGTTAATAGTGACCCCGTGTTGATTTTGCAGGACACGGCACTTAGTCGTTAAAAATTCTACAGCATCAGATTTCTCTCTTAGAAAACCTACAATGGAGTATCTAGAGAAATCGTCTACCATCACGAGAATGTATCTCTTACCACCTAGACTCTCCGTGCGAGTAGGACCCATAAGATCCATGTGAATCAACTCAAGAGCACGGGAGGTGGTAATGGAATTCAACTTCCTATGCGAGCTACGGATTTGTTTTCCCAACTGACAGGGTCCACAAATCATGGAAGTTGGCTTTCCAAGTGAAGGTAAGCCACGTACTAGGTCCTTTTTGACTAAACGAGATAAGTCTCTGACGTTCACATGACCTAGACGTTGGTGCCACAGATCCATAGGAGTGATCGTGGCGCTGTTGCAGACAAGTGAGGATTTGGGCTCAGTCCCATAACAGTTATCTTCTGTCCTCACCCCTTGCACTAATAGTTTACCGGCTTGATCATAGACCTTACAAGTTTTCCGGTCAAACTTCACTTCAAAGTCATCGTCGCACAGCTGGCTGATGCTAATAAGGTTTGCTTTCAAACCTTTGACGTACAGCACGTTCTCTAGCTTTGGAAATCCTGGTAACTCTACTGTACCTCGTCCTACTATGCTAGATTTGCTACCATCTCCAAAGGTGACTCTCCCATCATTATAATCCTCAAGATGGGTAAAATATGAGGTATCACCTGTCATATGTCTGGAGCAACCACTGTCAAAATACCACTGTGAGGTATTATGGGCTTTGAGAGCGACATGGACAACAAGGGCCTTTTTCTCTTTCTTAGGAACCCAAGAGTAGGTACCTTTTAGTATTCCCTTGTTGTTGTTGGTTTTAGCCGGAATGCGGGGCGCATTCATTGATGGTAAGGTCATCCGTCGGAATTCCTCCATCAAGCTCTGTGATGTGGCGGCTAGAAACTCAACACGCTCTCTCAGACTGGCAAACTCATCAGTCTGAAGTGGTGGAGCAACCGTACGTCGTGTCCGACCCAACTTATAGCAATCATCCCTAAGGTGTCCATTTCTTTTGCAATGGGAGCAAAAAGGCACAATATTAGGAGAACCTTGGTTTGCTTTTCTTGGTCGAACTCTCCTTCTTGGTTTTTTATGACGGCCATAAGGAGTCGTAGTAAACTCAGGAATTGGTCCGGGTGCAATTTGAGACGTGGAGGCACCATCAAAACCTATTCCTTTCCGGTCACCAAAACCTAAAGCGGGACCGAGGAGCATCTTTCCCATCTTCCCAGATCTGTCCTCGATTTGTACCTTGACTTTCCTAGCTCTCTCAACGTCATAAGTAAGCTGAGCAACAAGGGCTTCAAGTTTCTTTCGAGTCTCCAGGGAGGAATGGAGCTCACTCGTAAGACTAGCCACTTGTTTAGTCAAGTCCGCTTTTTCTTTCTCAAAACCGCACTCTCTCTCTTTAAGCAAATTTTCTTTACTAACCCAGGCAGACTCTCTCTCTTTCATGGCGGTGCAGGTGGAGGACTCTCTCTCTCTCATCTTTCCTAACTCTTCTTCTAACGCGGTGATCCTAAGAACTAACGCCTTATTACGTTTTTTAGTTTTGAAAGACTCATCATATAACTCGGCGTAGGCGCGTTGAAGGCTACTCTCGTCCTCACTACCATCCTCCTCTCCCTCACTCTCTTCGCTCTCGCTGTCGAGGTGTCCCTGTGAAGTAGCATCCTCATCGTCGTGAGATGCACTAGGAGTACTCACATGACTAGCCATGAACGCGGTGAAGTTACGCTCATGCGGTGACTCATCTCCCGAGTCCACCGACTCGACCTCACTGTCGTCACTAAGGGTAGCGTTTAGGACAGCTTTACCCTTTTCCCTATTCAGACGAGTGGCACACTCAAACGCTCTGTGTCCCTTACCGTCGCACTCAAAACACCTCTCACTGTCTTTAGGGGGTTCTTTGAAGTCTTTCTTTTCAAACTTATTTTTCTGAAAATTCTTTTTATCTTTGAAATTCCCATTTTTCTTAAATTTCAGAATTTTCTTGAAGTTTTTAGCAAAAAGTGCCAAATCATCTAGGTCAAACTCACATTCAGAATCAGAAGTTTCTATCTTTCTAGACGACTCGACTCTCTTTCTTGCCGACCCCTCACTTTTTCTCTCTTGGGCTTTAAGGGCAATCCCCTTATCTTTTGGCTTGGCAGATTTAGGAAACATGTCTATTTCATAAGTTTGTAAATCTCCTACCAGTTCTTCCAATTTTAGAGTATTTAAATTACCCAAGGAATTCAGCACAGTGACTTTAGGTATAAAGCGCTTAGGAAGGGAACGAAGAATCTTTTTAACAACCCTAGCATTTGGAATATGTTCACCAAGATTATAGCTAGTATTAACAATGTCAGAGAGCCTAGCATAAAATTCATCAAAACATTCATTTTCATGCATGGTGATGGTTTCAAATTGAGTTGTTAAATTTTGCAATTTTGACTCTTTAACAGCATTTGTTCCTTCATGGGTAAGTTGCAAAATATCCCATGCTTCTTTTGACGTGGTGCACGTCATTATGCGTTTGAACTCATCAGGAGTGACAGACCCAGAAATAGCACTTAGACCTTTAGAGTTAAAAGACGACCATTTAAATTCATCATCAGTCCAAGTGATGTCAGGTTTCAAGTTGGTCACATTATCAACAGTCACGGTTGGAGGAGTCCATCCTCGTTCAACTAAAATCCAGACACGTTCATCAATGGCTTTTAAAGCCGACCTCATACGGGCTTTCCAATAGGCATAATTCGACCCGTCAAAAATAGGCATTTTATAATATGACTTCTCCATTTGAACACGCTCTTTTCAAAAATCAATTTATTTCAAAAATTGATATCTTTAGAAAAATTTTGCGGAAAAAGGAATACGCGATAGATTAGCGTAACCTGCTCTGATACCAATTTGAAAGAGTTGGCGCTTGCGTTCAAATAAGAAATAATATAATAAACACCAATTTTAACCCAAATTAACCCTAAGCATGCAACTAGGTGTGATTGAAACAATATGAAATCATGCACAAGATATTCAACACACAAAGTTTAAGGAAAAATCCCCCACAGGGGCAAAACCATTTGTATATCACTATAATTTGTAAAATACGGTTTACAATCGGATTACAATGAAATACAGATTGACTAAGAATTACCCTCGGGTATCGGATTCTGTAGTCGCGGCTGGAACTATCCCTGTCCAGTAGGGCTGCAATGAAGAGGAAGAAGCGGTCCACTTCACAAAGGGTTGAACATCAATGGTGTTCTTGGGTTGCTTAAAGGATTCACAAAGGTTTGGAAGAATTGTGTGAATCAAAACATGAGTCTTGGGACTCAAAAATATGAAGACTAGATGTATTTGGACTCTCAAAAACGTCTTCTAAAGTCTTGCAAAACAACTCCCCCGAAGTTGGTATTTATAGGAAAAAATATGAAGAATCCCGCTTTGTTAAAACTCTTAAAAACTTATCAGCGTACAGGTACACCGAACCCCATCTGGGGTACACCGAACCGGTTTGGTGTTCCCATTCTGGTATGAGGTTAAAAAAACAGCATTCTTCAAGGAATTTTCTCCAACTTCAAAAGGTCATAACTTTTTCATCGTAGCTCGGATTGAGGTGCCGTTTCTTCCAGTATCTTCGTTGCGGCGAGATCTTCAACTTTCAAGTTGACCAGACCTCCGGACTATGGATGTGAAATTACGAAAATGCCCTTGAACTTCCCTATCAAGCCTTTTTTTCACTGTTTTGACTTCCCTTGCGTTCCACTTGCATTCCGTGCCTAAAATCAAGGAACGTGAAGTCGTTGCGGCAGATGAGGGACACATTTAGGAGTTGTTGAATGCTTGATGCTTGGAATTCGGATAGAGGCCGTCGTGAGCGATCGTGTAGAGACGTGCCAGATGTAGCCGAATGTAGCGGCGTATGACATACAAAACTGTAAGATAACGGACATGAGAATTATGTCCTTACACCCGTTCATAGAACGGTCGTGTGATTTCTATGAGCCTCGCCCCATTCCACTTTCTATACCTTTTCGCCTCCTTCACCAACTTGAGCACCATGCTTATAGGGCCCTTGTTGCCCTCACTTTTAATCTCAACAAGGCTCGAGACCGATGCCTCTTCACCCTTACCTTAATACCCACCCTCCCTTGGTCCACCGATGCTTTGCATCGCGTGATGCACTTTTTCATACAAGTGCATTGACCATTCTTAGCCTTATCCAACAAGACTGACGCTTCAGTCTTGTTTGGGGGTGATTCTCATCACCCAATTTTTCTGCCGCCCTGCGCCATCATAGATCTTATCTTTAGGGTGAGATTCCATCGGTCTGGCTAAAGATGTTAAGCTTAGCGCTACCGAAAAGCAGCCCGCGTTTCTTGTACTAGTCTCATCCTGTTTGGGGGTGGTGTTTCACATCACCCTATGCTTTACCATGTTTTAGACTTGTACACATTTTTTCTCTTATCATTTATTCAGGTTTATTCTTGGCTATATCTTTCCACTTCATTAGCGATTGATTCTGGTAATCTCCTTCCTACCTTATGCTCTCAATTTTAAAAACCATTTTACTTAACATCGAGGACGATGTTCCTTTTTGTTTGGGGGTGGGGAATTTTATCAAAATCGTACCTCTTTTGAAGATTTTTGAGTTTTAAACCTGATTTTTAAAATTTTCGTGCAGTTTCTTTCATCTCACTTATTGATGTGAATTTTCTATCATCCATCTTCCAAAGTCTAGGAATCAAGCTAGAGAATATTTTTTCTAAATAGCTTATGTAATACGTAACAAGGCATGTTGCACCATGAATTTCTAGACTCAACAAAATTTGCGCACTTATCATGTCACTACGGTTTAGAGTTGAAGAGTACTATAATTCCTAAGAAAACCTTAAGGATCACTAGTAGATACTTTAGCCCGTGAGATTTGTGCCTTTCACCCTTTCAGAGTGTTTTACGCAATCTCCGAGTCACAAGTTGATTCAACTTCTTTTGGGGTTCGCATTTTAATTGTTGTATGATCTCATTATTCTTCATTTTTGGCTTGATCATTGAGAATGACATCTTTTTCGAGTTGTAAGAAACGCGTGTCTTGAAATTTGTCCCGAATACTAGAGTTTCATTCATACACTTACCACTTTTCCATATCACATTTCCATTCACTCACCCATTATATTTCCATGTTCTTCCATATTCCCATATATTCCCCTCACCATTATTTCCCCACTCATTTCATATATCTTCCATCATTCCAAAAAAAAAAAAAAGAGTGTTGATTCCAATTGTTAAATGTCTTCAGTGTTGGTTTGAAAAGAGAGAGAGAAAAGAGAGAGAGAGAGAGAGAGAGAGAGAGAGAGAGAGAGAGAGAGAGAGAAGAAAAGAAAAAGAAAAAGAAGAAAAAGAAAAAAAATAGCAAAAATAGAAAAAAATAAAGAAAGAAAGAAAAAGAAAAGAAAAATCGAAAAGAGAGAAAAGAAAGAAAAGAGTTTGTAGTTAATAGTTGTTTTTAAAATAAAGACATTTGTTCCTAAAGTGTATACACTATTCTCACACTCGCATCCATCTTTTATCCATCTCACATCCATCACTTATCATTCATCTATCACATCATCCATCCTATCCTACCCACATAGTCATATCCTTCCCAGTTCATTTCCCCTCAACCATAATTATCCATTATTTCCCCTAGGTGTTCGGGCAAATGAAAGTCAACGTGGTGAATAACTCGACGTTCTCACTATAGTGATTAGCATTCTTTCATGAGATCATTTTTCTTTCTAATTGTACGTTATTTCTTATGTGTGTGTGAGACGTTTGAACTTTCTTACATTTACTCACCTCCTCACACACATGAGTGATACACTAACCCATATCTCGAGAGTTCGTTTGGGATAGAGATGTCCATGAGATTTGGAAGTTGAAGCGTTGATTCTGACAAGGCAATCTAGGAATTACTCTTATGATGCTCGACCCATTTTGACTGATTCACACTACACACGTTGAGTTATAGGAAGGATGTGCCTTGAGTATTTACTTAGCTAAACTTTTTACACATTCTAGCCTGTATTTCTCAAAATATTTCTCATATGATCGATTGCGCGATTATTCTACGTCTAATAAGAGATGGACTGTCGTTTGTAATATATAGAATTTTATGGGTATATTTCCTGCAAACCCTCACGAGACACAACTCGTCCTGTAGGGCAACCTATAGGTTTAAAGGCTTGTTGCACATGTTAAGTGCAATCACAAATGCCCGCGAAAGTGATACACTTTTGGTTTCTTATCTTTCTCTTTCTTTCTATCTTATTGCTCGAGGACAAGCAACGCTCTGTTTGGAGGTGGTGTGATAAGCACCCAAACTTGTACAATTTATACGCCAAATAGACGTACTTTTGTTGCTAATTCTCGATAATATGGGTCTTATGTGCTTAAATGTTTATCTTGTAGGCTTAATTGCAATTGCAGTGTCAAAAGCTATAATTTCAGGCAACTTCCAGTTAAAATGGAGTTAATTCCCTCTCCCGTAACAAAACCCGAACCTAAACCTAGCGCAAAGAATAACCCCAAGCCTGTGTGTGTTTAGTTTGTGTCTTTTTATATTTTTTTAGATTTTTAGTTTGAGTCATTTTTATTTTTAAGATTTATTTTAGATTTATTTAGTATTTTCTAGGTTTTGTTTTCTATTTTTCTATTTTATCTTTATTATTAAAATTTTATTTTATTTTGATTTTTATTAGTTTTTAGTTTTATTAGGATTAGTTTTTAGAAGTTTATTTTTAATTTATTAGATTTTATATTTTTTAGGACTTTAATTTTCATTTAGATTTTAAGTTTTTATTTCTTTTGTTTTATTTTAGTTTTTATTCAAGCTTAGGACTTTATTTTTTAGTTTTAATATTTTTATTTTTTAGTTTGTTTTATTTTTAGTTAGATTTTATTTTTTAGTTTTAGTTTTATTAATTTTATTTGAGTCTTTATTATTTTAAGTGTCCAAATTAAACACACACACACACCATATTACCCTACACCTAAACTACACACAACACAACCCTCATCCACATCTTACTAACCTACACCCACACACACCATAACCCACACTACTCCATCTTCAACCTTCCACCACTCTCTCTCCTCTCTCCTCTTCCATACCCCATTAACATCCATAACCCAACACCATCACCATCCATTTCCCGACCACAAAACAAACCCATCCTTTAAAATTCCTCGATCAAACTTTGAGAAGTTTTGACTAAAAATTCCACTTGCTCTCGAAAACTCTCAAAATCTCTATGGTGATGTGCGAGATCATTATGGAACCATGTGTTGCAGCGTGTGCATGAACACATGCGTGAAATCATGTGGGAGCATATCGGGGAACATGCGTGTGTGAAACTATTCCTATCTTAAAACAAAACTCCCTGAGGTGACCTATTTGTTTGCAATGGGAACAAACATAGATAGGTTTTGGTCTACCTTGATTAAAATGCTTAGTATGATCTCTCCTTAGTTGGATATGTCTCCTTAGTGGGTTAGGTCGAGGCCTATAGGGATCCGTCATAAACTTGGGAACCAGTTTGGGTGCGAAATTTGAAGTGGATGCACCACCATAACATATTCCTTGCTATCTTTAAAACCTTGCTAGTGACCAAAAATAATCTTTCCAACCTTCTTAGATGTGTCCTCTAAAGTGACCATGAGCTCCCAAGCACGTTCGAGATATTTCGCGAGTTAGGCTACATGGGATTTATGTTTCTCACTAGTCTTCAATGAAACTTGAAGATCTCTCGTAAGACTAGCCACTATGTTGGTCAAATCGGTATTTTCCCTCGCAAACACAATCAATTTCTTACACAAAGAAACTTTTAACTTCTCGAGTTGATTCACCAATACTTGATACTCTTTCAAAACTTTCACCTCTTTCTTTAAATCAAACACCCTAAGAGTCAAACTTCTATTTTGGTTTTTAGTTCTCAAATATTCTTTGTAAAGTTTGGCGTAGGCGCATTGAAGTCCACCTTATCCCCCACTCCAAATATCATCATCACCCTAACTTTCTCCAGAATGGTTCGACAAATTATCGAGACTATCACATTTCGAAATGTCCTCACCAGAATGGGACAAACTGTAAGTACTAACATAACTAGCCATAAATGCAAGACGAGGTTCATGTGGTGATTCATCCCCGAAATCCACCGACTCTACGTCACCATCTCTAAGAGTGGCATTATACGCAACTTTTTCTTTGTCCTATCTCTTAATCCTATTGGGACACACATGGGATTTGTGTCATTTTCCTTTACATTCAAAATATTGTAACACCCCGTATTTTTGGATAATTGTGAATTTAATTAGTTCTGGTATTTTAAATTACACGTGTGCAATAGTTTAATGAAAATGCAATATTGCATATTTAATAAATATTAATTGGGTGAGATTAAGATTAATATTTATGTGATAAATTTACTAAGTGTGTAGCAAATAACATGTGATCATTATTATACATCATAGTGAGTAATAACGAACTCTGTCATACCTCAACTGGGGGTCGTGTGTAGGCTATATTAAGTTCGAGATAGGTAATATATGTAGAGTGACTCGAATGGATATTTCTAGGTCATGGTTGATCCCAAATGAGCCGAAATAGGAGAAATAGAGTATTGGGTGTATTATTTGGGTTTCTAGGGAGTATTAGGCTATATCGGGCTCTTACAGAGGTATATGGGTCAAGTGAGTTGGGCCCATTAAGCTAATTGAGGTATTAGAGAGTTTGTAATCTAAGATTAAAGTTGTTGGCAGCCATTATCATTAGAGGCAAACCCTAATAGAGAAAGGAAAAGAGGCAATGACAAGAAAAAAGCTAGAAATGCCAAATTGGGAGGGAATTCAAGGGGGATTCGAGCATTCAATCGTAGATTCATCGTATACAATAGATTTTCTGACTTTAAGAACCATTTAAGGCATGTAATTGACTTACACTAATGACATATCTAGAGATTTTCAATTCATATCATAGTAGGTGTAGACCTAAATAATAAAAAGGGTTTGGGGTGAATTAATCCTTTAAATTGAAATTGTATGATGAATATAGTGAAATTAACTCGTGAATAGAGGTGTAGACCATCTAATATTGCTGACAAATCATATTCATATTAATAAGTAGAGAGTTAATATGATTTTTTGGAATTTTGATATATAAATTGGGATTGTCAATTAATATCCTTCCTATGAACCCAATTTGTGAATTTAAGTGAGGTTAATTGATGATTTAAAAATTGTGTGCTATTAATATTAGTTTGGAAACCATTTCCAGAACTTATGTATATGTTAATGGAGGATTGGGATCATATGAATGGGTTTGGGGTATCAATTTGGAGTAGAAACCCAAAGTGCCACTATCAGGTACATTGAACCGGTTTGGGGGTAATCTCGGGCCATTTTTATGCATGGACTTAATTCGTGGGATTTTAATTAGAGATTATAATTCCGTAAAAAATGAGAAATGTTTATATGGGTAATACAACGTGGTTATATTACCTAGGACAATCGAGAAATTAATGTTTATGTTTATTAAATAAATTAGAAAATTAATTGGCGAGTGATTTTTATCAACGAATTGAGTGGGATAAATTTGATAATATTTTATATATGGGTTGGTTGGGAAGTCCGAGCATATTTGCAGAGCGAAACTATTTTATTTAAATTATAGCTGAGAAGAGAAATGAATTTACGAGTCTATAGTGCAGGCTCGAGATAACAGGCAAGTGCTATGGGCGATAGGCACGGTTTATTCGAATTTGTGATATATATATATATATATATATATATAAAATAATGCTCTTGCGCGGACTAGTCCGCATCTTAAGAATACGGACCGAACATGTGTCACCTAACAGTGCGCCGAGATATTATCGCCTAAATTATAGGTACACTCTTTGTCTTTTCTGGGCTCACCGCCAAGTGACACATGTTCGGTCCGGATTCTTAAAATGCGGACTAGTTCGCACAAGAGCAAGACTTTATACATATATATATATATATATATATATATATATATATATATATATATATATACAGAGAGAGAGAGGTGGAGAGAGAGAGAGAGAGAGAGAGAGAGAGAGAGAGAGAGATACTATATTACATCATGCTCTATACATCACCCCGTGCATCACACCTAATTCTAGGCCCTAAACAAATTTTTTTTTTCAAATTTTAAATTTTTCCATTGAAATTAACCTTCCAATCAACCCATATGCAAAAAAATAGGTCAAAATAAATTTTGAAGCTATTTTTAAAAAATCCACAAAAACTATTAAAAATGCCTTATTTATAAGGGTCTGCGCCAGCATTTTTTTGTGGATTTTTTAAAAATAGCTACAAAATGTATTTTGACCTATTTTTTGCATATGGGTTGATTGAAAGGCTAATTTCAAGGGAAAAATATAAAATTTGAAAAAAAAGTTTTCTAGGGCCTAGAATTAGGTGTGATGTATAGTGCATGATGTAGGTGAGCTTTCCCCTCTCTCTCTCTCTCTCTCTCTCTCTCTATATATATATATATATATATATATGTAAATATCGATGTGTATGATATTTATATGAAGCATACCCCTCTAGTGTTATCATTGGAGGTTGCGCGATGTGGGTGATCCCCTAGCTAGTGAATTCGGGGTGAGTATAGCCCAAGGTCATAGCGCCGCGTATTTTATTGTGTAATTTATTTTCGAGGTGAGACGATTTGGGTATAGTTTAGTCTCACTCTCGAAGGACTATGACTGTCTCCACTATGTTTACGATATTTTTACCAAGTTCAGTGTGAGTTAGGCCAACTTATGGTAACCGAGTTAGAGTGATCATACCTGGGATATGATGGAATTTTAGAGAAAGCATCCAGTGAGTTAATACTCTAAAGGATGATTATTATACGCGACATTTGTGTGATTGTTGTAGTATGCTATTATATATATAATGTATTAGATAATTATATACGGGTTAAATACATAAAGTGTGAATGTATTATATATATAACTAGAGTCGAAGTTATATAATTAATTAATGCTGAATTAATTAGTTAGGCTAATGAGTAGAATAGCTTATGAATCACTGATAGAAATGACTCGGGTTAGAGTAGAGTGACAGAAATAATTGCAACAGGGATAGTTAGACGGGGTAGCATAACTAGGCGGGTTAAGATGTAAGCGTTAGGTGTGCAAAATAGTTGAGAGGTGAGGAGTATCTTGTGAGAGTGCGACACCAGCTTAAATATGAAAAGTATTCATGCATATATAATTACTGCATCTTAATTACTTGCAAATGTTTTTCAAAACTTTTGGGCTCTAATCCATGTCAAAAATATTTTCTAGAACCTTTTACGTGTCCAACCACAAGGACGCGAGGCTTGATGATTCATTCTAGATATGCGTAGCTACAGCACTTGTGCAGGCATGCAGTATTTGAGTAGACGCTTCAGTCATTTCATTCCTAGTCAAGGATCCATATTGAGTTATTTCAGTTGGACATGTTGCCCGTTCAATTCAGACTTGTAGTTGGATTTATACTTTTCAGTTTTAGACCTTGTATTTAGATTTTTTTTCATTTCAGTTGGATTTATGATTTAGATGTTGGATTTGGAGACGATGGTTTATTCGACATTTATTTAGTCTTATGATATTGTAGTCTTCGATTATTGTGTGAATGGTTTATATTATTTTAGTTCTGTTGTGGTTTATTTAAAATAAAATAAAATTTGGCACTATCTTATTTAACTTAAATGGTCAGTAATTTAAAAAAAATCGGCAGTGATGCTAAAAATGAACTAAATGAGATTCTTATTTATTTTGGTAAATGACGGATCACCCCTGATTAAAATAGGGTGGGTGTCATAAACATCTCACTTGATCATTCTCCGAAACATTCTTGCCCTCATTGACCTTTTATTTCTTGAAACCCATACTTTCTTTGGAAGAATTTAATCTGTTAAATTTCTTAAAAAATTTCGCAAATAGAGTCATCTGGAGAAAAATCAAACTCAGAATCATAATAAAAAACATTTTCCTTTTTTCTTCTGAGTTTTGGGGAACACATTAATTTGGTAAGTTTTAAGGTACCCTATGAGTTCTTCTAACCTAATCATATTTATAACTCCCAAAGAATTAAGGACCGTGACTTTGGGAATAAAACATGATGAATGAGATCTCAAAATATTTTTCACAACTCTTATCTCAGGAATTATCTCTCCCAAATTTAAGGTAAAATTTAATATATCAGGTAAACATGCATAATACTCATCAAAAGTCTTAGTTTCTATCATGGTAATGGTCTCAAACTGTGTGGTGAGATTTTATAACTTAGAAGCTTCATAGAATTGGAACCTTCGTGAGTGAATTGGAGGATATCCCACGCTTTCTTAGACATGGTACTCATCATAATATAAAGAAATTCATGGGGAGCCAAAAATTGTACTTAAACCACGAGAGTTAAAATTACTCCATTTAAAATTATCCTCTCTCCAAGCAGTGACAAGTTTAAGACTAACAACATCATTATTAGTCACAGTGGGTCGTGTCCACCCTCTTTCACAAACAAGATAGACTTGCTCGTCAATCAATTTTACTGTCGACCTCATTTAAGCTTTTCAATATGCATAATTAAACCCATCAAAAATAGGAACTCTATTATACAAATTATTCATATAAACCTAAAATAAAGATCACACAATAAATTAGTGTAACCTGACCTGATACCAATTTGAAAACGCGGGGGTTATATGGATTCACTTATATAATAGGTCACACACACAAAGATTCTCTTTTTACCAAATTTTATCTCAATTAGATTTAAGCGAACATGCAAGATAAATTGTGAATCCAATATCCAAACCAAACAACCAAACCAAAACAAAATGGGAAGAAGATAAGGAAAAAATATCTTTTAGACAAAACCTATATTTATCACTATTTACGATAAGATAGACACGTAACGACTTACAAACTACTTAGACATCCACTAAGTATAATGTGGTGATGTCTTCAAACCTTCAATAGAAAGCGATGCAGTCCAACACCACCCACATAAAGAAGATCATCCCTCGATATCCACCAATCAGCCTTTGGAATATACAATTTCCTTCTTCCTCAGCTGTAGAACCTTGACTCCACAAATCAGAAGTAGAGAAAAATATCTACAAGGGTTTAGAACTCATATTGTGTTCTTCTTAGCATGGCAAAGTGATACTAAAACATCCAAGGGGTTTGGATGAAAAAGTTATAGAGTTTGATCATAAATATAACTCTAAAAAGGCTCCAAAATAAATTCATCCCCGCATCTCTATTTATAGGTAAAGTTTTCACAACGAGATAAGGATTAAAGATTGCATTTCATTTGTTTAAAAAAAAAATAAAGACTCATGTACTCATTCCAACGAATTGATATCTCGTTCGAGCAAACTGCCTGATCTCATTTGAACATCTTCTAAGAAGACTTTGAACAACATTCCAGAGCTGAGACAAAAGGCGGCGCTTAAAATCTCATTCAAACATGGGAATCTCGTTATAATGGTCTGAGGTATCGTGCTCGAATGACGTATTATGGCGTTCTAATGACCTCGCAAGATTTTCAAAAAAACTTTGAAAAACATTTTGAATTTTTTTAAAAACAAACTCCTTATAAACAACCCCTTAATATTTTAAGCTTTACCAAACCACCTCATAACTCTTCTTGGGTAAAGTTGTGGCGAATGATCTTCAATCTTTGCAAATGTCACCAATGACTCTTCTCTTTGAAGATTTGAGAACGTCCATGAAGGTGCGGTGGGGTGTAACGGGATAAGCCAAATAAAAATAAAATGAGCAATTATAAATTTTGCTCTTACAAATTATGTTTGATAACACCAATTTCATGACATGGAATTGGAATTCCATTATTTTCACCTCAATATTCCAAAAATTGTACTAAAAACTTTTCCGTTTCAAGGCATGGAATTGGGGATTCCAAACACACCCTAAAAATCTTAAGCATGAAATAATAAATGAGGCCAAAGGTACCTAACCAAGATATATTGAATCACAACTATATAATAGAAATAATGAGTTATAATAACCAATTACTACAACTCGGTATTCCCAAAACATCTTATGGATCCAAAAATAGCAAAATCTCCCAAATAACATTAATTGTACTCTAACTCAATACTAAAGTTTATAACTAATGAAATTGTAAAACATAATGGGATAATGACTACATAAATGGAAATTAGGCTCAACTACAAAAGATATAAGTGGACTTAACCTCTTATCAAGCCCCGTTTGCAAGGGGAGGAAGATTATGACTTGAAATGTCTATTGCTTTTGGTGTTTTTCTAAGCCAACGGCCCACCACCTACTTTTGTCAAAGTTTGTTATCCACTAAGACAACTTTAGGTGGTTTGATGATGGAATACAAAAATGGGGTATGTATAATTATATGCATTATCCCCTTTAATCTTGTTTTTAAAAATGGTTTGCATATGGACATTAAAAAAAGAGAGGGAGGGAGAGTAATGGGTTTTCTCTCCATGTGAGTGTGTGCAACAATTTTAGGTTTGCACCCTTTAGGGTACAAAGAATTTGGTATTTTTTCTTGGCACAATTCATTTCCAATATAGAGAATTTTGGTGACGTGAAAATTAAGGTTTCATCTTTCTTTTGTAAAATTGGTCATTTATTTTTGTAACCAATTTTGGGTATTCTCTATTGACGATTTGAGTGGAATTTGAGATCCTTTTTATGGTGATATTAATTTTATAAGATTCATCATATATTGTGTGTGGGTTATTTTACGTGAGTGAAGAGAGATTATTTTATGTGTGCAAAAGGAAAAAAATGTCCTTCCAAATTGTAATCTTCTTCTATTTTAGTGACATGGATCGCTTATGGACATAGACAGATTGGTGAAGCATGTAAATATTTATGTTCTTTCTTTTTCTCTATTTTTTTATTTGGTTTCCATATTATGGGTAAATTTGTTTGGGCCACACTTCCACAAGCTTCCGTAAAAAACTTAGTATCAAATCTTAGGTTGCAAACTAGGGTCGTCTTGTTATGGCTTCCAAGATAAAGTTTGATGTTCAGAGACTTGACTAAAAGAACAATTTTAACCTATAGCACGTGGAGGTGATGGTCCTCGTTGTCAAAAAAGGAAATCCTGATACAATGAAGGAAGACGAATGGAAAAAATTGACTGGGAGGTCATTCTAAATTTTGATTGTGTTTGTCAGTTCGAACAAGATGTTATGGATTAATCTCAAAAGGGAGTTCTACCGTTTTGGTATGGGTTTGGGTACTTAATTGAACACAACCTTAAGGAGTTTAATAGTCTTCTCTTGAACTATTAAAAATGAAGATAAATACATAGTGTTCTCTAGCAAGTGTAAACTAACATTCGGGTCATAATGATAGATGAGTAGACAAGAGAGACTTTTATTTTAGGAAGATTTATTATCTTTACTCTCATTTGGGTTGTGAGGGGACTAAACAACATTCTGGGAGAGTGAAATCCATTTTGAAGAGGAAACTGAAATTTTAGCAGCACTTGTAAGGAGGCAGACCCATAAGGATAGGCATGTTGTTGGCTTGGGGCAGTCGTAGTGGCATTGAGATAGTCCATTCAGAAGCCATGGAGATGTGTGGTCATGTCCACTGGTAGATAATAACTACATGGTCTAAACAAATGTGAATCGTCATATAAATATCACAGTTGTTAATTAAGTAACATTAACTACAACTACACATACTTGAAACACCATGACACGGAGTTAAAACTAGACTAACAAATGTGAAACATCATATATATATATATCATAGTTATTAATTTAAGTAACATTAACTACAACTACACATACTTGAACCACCATGACGTGGAGTTAAAACTAGACTATCATTCGTCACCACAACCGCAGACTATCATGGGATACAAATATATCATCAATTTGGTTGTCACTTAAATATTACATAATAATAGTCTAGGTACTCACTCAACCCAGACATAATCCCTTGAGAATATACTAGCAACGAATCATGGTTCCTTCCTTAAATGACTTATGCATGATTTCTCATCGGTCAGTCCTCACTACCTAGTAGTCATGTTGCTCATTAACTGCACTACGTCAATGATGAAGATCCTTTACTTTCCCATTAGTAAAGTACACCTCGATCCACACTCCCACACACGACCTATCATCACATTCGATCACATAAGTATGTTTAATAAATGCAAATTGATATTTGTTGCATAAATACAATCGTTTAGGATCACTATGCTCAGACCACAATGAAAAATCCCATTGACTACTCTCACGGACACTTTAGGAATTTAGGTGCTACCCAGATCATAAACCCCACAATGATAGTAAACATTAGGTAGTGTTAAGAGTATTCATGTTAATCATAGTAATCTTCCAAGTGTATACAAAATTCATACAAAGTAGATTTCTTTGTTGCAACTCAAGTCATGTAATATTAGATGAATTTTAAGGCTTATAATCAATAACGAAATTTAATCAAGCTACGTGGATGTGGACTACTAATTTTCATGATTTTCCAATTAAGGCATCATATCAACATGTTAGGGATCTTTTAAAAAAAGTTCCAACAATTAACAAATATAAATTCATTAGATTATTAGAAGAAATACTCTCAATTACTTCAAAAATATTCCTCCCCAATTTTAACTAAATTTATATATGAAACAAAAGCACTATGAAATTTATATATAATATTTTAATAAAGAATTAGATGTTAGCGCTTAACTATAAATATCGATCTCAATAAAAAAATAATGTAATAAAACTATATGGCTAATAAGACTTCAATGTATTATTGATTATTATGAGTTGGCATTTGGTGTAAAAATACACCAATATCCTTTTATAATTGATTTTTATTTCGATTGTGGTTATTAGAGGTTGTGTTCCCAGGTGAAGTTTAAACTGATGATATTGACATGGGAAGAAGTATTGTGCTTGCTAGACCTGTTTAGTAATGCATCGGGACTAAATTTATAGAGATTTAGGCTTTAGTCCCATTTTTTAAGTTTTGTTGGGCTCCCATCCCATGTACTTTTTAAATTGTAATCCCATGACCGCTCTAAAATTGCCTCGAATCACCCCTCTTCCTTTCCGCAGAGAATGACACTTGTCCCATAGTTGGTACAATAGGACTAACAACTAAAAAAACAAAAACATGGGAGTGGATACAAATAAATGTGTAAAAATGGGACAAGATACTTAACATCACCTAAATGTATCCACCCAATCTTGCACCCTTGCAAACCCGAGAAACCCAACTCCTCCCGCACTTTTAACTTAAATTGATTAAATTATTTTATAACTTTTATATAATCGTGTATATGTATAAAGTATTGTATAAAAACATTTTTAAATCAATGCATATGAAGAATTTCTGTGTGTGTGTGTGTGTGCGCGTGTATAAAGGGAAAATGAAGAATGAAATTAAAATTTATGGTCATTTTAAATATTATACATGATGTTTCAAAAGTTACAATGTTAACCTTGAATTTTAAAAAAATGATGCAATAATACCCACCATTATGTTTTGGTTAATAAAAATATTAAAAATTGTGCATTGAACCCCATGTGGATTTTTTAAAAATATTGTCCAATAATAAATTGACATGTGGCTCCAAAATTAATACTCACACGAAATTCGCACCTTTTACTAACAAAAAATTGAAATCTACATTAAAAAAAATGAAAGCACAATAAAGCAACACACCTGCTACCATAATTTTATCTCCACCTTTCGCCTCCCCATTATCAATTCTCTACCTCTAACTCCTTACCGCCACTCCTCCATATCCCCCACCCACCACCACCCGACCTTAAATTTCTCCAAAAATTGCCTTGGGAGCTCTCTCTCTCTCTCTCATATATATATATATATATAGCAAACTTCCTATTTTTTTCTTAAAAAGGGTTAATTGCAAATTAAAACCTGAAAGTTGGGGGCTATTATGAAATTTACATTTCTCTTTCAATTTTTGCAATGTTAACCTTGACTTTTCATTTTTAAGAAAATTCAAATAGCATGACTGCCCTTGTTGATACCAAATTTAATCTGCTGACGTGGATCAATTATTTGGAGACACGTGTCAATTTACATGGTACCCACAAACATTTTTTGAACAACACCTTGACTCCGAGGAGCTCAATCTCCCCGACCAACTCAGGCACTCCGAGCAACAAGTGTTCTCCGAGGAACTTTATCGTACCGAGAAACTCATGTATGCCAAGCTACTTAGGCGGTTCGAGCAGCTTAGGCGGTCCGAGCTGCATCTCATACAAAGCATTCATATCCGGATAATCAAGAGGATGACTGCGCATTAAATACTCATTATTATCACACAGATGTACATGCCTACTGGACAGCTATGTATTATTCTTTCACATGTACAGCCTCAAGGCTATAAATACATTGTATCATCCTCATTGTAGGGGACTCGGAATTTCTTGGTAAAACATGTTATCGAGAATTCCAAACAGTCAGCAATAACAACAATAGTGGACGTAGGCCATTCTTTCAAGGCTGAACCACTTTAAAATTATTTTGTCTTATTTATTTTTATCTTTGATTAAATAATTAGAGATAATCTAATTTTTTACATCAACAGATTGGCGTCGTCTGTGGAAAAATGACTGTAATTTTCATTTTTCACCAAAACCATTTATCATCAATGGCTGACCATCCAGAATCCAGTAATCGAAACGCTGGGATTCCTCCAAATCCATCCACTCCTCCAAATGTCCAAGAAATAATGGCTAATCTAGCCCAAGGCGAAATAGCCATGCAAGAAACTATGCGACAACTCATACAAACTGTCCAGGGTGGATTATCTACCCATTCAGGATAATGAAGCGTTGAAAGAAACACCCGTTTACCTTCTTCGCGTACTAGGCGAACGTTATACCCAGAGGAATCTCGATTTAGGCGTACCGATTCATATCGCACTGAGAGATCTGATGATTTTTCTTATCAACCTGGTCGAACTTCATCAGTACGAGCTACAGATACTGAATAAAACATCACTCTCTCTCCAGAAAGGACTAGTGCATTGGAGAGATTAAGTAGTGTCTCTCCTTTTGATCGTTTGGGCCCTAGGAGGAATTGAAGTCCTCCCAAGGCTGTGTCGAGGAACTTTCGACGACCATTAGATCTAAGGGAAGGTTCTGCCCAATCACGACCGACTGCTCGTAATGAATGATCCCAGGAAGCAAATTCAACACGATCAGTTGCTCGAACCAACAGGCCCGAGGAGGGAAATGATGCATGGAAAGACTATATTCAAAGGCTGGATGATAGACTAGGGGAAATGGATAAGGCTAAGAATCCTCTACAAAGAACTTTTGTCCAAGGGACACCTTTTATCCAAGCAATTGTGGATTTTCCCACACCATCAAAGTTCAAGGCACCTGTTGTGACTCCTAAATATAATGGAAAAACTGACCATGTCCTTCATATAGAACAATACCAAGCTGCTGCCGATATCTATGTCGCGCCAGATGGGATGAGATGCAGGGCATTTTCGGGAAATCTTACCATATCTGCTCAAATATGGCACAATAATCTTCCTCGGGGGAAGATTTCAACTTTCTTTCAACTGGCCAAGCTCTTTATTGGAAATTTTTATTTTGGTGCAAAACTAGTTAAACGAGTAGCACACTTGTTAAGTGTTAGACAAAAAGCAGGTGAGAGCACCAGTGATTATATAACTCGTTTCAATAACGAGAAGCTCGAAGTTATTGATTACGAGGAAAAGACTGCGATTACTGCTTTGATGAGTGGACTGTTGCCAAATAAATTATACTACACTTTAGCCAAAGATCCACCCAGGACCATGTTATAACTGATGGAAAAAGCAGCAAAGATTATGAACGCCGAGGAGGCTATGGCTGCGAAGAAGAATATGAATACCAAAGAGACCAAGGTGGAGGTTGATAAGGCTGAAAAGAAAGAGCATAAGAACAATGGTGGTAACAAGTAGTCAAAAGCAAAACCATCATGGGAACTGTTGAAGAAATTTGGAAATTATACTCCTTTGAAAGTAGACATAAACCACGTTCTGGAAGAAATCAAGAACAGCGAGGAGCTAAACTGGCCAGAGAAAATGAAGACAGATCCTGACAAGAGGAATAAGACCAAATATTGCGAGTTCCATAAAGACCATGGTCACACGATTAAAAATTGCATAGCTCTTTAGAATGAAATTGAAGCACTCATTAGACGAGGTAAATTGGTCAAGTTTGTTGATCGTAGAAATGACGAAAAGAGCAACGATCGAGCAAGACAAAGGTCTAGATCTCCTCGTCGAACAAAAGAAGACAAGAAAAGAGATCATGAAGATGATCCAGAAGACGACCCCGATCTCCCCAAAAGACCAAGATATCCAGAACGTGAGGTATTTTCAATTCTTTTTGAACCATTTGATTGCAATGTTATTACAGGTGGAGATGCAGGAGGTGGAGACCTTACCGCAGAGAGGAAAGCTTACCTCAATAAGGCTCAAGATTGTTCATACATTCAACGAATAAATCTAGCTGAAGATGATCATTCGAGGAAGGTGAACAAAGATAAACTGGTCTTCGGTTTCTCTAAGAACGACCTTGCAGGTGTGCTATATCCTCATGATGATCCATTGGTGATCAAAATGAGGATAAAGGAAGTAATGATCTCAAGAGTACTGGTGGATAATGGCAGCTCGACGGATATCATGTTCTACTCATGCTTTAGCAGCTTAAATTTGAAGTTGTCTCAGTTGGAGCCTTATCACAGGTCCCTTCTCAATTTTACTGGCGAGAAAGTTTTTCCACTTAGGACGATCAAGTTGGATATGTTCATCGGTACATGGCCTGCTTGTCGAACAGAAAGAGTGCGATTTTTCATGATGGATAAGAATGTCCAATCAGCTTACAATATCATCATGGGAAGGGTAGGTTTGAAGAAGTTCGAAGCAGTACCATCTACTGTACATCAATGCCTAAAATTTCCAACCAACCTTGGAGTAGGAATTATGAAGGGTGACCAAAAAGTAGCTCGGGAATGCTACTATTCATCTACTGAGCAGGAAGAACTGGAGGAATCTAGGAAAAAGACTACTACCTATCAAGTGGATGAAGGTGCATAAATTGAAACATTAAACCCTAGAGAAGAGTCGCAGCTCGTGAAAGGCCAGGTGGTGGAAGCTACTGAAAATGTCATTCTGGACGACGAGAACCCGGAATGAACAACTTAAATAGGTTCGTTGATGGATGCCTCACTAAAACAGGAGTTGATAGTCTTCATGAAAAATAAAAAACAAACTTTTGCATGGAGCCACGAGGACATGCCAGGGATCGACCCAAATTTCTTATGTCACGAGCTCAATGTGAACAAGGAAATCAAGCCAGTGAAGTAGAGAAGAAGAGTGTTCAGCCCCGAAAAGAACCAAGCTATACAAGAGGAGGTAGAGAAGTTCCAAAAAGCTTACTTTATTGAAGATGTCAAATATCCAGACTGGTTAGCAAATGTAGTGATGGTGAAAAAGAAGAAGAACAACAAGTGGAGGATGTGTGTAAACTTCTCCAACCTCAACAAAGCATGCCCAAAGGATTATTTTTCATTGCCTCGAATTGATCAATTAGTGGATGCTACCTCAGGACACGAGTTGTTGAGCTTCATGGATGCTTATTCTGGTTACAACCAGATTAAAATGAAACCTGAAGACAAGGAGAGTACCTCTTTTATTACCCCTAGGGGAACTTATTGTTATAATGTTATGCCTTTTGGATTGAAAAATGCAGGTGCAACATATCAGCGGCTGATGAACAAGGTGTTTGCAGAGCAAATCAGTTACAACATGGAAGTTTATGTTGACGATATGCTAACGAAGAGAAAGAAAGTTGTTGATCATCTAATTGACTTACGCTAGACCTTTGATCAACTAGATAAATATCAAATGAAGTTGAACCCTACCAAATGCATATTCGATGTACGAGAAGGCATGTTCCTCGGGTATATTGTCAACCAACGAAGAATTGAAGCAAACCTTGAAAAGATCAAGGCTATTTTTGGACTACGATCTCCAACGACGAAGAAGGAAGTGCAAAGTCTCACAGGGCGAGTTGCAGCACTTAATAGATTTGTATCACGAGCAACTGATAGATGTCTCCCATTCTTCAAAATACTCTGAAAAACGTTTGAATGGAATGATAAATGCGAGAAGGCCTTTCAAGAGTTGAAGAAATACCTGGGAGCACCTCCACTGTTGTCCAGGCCAGTGGTGAGAGAAAAATTGTACTTGTATCTGGCAGTTTCGGAGAATGTAGTTAGCTCGGCATTAATAAGAATGGAGGATGGGGTGCAAAAACTAATTTATTACACTAGCAAGGCCTTCCGAGGAGCAGAGATCAGATATCTAAGACTGGAAAAATTAGCACTAGCGTTGATCGAAGCGAGTAGAAGAATGAGGTCGTACTTCCAAGCTCATACCATAGTTGTGTATACCGATATACCGTTAAGGCAAGCTCTTCATAAACCAGAAAAATCAGGTAGATTGATGTACTGGGCAGTAGAACTTGGTGAATATGACATAGTTTATGAGCCTAGATCATCGCTTAAAGGGCAAGCAGTTGTAGATTTTATTGCGGAGTTCACTTACCCTGACTCCTCCGAAGAACAAAAGTTGAATACCGACCAACATGTGGATGTTACAAGATCATCAAATTTAAACTCCGACCAACTTAAGTCGGTTGACGAGCAAGAGAAGATGGTCGATGAGCAGTAAGAAGTGCTAGGAGAGGATATAAAGAAGCAACAAATATTCCACCGAGGAACTTTATTCGATCAAAAATTTGAGGATAAAGTACCTATATGGAATCTGTATGTGGATGGCTCATCTTGCAGTACAGGCTGTAGGGCAGGGATTATTTTAAACAGCCCGGATAAGATCGATGTGGAGTATGCTCTGCGCTTTTAATTCAATGCTTCTAATAATGAGGCTGAATATGAAGCTGTGATTGCAGGTCTTAGCTTACCAAAAACCATGGGGGCAGAGCAGGTCATTGTATTCAGTGATTCACAGTTGATCGTAAATCAAATGCTGGGAGTGTATGCGACAAAGGGAGAATTGATGATCAAGTATTATTCGAAAGCAATAGATATTATATCAAGCTTTAACGCAGTACAGTTAATTAGAACACCAAAATTAGAGAATGTAAGAACATATGCCTTAGCTTGGTTTGCCTCAACCACACGCACAGAGCTACGAAGAATAATTTCGATAGAAATTTTGGCTAGCAGAAGCATTGACAAAGATATGATGGTGAGCTTCATTACCCTTGATATAGGACCATCTTGGATGGATCCCATCAGGGCATATATTGAGGAAGGGACATTACCAACTGATAAACTCGCAGCCAAGAAGATAAAGTTCAAAGTTGCTCGTTATGTATTGACTAATGGTATTCTATATAGACGAGGAATTATAGCAGGTTTTTAAAGATGTGTGTATCCCTCCGAGGTGAAAGACTTGATTGAAGAGGTCCATGAAGGGTCCTGTGGAGCCTATGTAGCAGGTCGGATGCTTTTGCAAAGAATAATGACGCAAGGATACTATTGGCCAATGATGAGGGCTGATTGTATAGCCTATTCTAAAAAATACAACAAATGTCAACGCTTCTCCTCTATCCGAAGAAATCCCCAAGCATTGTTAACACCCATTACTTCCCCTTGGCCATTTTCCATGTGGGGAATAGACTTGGTCGGGCCACTTCCAACGACCAGGGGAAGATTTAAATATCTAGTGGTCGCGGTGGATTACTTTACTAAGTGGGTGGAAGTTGAGCCTCTTATTGATATGACATATGAAAAGGTGTATCAGTTTATTTGGAAGAATATCATTTGTAGATATGGTCTTCCCCATGCATTCAATACTGATTATGGAACCCAATTTGACAACGAGGAGTTTGCTGCGTATTGTCATCAGTAGAACATATTAAAAACCCACTCTACACCAGGCCATCCCTAGAGCAATGGACAAACTGAGGTGACAAACAGAACGCTGTTGAATGATTTGAAGAAACGACTGGACAATACAAAGACAAATTGGATTAACGAGATACACTCTGTGCTTTGGGTTTATCATACAACGCCACGAGCAGCAACAGGAGAATCTCCCTACATACTATTATTTGGAAGTGAAGCCGTCATACCAGCTGAATTGGGTTTGCCCACACACAGAATACTGAATTTCAATTCTCCTATCACTGACTTGATGAGAATATTAGACTTGGATATGCTCGAGGAAGTTAGAGAAGAAGCAGAAATTAGAAATGCTTCATACCAGCAACAAACAGCTATGTTCTACAACAAGAGAGTGAAGAAATGTGATTTGAAAGAAGGGGACTATGTGCTAAAGAAAGTAATTCAAAAACATAATAAATTGGAAGCTAACTGGCATGGACCCTACAGAGTAATAGAAGTTGTTCGACCAGGGACATATAGGATTGAGACCTTAGAAGGAGAAGAGTTTAAGAATGCATGGAACACAGAGCATCTGCGCAAATATTATCACTAGTTAAAATCCCTATGTAATGCAGTTCTATTCAATATGAATAAAGTTTTGGATGTTTTACCCAATTCTCTCCTTTTGTTAAAAATTTTTGAAATACAAGTTCTACACACTACGCATCAAGTCCAGAATGAAAATCCACCAACTCCGATTGGTCAAAAATAAAAATCCACCGCTCTGGTTGGTCGGGAATAAAAATCCACCAACTCCAGTTGGTCGAAAATAAAAATCCATCGACCTCAGTTGGTCGGTAATGAAAATCCACCAACTCCGGTTTGTCGGGAATGAAAATCCACCAACTCCGGTTGGTTGAGAATGAAAATCCACCAACTCCGGTTGGTCGGGAATAAAAATTCACCAACTCCGATTGGTCGGGAATGAAAATCCACCAACTCCGATTGGTCGGGAATGAAAATCCACCAACTGTAAGTTGGTCGGGAATAAAAATCCACCAACTCCGATTGGTCGAGAATAAATATCCACCAACTCTAAGTTGGTCGGGAAATAAAATATCACCAACTCCGGTTGGTCGACAATTTAAAATAACACAGGATATTTTTGTCTTTTTACAAATATACATACACATTCACCAGTGAATAAGATAGATGTTTTATAAAATAATGACAATCAAAATTGCAGAGAAAACTAAAAGTTTCTTTATTAAAATCAGAACAAATTACATATTACATGAGGAATCATTACATCAAAGATCCTATTCTATTGGCTTTTTCCCTTCTGCCTTTGAAACAGGTTCTACTCCAGCAGGAGGATCGTCTAAGGCATAAGGGGAATTTATGAAGTTCAGATCTCTAAGCATCCTGACATTCATCACAGATGGTCGATCAAGCAAGTGCTCCGGGCGAGATATCTCAAAATTAGAATGAAGATTGTAGTCACCGAGATACTTGGAGATTAAACACTGAGGAATTGTCCGAGCGGGAATATAGCTCATATCAAGTTTAAAAGGTAGCACGGGCAACTCGAGCAATCCAGGGTCATAGTAATCCCAGAGATAATGGACCTGCTCCAACTATAACACCCGTAGTGCGTTCAGCAATCCTTGCTTGTAACCCTCGTTATTTAAATTCTGATCCCATCATCGAGATGATAAAGGGCTTCATTATAACCAGCCATCTTTTCCCAATTTTTTAAGAACATGAACCCTAACTTTTTGAATCATGAATTAACCCAATATAAATCCATTTATATTCTTCCAATCACAAATATTATGGGAATACTCATCTACCTATCATTCTACATGCATTTCTCCTCAAGATTTTCAAGTTCTAAGATCCAAACTACATGGGTTTTCATTATCTTTTAAGAACAATTGATATTCTTCAATTTACTAACATGGAAGGAACATTCTACGAATTTAAATATAATTAAAACACTTGCAGGTTTTTAAAATATAACTCCACATTCGGGCTCTGACCCGTTTTCTTTTCAAATCTATTTTTCTTTGTAAAACCATTTTAGGTGCCCAGCCACAAGGACACCATGCATAGGATATTCATTCAGGTGACGAGCTGTAGCTGTTTGTGGAAGCTACAGGGATTTGCTTGTAGACGCCTCTATCAGAACTGATAGGCCAACCTCTCTAGCTGCTTGTGAAGATTCTTCACCAGATTTATTTTATTCTCCAAGGCAGAACTTTGTGTAGAAAGTTTCTCGTCGAGGTTCAGAATCTTCTTGGACATCTCTGCTAATGCTTGATTCTTCGCCATCAACTAGAAGGCCTGATTCTCCAAGGCTGATTGAGTTCTTTGCTCTTGAATTAAAATATGAGTAGCCCTTGTTGGTCCCCGAGAAGCTCTTGCTCGACCGCGAGTAGAAGTAGAGGGTCCAGTCCTCTTTAAGGTTTCCAATTCATCTCTCAAGTTGGCATTCTCCACCTCCAAGAAAGAGAAACCTTCATCATTGACAGGGACCAAGGCTCCCGAGGTAGATGCTGCAGATTTCAGTTGGGATATCTCTCCTTGCAAGACATTATTTTCCTGCTCCAGCAGTTTCGCGATTTGCCTATGCTCCTCGACCTCAACCCTTAGAATTTTATCTTTCTTCTCGTAAACGGAGATGAACTTATCATACCCTTTATGAGCATTTAGTTGATGATATTTTTTTCTCATACCCCTGATGCAAAAGGGCAGAAGATTCCTTATATTGTTGTTGGAGTTCCTCGATGGTACCTTGGAGATCTTCAATCATCTCATAATATGCCACATTATTGGCAACTTCACGGTCGATCAAGCACTTTAGATATTGGTAGGCCTCGAATGCTTATTCAGAAGCATCTGAACCAAGGATGTCGATAATTTAAGCTTCGTTTAAGTCTGCATGACCAGATGTGAAGTACTCATTACATTTATTCATCAGTTCTGTGTCATGAGCTGATAATAGCTCTATCCTGGCCATGAACTAGTAAAGAGAAGAGATAGAAAAAATCAATAAGAATGCATACAGAGCTAGTGGAAGAAAAAGTCAATATGAACAGCCAAAAGTTTAAATTTTATTTCATCAAAAGGTAAATACAAAGCTTAATGTTACATTCAAAAGGGAATAACAAAATTAAAACCCGAGAAATTTTACACCTTCTCCTTGTATTTTGCAACTTCCTCGGAATGCTGGGATGAGGAGGTTGGTTGCTCGAGGATATTGGAAGTTTCTCGGCTGAGGTACTGGTGGGCTGGAATTGCTCGTAGAAAGTTTGAACAACTGGAACAGGAGGAATCTGATCTCCAATCATCAGAGAGGATTCTTCAGAGGCAGCTTCGTCTTCTTCTTCTTCTCCGGGAGAGGGAGGAGGGCCATAAACGTGCTACTGGAATAATTCTGAAGTCAGCAATTTTCATCTTTTGTAAAGCAGCCATCCATCCATCCCTGAAGTACTTAAGGCTGGTGTATTCCATTTGAGAGGTCATGGCAGCTAGGCCCTTGTTCCAGCCCTTATCCCAACCAGCACTGAAAGATTTTTTTACGGCCTTTTTCCTCTTCTCTTTCTCCGAGGAGGTCCTTTCCCTAAGGAGCTCCTCGACAGCTTTCAATTTCCTTTCTGCCTCTTCCTTCTGACGATCAGCTTCCCGAAGTCTACCAAGTTCCTCTTCAGTAGTTTTGAGATTAGTTTCAAGCTCTCCATCACCCTTGAGTTTTTCCTCAAGTTCTTTATTTTTCTTCTCAAATTCTTTCATTTTCCTCTCCAACTCCTGGGAGGCCTCCACAGCTCAGTCTTTTTCTTGCTCGATGGACTTGAGTTATTTCTCCCAAGCCTCCTTATCATCTTCATATTTCTGACGAGAATCCTTCAAGGACTGAGTCATACCTATAAAAGCTTCCTTCACACCTCCCGAGGAGCTCAAAGCTTTAATAGCCTCATCCTTTTTCAGAATACTATTGAAACAGGATACCAGCTGAGGAAAGAAATAATTTTTAATCAATACGAAGACATATCAGTGAAAAATGAAAGTTTTGATTAGTAATACTTATAGAGGCAATATGTTGAGCAGCCAAGGTAATGACTCTGTCACGAGAAAGATTGTCTTCAATACCTTAGATCTCTGGGATAATCCAATACTTCACCGAGCTCATAGCAGAGCTCGGAGGAATAAAGGTGGGAATACCACCTTCAACATTTAAAGACTGAGAGACTACTTCTACTGGTCTCTCGAGAGAACTTTTCTTTAACCTCCTCGTAGGAGCAGGAACATTCTCAACCAAGGATGTTGTCTTGGTTGGTGATATAACGATAACCTCGCTTGGAGGAGAAACAGCAACAAACTTGCTCGGAGCCACAGGGGGGTTCTCAGCAACTTTCTTAGCAGCAGCTGGAGGGGGTGCATCAATTTTTCTTGTCCCTTCCTCTGGGACATCTTGCTTATTTCTCTTTTCCTCCACATTGGCAGAATTCGATTTGTCAAAGAAGGAGGGAGCCTTTATTCTCTTTATTCTGATGCTAAGGGGAATATTTAATTCAGGGGAGGAACCTTCAGAAGTTGGTGCTGGGTGAAGCACCTTATACCTTTGACTTACTTAAGTCTATATTGTATAAGGGTTCATCTAATTTGGAAATAGTGACAAAATTTATTGTCTAACCTAGAATCCAAAGAACCTCAGACTTATTCTCTCTAATCCTCTTCAATGATCCAAACAAGGTATAAATTGAATCACACTACACACATTAGAAGTGCATGCATGTGTATATATTGCTCATAATTGATTGTGTGCTAAGTTCCCCTTAAAATTTTGTTTTAATAATTTAGGGGAATTTTTAAACATTTTTAAACTAATGTTTCCTTTAATAAAAGAGTGTTTATAAACTTTGTGTGGTTAAATTGTTATTATGAAAACTTAGTTTTTCATTAGAATGTTTGATTGGGTAGAATATCAATGCGCTAGAGACTTCAGGGTGTTGCATGTAATTAATTTGGACGCGCGTTTGCCAGCCAATGAAATGTCAACACTTGTCATGCTCTTGTTATCTCATTTGTGTTTGTTTAATGAGAGAACTGCCTGGTGTATTGTGGATCGTTAGATCAAACCTTATCTATGGCCTTCATGTGTTTAAGTCTATCCATGTGCTATCACTATGGACCAATCGCCTTCGTTTTAACCCACCGCTTTTTTACCACCCTTGGATCAAAGTCAATATAAGGAAGACTGAATCTCAACCGTTGATTGCTATCAGCGATCCAGAACCTTCCTTGGCTCCTATATAAACCCTCTCATTCTCAACATTTTAAGACTTTTGGCAGTCGTCCAACTTGAGAGAAAGAAGAGAGAAGAGAGAAAAGAGAAAAGAAAAGAGAGAAGAGAGATAAAGGGAACTGAGTTAGAGAAATCATAACCCTAACCCTAAACAACTTCAAACCATATTCAAACCTTCGTACTTTCAGAAATCCAAACACAACCTTGAGTGTTTGAGAGAGATTGGTGTTACTGGTTTGATCGTTTGTAGCTGTAACCTCTTGATCTGTGATCTTGTTACCAACTAAGACATTTTGGTGAGATCTGTATTTCTTTTTCATAGAAATCTTAGATCTACACTATTGCATGTTATATATCACTAGATCTGCATATTTGTTTCTCGTTTTAAGAAAATCTTCGCTGATTTAGATCTATAAATGTTTTATGTTTTCTGTTCTTATGAAACTAAACCTTAACCTAGTTGGATTCTCACTTGGAGAATTTTAATCTCGAAAATATTTTCAAAACTGAGATTGATTAAGATCTTGACCGATTTTAAATCAAGATATCCGTGGAATTTGGGATAGATTAAAAGGTCAAAAAGGTTCTAAGTTTTGTAAGAAAGAAAGAAAATAAAATCACAGCATATAGTCTTTATATGTAATTTTCTAGGACTATCTGTAAAAACTAAGTGTGTGTGAGTTTATGCATGTGAATAGAAATCACATCACAAACACTTGACACACTACCACACTGAAAGTGTTGGGTATAAGATCAAAGATTATTGAGTCGATGCAAAGAAAGCTAAAGCAAAGGGGAAGTTATCAAACTGGAAGAACATCATCAACAATCAGATCTACAAGAAGTTAGAAGGACACCAAGTGGGGTATATTCCTAAACTTAGAATAGGCTGAGTTGTGTGCATGTATGGTGTATTGTTTGTAACTTCTGTTTGTCTTAGTGGATTTTTACTTTCGTGACTTAGAAGTCACCGTGGATGTTTCCTCTATTGGGAGAGGTTTTACCACGTTAAAAATAGTGTGTTCTGATTATCTTCATCTCCTCATATCATTCTATAGTGTGCTGATATTTTGAAACTATCTTAGTTTTAAAACTGATTACAAAGTCTTGGTTATTCTCGTACATAAGTTTTTTTGTAAACACATCTTGTTGTTTATCATTTTTATTTTCAAAAGAAAAGGTTTTCTTCAACAAACTTCTCGGAGTTGCTTATACAGTTTAATCATTGTATTAAACGGCATTAGTAACGTTTTTCAATTGGTATTAGAGCCCTGTAAACTTTTATTTCAAAAAGGATCTTGTGTTTCTGAAATTGTTTTCTGAAAATCCTAACTATGGATGAGAAGAATGAAAGGTTTGGTAATCTGTCCAGACCTCCACTCTTTGATGGAAACAACTTTGCTTACTGGAAAGTAAGAATGGTTGCCTTCATCCAAGGGACTTTAGGAGATGATGTCTGGGACATTATTGAAAATGGATATACTTATCCTACTAAACCAGCCACTGAAGGAAGTGATGAGAGGGTAAAGAAAATCTTAAGTGAGTTTACCCAAGAAGAGAAAACTATTTCTCGTAATAACAATAAAGGCAAGAATGCCATCTTTATGTCTATTAATGAGTATGAGTTCAAGAGAATCTCATCTTGTGCCACTTCCAAGGAAGCTTGGGACACATTAATCACTGCCCATGAAGGAGACTCCATAGTTACAGCTGCTAAAACTCAAATGCTTACCCAGCAGTACAACTCTTTAATTATGTCTGACTCTAAGTCTTTTGACGACTTTTACAAGAACCTAACTGATATAGTTACTAAGTTGCATGCTAATGGTATAACATATGATAGGAATGAGATTGTTTCTAAAATCCTAAGATCATTACCACAAAAGTTTGACAGCAAGAGGTATACTATTGAGGAGATGAGTGATCAAAACCTCACCCCTGAGTTACTCAGTAGCAAACTTAGGACTGTGGAAATGGAATTAGACTTTAAGAAACAATTAAATCAGTCTCAAAGAAAACAGACCAACTCTAACTTGAGTTTTTCTTCTAAGATATCTAAACATGAGACTAATTTGACAAACTGTTACTCTGATGAGGAGTGTGATATAGACAAACTAGATAATCAGATTGCCTTAATGTCCAAACAATTTAAGAAAATTGTTAAATTTAGAAACAAACAGGCATCTAAACAAGGCAAGCCTAATTATCCAACTGTGTCTAATCTCAAACCTCATGAGAGAGGTCTTGACAAACATCCTAAGGACAACAACTTCAGACCTAACAGAGATCTTAAAAAGATTGAATGTTTTAGATGTGGGAAACTAGGTCACATTGCTCTTGATTGCAGAGTTAATCTGAATAAAACCAACACACACAATAGAGACAATGTCTGCCAAACTTGGGATGATTCAAGTGACTCCGATGAAGAGGAACTTGAGTCATCAAATGTACTTGACCCTTGCATGTCTTTTTTTGCTAAGATCATTTACAATGATGATATGCCTGTGTGTGATAATGATACCTCTACTCCTGCTTTTGTGAATACTGCTTTGACTGGCCTAGATGCCTTGTTATCTAAAAATGTTGCTAGCTCTAGTTCCGTGTGTGTGAGTCAAAGAGATCTCGATAACGACGATGTAAATGGGTGCGTGAGTACTAAAACTGAATCGTTAGGGGTCACTACACACACTTCACTTAGCGACTCAGACACAGATGACCTCCCAGATATTCATACTTTATATGCTAAAACTCTTAAAAAAGGCACTAGACTGGAGAAGAATGTTAGAGACCTGACTAAGAAATTAGATGATCTAAGTCTTATTGTGAAGCTGAATGCCGAAGAGTACACTAACCAGTGTCTGACACATCAATCTGAATTTGAAACTTTTGATCAAAAATTAAAAGAGTTAACTAAAACTAATGAAACCCTGGAAATGAAATACAAGGGAACATTATTAGAACTGGAAGAAGCAAAAACAAAGACAGCAACTGTTTTCAAAAAAAATTCTAAGTTTGAAAATAATTCAAATTGTTTCACTGACTTTGTTGTTGACTCCAAGACCAATTCTGATGATAGAACCGGTATTGGATTCTTCCCTAAGAATAAACCACAAACTAAAAATCTTGAATCTATTAAGTTTGTGCCTGGGGCAAAACACCAATCGAAACATGTCCAGATTTTCATTTTATTAAAAAGGAATATGATCAAAAGCAACAACAGAAAGACATTGGAGAGTCTAGTAACTCTAAGGCTGACAGTACACTTGAGACTAAATACGTCTGTCCTTTGATCAGAAAGGCTGAATCTACCTTTAAAACCATACCTCCTAGGAATAAGACTTCTGAACAGAATCCTGTTAAACCCATCTTTAGAAGTTTCCCTAAGGAAGTACATCCCTCAAGCAATCAATATTGCTCCTACTATGACGTTTATGGTCATTCTTTTGAAGGTTGTTATGCTAGGCGTCTAAACACCCCTGTGTACAACACTCCTGTTTACAAGAACTTTAACTATTCTAGGAAAAATCGTAACCATTATGTCCTTCCAAGACAACCTGACAAGAACTCTAACTACAGGAATAGAAAGACCAAAACTAAGAGTTCATTTAAGAAAAAGGCTCCCAGAAACTTTACTAAACCAAAAGCTCAACTTTTCCACAAAAATCAGTTTGTTGCTCCAAATGTTTTTCGACAAAAAGCTGCTTCTCGAAAATTTTATCAAATGAGAGCAAACTTACGCAAAATTAAAACTAGAGCTATTTGGGTTAGAAAATATGATCTTTTACCCCAAATGAAGTGTAACATTGTTATCACTGCCTTAAAGGCTGAACACACTTCATTTGGTTGGTATTTAGATTCAGGATGCTCCAAACATATGACAAGAGATGAAACCAAACTCTTAAACAAAACCAGATTTACTGGAGGTAAAGTAGTTTTTGGCGACGGAGTTTTATCCCAGATCATAGGTAAAGGAATCCTAAAAGAAGAGGGAATGCCTATTTTGGAAAATGTACTTTTAGTTAAAGGCCTTAAAGCCAACCTCCTAAGTATATCCCAATTTGTGACTCAGACCATACAGTTACCTTTTCAAAGATCAATTGCAAAATTCTAAATGATAAAGGTGAATGCATTATTACTGGATTTAGAACTCCTGACAACTGCTATACTGTCAAGACTAGTTCTGAAACCTGTAACATTGTCAGAATGGATGATAATGAAATCTGGCATAATCGTATGGGTCACCTAAGTTATGATATCCTTGGTAGATTGTCTACTCAAGAGATAGTTAGAGGAATTCCTAAAATTAAACCTATTTCCAGTGTTGTTTGTGGTCATTGCCAAGAAGGAAAAATAGTTAAGACTTCGCATAAAAAAGTTAAAGACATTCGCACCTCTAAACCTTTAGATCTCATCCATATGGACCTTATTGGTCCCTCTAGAACTGTTAGTGGACACAGTTATATCCTAGTCATGGTTGATGATTTTACATGATTCACTTGGGTTGCCTTCTTGAAACATAAATCTGACACGTTTCAGAAATTTTTGAAAATTTTACTAAGAATTGAAAATGAGAAGGACACACAAGTCAATCGCATTCGTAGCGATAGAGGGGGAGAGTTCATAGACACGGGAATAGTTGAATATTATGACTACAACGGTTACAAACACGAATTCAGTGCCCCTAAGACTCCTCAGCAGAACGGTGTTGCCGAAAGGAAAAACCGAACTCTTTATGAGATGGCGCGTGTCATGTTGCATGCCAAATCTCTACCTAAGTACTTCTGGGTAGAATCTATTAGAACTGCATGTCATATCATTAATCGGGTTTACCTTAGGAAAAACACTAAACAAACCTCTTATGAGATATGGTACGGTAAGAAGCCTAATCTGAAATATCTAAGAAGTTTCGAAAGTCAGTGTTACGTCTGTAAAGACAGAGAACATCTGTCCAAATTCGAGACGCGTGGAGATAAAGCCATCTTCTTAGGTTACTCTCCAAACAGTCGTGCATATCGTATATACAATCTGCGTACTAAGACCCTTATGGAGTCGATAAATGTAATTGTAAGCGACACTATTGTCGAAAATAAGATATCTGAATCACCTATTGTGGTTGAATCTGAAAATGATTTCAAAACTGATTCACCAGAAATAGATGACTCATTACCTATTGAGAGTCCATAAGTACCTGGCTGGGTCTCTAAAGATCATCCCATTGACAACGTGGTCGGTAATCCTAATGAGCCAGTCCGTACTAGATCCCAGTTAAGAAATTATGCTAATTACGCATGTTTCGTCTCCCTTGTGGAACCGAAAAATGTTAATGAAGCATTGAATGACACACACTGGATTTCTTCTATGCAGGAAGAACTTTTACAATTTGTCATTCACGATGTCTGGTATCTTGTACCGCGGCCTCAAAACAAAAATGTTATTGGCACACGTTGGATCTTTAAGAACAAATCTGACGAAAATGGGGTAATCCTTAGAAACAAAGCTAGACTAGTTGCTCAAGGTTACTCACAAATAGAAGGGATAGATTTCAGTGAGACATTTGCCCCAGTCACTCGTCTTGAATCTGTTCGACTTCTTTTCGCCATAGCGTGTCACTTAAAATTTACACTTTATCAAATGGATGTCAAGTCTGCCTTCCTCAATGGAATTCTATCCGAAGAAACGTATGTAGAATAACCCAAAGGGTTCATTGACCCAAAATACCCAGACCATGTCTTTCGTTTAAAAAAGGCTTTGTATGGCTTAAAACAAGCTCCTAGAGCTTGGTATGAACGCCTATCCAACTTTTTGTTGGATAAGGGTTTTAAGAGAGGAGGAAATGACCAGACCCTCTTTGTCAAACATTTTGACAAAAACATTATTATAGCCCAAGTCTATATAGACGACATCATCTTTGGGTCTACTTCAACATCTAAAGTTAAATCCTTTTCTGCTATTATGCATAAGGAGTTTCACATGTCCCTTATGGGGGAGCTACAGCTTTTCTTAGGATTTCAAGTGAAACAGAATTCTGATGGATTATTTATCTCTCAAACTAAGTATGCCTTAGATCTTGTTAAGAAATTTGGTTTAGATGATGCTAAAGTTGCCAAAATGCCTATGAGTACTACTGTTAAATTATGTAAAGATGAAAATAGAAAGTCAGTTGATTCCACACTTTATCGTAGTATGATTGGTAGTCTACTCTATCTAACTGCCTCACGACCAGATATAATGTATGATGTATGTCTGTGTGCTCGTTACCAGAATAACCCTAAAGAGAGCCATTTATCTTGTGTAAAACGTATAATAAAATACATAAAAGGCACTCTTAATCTTGGACCTAGGTACACTAATGATACCTGCAGTACCATCATAGGGTATACTGATGCTGATTGGGCCGGTTGTACTGATGACAGTAAGAGTACATCAGGTGCCTGTTATTATGTCGGCAATAATTTAGTAGGTTGGAGTAGCAAAAAACATAATTGCACATCTTTATCTACGGCTGAGTCCGAATATATAGCAGCAGGTAGTTGTTGTGCTCAATTGTTATGGATAAAATAAATGTTAAGCGATTATGGGATTAAAGAAGATCAGTTACAATTGTATTGTGACAATCAAAGCGCCATTAACATATCTAAAAACCCGGTTCAACACTCGCGAACTAAGCATATTAAAATAAGACATCACTTTATACGCGAACTTGTTGAGACTAAGGAGTTAGAAATTCATTACCTACCTACTGATCTGCAACTTGCAGATATGTTCACTAAACCTCTAGACTATAATAGATTTCTGTATTTGCGTAATTCTATATGTATGGTATGTGCTGATTAAACTCTTAAGACCGTAATTTTTACCCTTTGTCCATTTGAGACAAAATGGGGGAGAAATTTGAGTCTTACGGGTTCAATGTTTTGTTCACATTTCATATAAACTTCTTGATCTTAGTGCATATTTGCAGGAACCGTTTCTACTGATTTTCTACCATCTCTCTCTAGTGTACAAATTTGTAAATAGTTGAGTTATGTAATTTTTGACTTTCTAGGAAATGGGTAGATAGTATCTTTTGTATAGGACTAGGTTTTATTTTTTTTGGTTCCCTAAGAGTTTAAGCTAACTCAAAGGAGATTTTGTCTCATATTTCCAAAGGGGGAGATTGAACCACCTTATACCTTTGACTTACTTAAGTCTATATTGTATAAGTGTTCATCTAATTTGGAAATAGTGACAAAATTTGTTGTCTAACCTAGAATCCAAAGAACCTCAGACTTATTCTCTCTAATCCTCTTCAATGATCCAAACAAGGTATAAATTGAATCACACTACACACATTAGAAGTGCATACATGTGTATATATTGCTCATAATTAATTGTGTGTTAAATTCCCCTTAAAATGTTGTTTTAATAATTTTTGGGAATTTTTAAACATTTTTAAAATAATGTTTTCTTTAATAAAAGTGTGTTTATAAACTTTGTGTGGTTAAATTGCTATTATGAAAACTTAGTTTTTCATTAGAATGTTTGATTGGGTAGAATATCAATGCGCTAGAGACTTTGCATGTAATTAATTTGGACGCGCGTTTGCCAGCCAATGAAATGCCAACACTTGTCATGCTCTTGTTATCTCATTTGTGTTTGTTTTGTGAGAGAATTGCCTGGTGTATTGTGGATCGTTAGATCAAACCTTATCTATGGCCTTCATGTGTTTAAGTCTATCCATGTGCTATCACTATGGACCAATCGCCTTCGTTTTAACCCACTGCTTTTTTACCACCCTTGGATCAAAGTCAATATAAAGAAGACTGAATCTCAACCGTTGATTGCTATCAGCGATCCAGAACCTTCCTTGGCTCCTATATAAACCCTCTCATTCTCAGCATTTTAAGACTTTTGGCAGTCGTCCAACTTGAGAGAAAAAAGAGAGAAGAGAGAAGTGAGAGAGAAGAGAGAAAAGAAAAGAGAGAAGAGAGATAAAGGGAACTGAGTTAGGGAAATCCTAACCCTAACCCTAAACAACTTCAAACCATATTCAAACCTTCGTACTTTCAGAAATCCAAACACAACCTTGAGTGTTTGAGAGAGATTGGTGTTACTGGTTTGATCGTTTGTAGCTGTAACCTCTTGATCTGTGATCTTGTTACCAACTTAGACATTTTGGTGAGATCTGTATTTCTTTTTCATAGAAATCTTAGATCTACACTATTGCATGTTATATATCACTAGATCTGCATATTTGTTTCTCATTTTAAGAAAATCTTTGCTGATTTAGATCTATAAATGTTTTATGCTTTCTGTTCTTATGAAACTAAACCTTGACCTAGTTGGATTCTCACTTGGAGATTTTCAATCTCGAAAATATTTTCAAAACTGAGATTGATTAAGATCTTGACCGATTTTAAATCAAGATATCCGTGGAATCTGGGATAGATTAAAAGGTCAAAAAGGTTCTAAGTTTTGTAAGAAAGAAAGAAAAGAAAATCACATCATATAGTCTTTATATGTAATTTTCTAGGATTGTCTGTAAAAACTAAGTGTGTGTGAGTTCATGCATGTGAATAGAAATCACATCACAAACACTTGACACACTACCACACTGAAAGTGTTGGGTATAAGATCAAAGATTATTGAGTCGACGCAAAGAAAGCTAAAGCAAAGGGGAAGTTATCAAACTGGAAGAACATCATCAACAATCAGATCTACAAGAAGTTAGAAGGACACCAAGTGGGGTATATTCCTAAACTTAGAATAGGCTGAGTTGTATGCATGTATGTTGTATTGTTTGTAACTGTTGTTTGTCTTAGTGGATTTTTACTTTCGTGACTTAGAAGTCACCGTGGATGTTTCCTCTATTGGGAGAGGTTTTACCACGTTAAAAATAGTGTGTTCTGATTATCTTCATCTCCTCATCTCATTCTATAGTGTGCTGATATTTTGAAACTATCTTAGTTTTAAAACTGATTACAAAGTCTTGGTTATTCTCGTACATAAGTTTTTTTGTAAACACATCTTGTTGTTTATCATTTTTATTTTCAAAAGAAAAGTGTTTCTTCAACAAACTTCTCGGAGTTGCTTATACAGTTTAATCAGTGTATTAAACGGCATTAGTAACGTTTTTCACTGGGTTGATGTCACCTACCACTGGACGAGCAGTAAAGGATGAAGTATAGCTCTTGTACTGCAATAAATAAGAGGCTGATCTAATGTATTCGTCAGCAACGGTTTGGTGCAAACCCCAGATAAGTTTCAAATGCCTTAAATTGACATCAGTTTCCTTAGGATATTTTCTTTTGCTGTCAACTACAAATAATCAAAAATTAAAAATGTCAATGACGCATTTTATCAAACACAAAGAAAACATAATTTCAAAAATAAAATAAAAAATAAAAATAACTTATCCCATTGCCATAAGGAGGGCATCTAGAACCTTGATATACATCGTCTCCATTTAATGGAGGATGTTGCCAATTTTTCATTACCACTCCATGTTCAAAATAATCCCTGTTGGCATCGGGAAGATTGACAACTAATGCCCTATTCAAAAACCTAGTTTTTAAGTAAAAAGTACTATCACTAACGACCCATCTGTAACAGTACATTATCTCTGAAATCCCTAAACGGGTTCCATGAAGTTGATTTAACCTATGAACTACATTGACTATTCTCCAAGTGTTTGGCGTTATTTTTGTAGGAATAACATCAAAAAACTGACAGAACTCCAAATATAAAGGGTTTGGAGGAAAAGAAAAGCCACATTCGGTCACAAAGAGACTGGGGAACCAATGTCCCTCAGCCAAAGAAAAATAGTCAGAAGGTTCAGAATGTTCTTCCAATATGACCCATGAAGGAATAGAAAAATCAGAGCAAAATTTATCAAGCGACTCAACAGGGTAAACCATGATGAATAAAGAAAATAAAAGAGAAAGAAGAAGATTTTACAGGAAGAGGGTGAATCAGTTGACAACGAACAATGGAAGAAACGAACGCACAAGATAGAGAAGAAGTTAAGAAGTTCTAAGATGCAGATTTGAAAAAGTAAAAGACGATCGAATTTTCTGAAGCGTTTAAATACTTTACCTTGGGAATGGAGAAAAACAATGATTACCAGGACGGACGATTGCGTACCCAGCGGCTAAAAAGAAGAAAGGGGCACAAAAAACGAAGCAGGTTAAGGAAATTCAAAATACTTTAAAAGCCTGATACTATGCACTCAAAAAAGGAGTTATAAACAACGAAAGTTTATCTAAAATCCATAAAAACTGAAAGTCTAGGCAGCAGAATGTTCCATACTTTTCTTCAGCATCAAAACTATGAAACATTGGGGGCTTCTGTTGATACCAAATTTAGTCTGCTGACGTGGATAAATTATGTGGAGACATGTGTCAATCTACATGGTACCCACAAACATTTTTTGAACAACACCTTGACTGCGAGGAGCTCAATCTCCCCAACCAACTCAGGCACTCCGAGCAACAAGTGTTCTCCGAGAAACTTTATCGTACCGAGCAACGCATGTATGCCAAGCTACTTAGGCGGTTCGAGCAGCTTAGGCGTTCCAAGCTGCATCTCTTACAGAGCATTCATATCCGGATAATCAAGAGGATGACTGCGCATTAAATGCTCATTATTATCACACAGATGTACATGCCTACTGGGCAGCTATGTATTATTCTTTCACATGTACAGCCTCAAGGCTATAAATATATTGTATCATCCTCATTATAGGGGACTCAAAATTTCTTGGTAAAACCTGTTATCGAGAATTCCAAACAGTCAGCAATAACAACAATAGTGGACGTAGGCCATTCTTTCAAGGCTGAACCACTTTAAAAATCTTTTGTCTTATTTATTTTTATCTGTGATTGAATAATTAGAGATAATCTAATTTTTTACATCAACAGCCCTGTTAGTGAAACAAACGAAAATACAAGAATCAACATTTAGACAATATGTGGCATGGTAGTGGACCATTACATGTGTAGACCATGTCTAAACTACAACTAAATCAAACCAGGGAGTTATAGGCATTCATTTTTTGTTACACTCTCTACCTATAAACTCTTTATCTTTACATTGAAGGAGCATTATGCAAAAATTCATGATTATGTGCAGAAGCAAGGAGGACAAATACCTACATAACTATGGTTATTCGAGGAGTGGGTAAGAGGTGTGAAAGGTTTCTTATAATGTATGTATATGTGTTTGGGGGCCTGTAAAAGGGGTTTTGTAGAGCATTATACGCCCTTGATTAGAATATATGGTTGCCACTTGAAGTGTCCAAATAGTGGATAGTTACTCACAACCATTGTTATTGAGGCAAACAATTTCATGTTCCCTATTACATATGCCCTTATGGAAGCTAAAACCAAGGAGACTTTGGACTTGGATTATATCTATTCTGAAGAAGGATGTCAGCGTGACAAATTCACATTATTGGACATTCATAAAAGATATACATAATGGTAACGTGCCTTCTTTAGAATAATTGTGTCCTAATTCAGAGTTGAGGTTTTCTGTGAGGCACTTGTACAACAACTTTAAGGTTGAATGTAGAGGCCTGGTATTGAAGGAACAACTTTATAATTGTGCCATGAGTACTATTATACCTGGATTTGAGAAGGATATCCGAAATACGAAGGCACCAGATGTGAAATTTCATGAATGAATGTCGTGAAATCCCCCTATCTGTGGACTAGGTCCCATTTCCCTACATGACCCAAATCAAATATGTTTTGGAATAATTTATGTGAGAGTTTTAATAGTCTGATTATAAATGCTAGAGATAAGACAAGATTGACTTTATTATAGGAAAAATATGTATTTTTATGAATAAAATGCATGTAAATAGACAGAAAAAAAAATACACAAAGGAATTCTTTATCCTAAAACAAAGAACACTACACCAAAAATCGGAAATGGTCACTGAAAAGGGGTCACAGCCAAGAGTCGTGATCGAATGGTCACGGCCCAAAGCCGTGACTACATGAAAAATTAGCGTGCCAAATTCCAAGACCCAGTGTGATCATAGATCGACTTGTAGGTGGTCACGACCTTTAATCGTGACTCGCATGGGTCACGGCTGACAACCGTGACCCGGCTGTGACCATTATGGTGCCAAATTTTCCACCACGTGTGGTCATGGATGGGTCACGGCTCATTTCCATGATCAGGAACACAAATACACACAACTATAGTCACGGCTTAGGACTGTGAACATTCTTAGCAGGGAGTCACGACTTTAGATCGTGACCATGGTCTTATTTCCACGCTGACGTGCTAGAAATAAAGGACTCACATCATGGGGTCACGGACCTAAGTCGTGACCATGGTCTTTATACTTAAAAAATACAGAATATGTTTTCATTTCCCCTGAAAACTTCTAAACAACCACTTCCTTCCCTCTCTCCGACGATTTCCCTCCCTCTCTCCGGCGATCTCCCTTCCCTCAATCTCAAGCTCTCTTATTCTCTCAATCTCAAAAGTAATCCAAACCCTTGTTATTTCATTGTGTGTATCTCCAAACCCTTATTTTTATTTCACTGTGTGCGTGTATTTCTGTGTGTATTTATGTCTGTGTATGTATTTCTCTCTCTGTGTGTGTGTGTGTGTATACGTGTGTGTATAATATCAAACCCTTATTAATTATTTCATTGTGTGTCTGTATTTCCAAACCCTTGTTATTTATTTCATTGTGTGTGTGTATTTATGTGTGTGTATATATATGTGTGTGTATACGTGTGTTTATTTCTTTGTGTGTGTGTGTGTGTGTGTGTAAACATGTGTGTATTGTGTATGTAGGCGTGTATAAATTATCATTCTGTTTATTGTGCCTGTATTCTAGAAAAAAATACATCTATATGATTAATGTTAGTTTAAGTTTCAAACTAGGGCAAATTTTAATTTAATGGATATTGTTGGTTTAATTTTCAAACTAGGGAAAATTTTAATTAAATGGATATTGTTGGTTTAAGTTTGGGGCTGAAATATAAAAAAATACCTCTCCATTAAAAAAATACCGGACCATTAAAAAAATACCAAACATAAGGGTTAATTTTAGGGATTGTTGGCTTAAATGACAAAAGTAGGTATTCAAAACATACTAAATTAACGGTTAATGATTCATTAGAGCCATTATTTATAGGAATTATATCCACGCCCTCATACACAATAACTAATTATTGATTCATTAGAGCCATTATTTATAGGAATCATATTCACGCCCTCGTTCATTATTCTCAGAAAAAATGAGTCAATGTGATAATCGATGGCAACAAGAGTATGAAAGGTTGCAATTGGTCCGCACTCGTACCTCTTTCATTAATGATTCTCATAAAGTGGGTACTCAGGTTTATTGGTATGGGAATAGGAAGATCGAACAATTTAACTACCTTGTAAACCGTGGAGTTCATTTCCAGCAAGACTACTTGTTCGATATATATATATATATATATATATATATATATATATATATATATATATATATATATATATATATATATATATATATATATATATATATATATATTGCGTACATAATCCCGATAGAGCACAGATCTTGCTTACAATGTTAGAGAAGGCCAAAAAAAAAATTCACCCATTATGGATCGAATTACGTACAAAGAGCATTAACGAAGACTGTGATGTCTCACGACATATACACGTCAAACTCAATCTTGCCAATAGGCTTAACAGGATGAGATTTCGAGTTCATGTCGCCAACATCTATGCATCCATTACAGATATGCTTCCTCTTAATTGGCCACGTGAAAAAATCCGTAGGTTTTTAAATAAAAATCCTGAATGGATGGAGATCAGGCATATTGAACTTTTGTTAAAGTCTTACCATGAACAGGTAGATTATAATATATGGTCAAAACATTTATTTTGTTATTTATATTTTCATATTGAAATTTGAAATTATGCATCTATTATTATAGATACACATTTAACTTTTATTATTTTTGTAGATAATGTCGGGCGGTAATGGAACCAATGATCCAACTAATAAAAACCAATAACCACAAGGAGAATTCTCATCACTAATTGGTGAGGAATACTCAACTCCACCAACTGTTCACTCCCCTACTCCACAAACTATTCACTCCCCTACTCCGAGTTCCAGTAAGCAAGGTACTCCTCCCACCAATCCAACATACACGGCCAATGCTCCTGAAACTACCGGGTCAGTTGAGAAGAAGCCCGTTGGGTTCTCTCTTTTGGGAAATAACCCCACGGGGGATAAGAATTACGTTCAGCAGTTTAAAGCCCAGTGTTTCTCCTTAGCAAAAATGAATGTGGGAGTGGGAGGATCTGAAAATTAGAACCTTGTAGATAAAGCTATTAAAGATGACATCTACGAGCAACTCAGCAAACGATTTTCATTTTCCTCCAACTCAAAAAATAAGGTGCTTTCTTGGGTTGATGACAACTCTGAACATATCGAAGAAACCTTAGATAGAAGCATTTCCCTAAGAGAGAATCAAGCTCTGATATTTTGGTGCTCAAAGACAAAGTCCCTTCGAATGTTGAGATGCCAGTCTCTCAATGGAATGATTTTCTGGAGAATGAGGCGAAGGACTCCAAAATGCTGCAAAGGGAGAAAAACAAGCAGAATATGGCCAACAAAACTTATGTCCATCGATTTGGCTTGAAATCTTATGAAGATTTGAAGAATGAGTGGATGACTATTACAAAAGGTAGCCCGAATGAAGGAAAGACACCGAATAGGGCCAACTTGTACGTGCATGTTAGACGGGGCAAAGATAATAAATTCTCTCCTTACTTGACTTAGGCTCTAAAATCAATAGAGTCTATCAGTAGTCAGTCAAATTCAAGACCGATCGAGGATATTGACAATGAAGCCATCGCACAAACCTTTGGGAAGGACCACAGAGGGAGGACGAGAGGTTTGGGGTCACATATGTCGAAAATAAGATTCAAACACACTGCACCTCTCATTGACGAGATTTTTTTGTGATAATAAGCATTTTGCGTCCAGCGATGATCATCAATCCAGGACTGAAGGGGATATAGTGGGGATTCAAAATGAATTGGGAGGTGTGAATGATAAACATACACAGATTATGTCCCTTTTAACCGATCGTATGCCCCTATATCCCCCAATGCATCCCAGCTTCTCTCCACAGATGCCAGAGATTCCTCAAAATTTTCCTCATTCTCCATTCCCCCCACACATTATGGTTCTTCCTTCAACATTCCCTTTATCAGCGCCTTAGCATGGCACAGGTCTTGGATCATCATCAATAACCCACGGTGACTATGGTGAGAAATACTATATATAAGAATTGAGTGATAAATTTATCGTTGGGATCTGCACGCTCATGTCCACTGTCGTAGGAACTTTAGTACATAATCGACCTTTACAGGAGGGTGAGTGTTAGATCGTAGTTGATACAGTATATGAGGGTTGTGAAACTATTCCAGCGCATGTCAACAGTAGAGAAGGGAATTTTTTTAAAAATTAAGTAGACTCTATTACCACTTGGCTATTTTATCGCTTGATCAAGGTGTAGCAATATTTTTGTAATGTTATAATAATATCAGTAGACAAATTTATTTAATTTGAGTTTCAGTGGTTTTATAGTATCGATGATTGGCGTGTTCTTATATTTAAGTTATTGCATAGTTTGATTGATTGGTGCGTTGTTGACTATATTAGTTCTTCGCTTTGATACTATATTAGTGCTTTGCTTTGATACTATATTAGTGCTTTACTATGCAACATGATATTTATGCAACATGATATTTATTTTATCATGTTAACAAAGGACTGCCATTTGAAGATTATTAAACGGATTTTCCACATTACAAAGAGTGGATGAGGGGGACTGACTGAATAGCTAATAGTTATGCTAAAGGCGTTCAAGAATTTATTAGATACGCTTTTAAGGACCTTAAAAGTGAGAAGATTCCGTGTTCGTGCACCCATTGTACATATGGAAAATATAAATCTTTAGAAGATGTTGAGTTACATTTAATAATGTGGGGAATTTTTCAAGATTATAACAAGTGGACATACCATGGTGAAAAACATGTACCTTATGTTCCCGAAGAATTATCGGTAACCAAACGCATAGCAAAACACCAATAAGTGGAAGTGGTAAATGATTCACCAACACATCATCCATTGACCGACCTAATTGACGATGCTTACGAAGTCCACCATGACCAAAACCACCAACCTATGGAGACAGATAATGCGCATAATGAACAATTTGATACTGAACTACCAGGAGACAGAGAATATATACGGTTAAAAGTCGATGCGACTAGACTGTTGTATAAATATTGCGATAAAGATCATTCGGTATTATATGCAATTATTGGCTTGCATAACTTAAAGAGTCAATTTGTCTTGTCTGGGAATAGCGTAATCAGAATTCTTTAGTGGGTTAAAGAAATTCTCCCAAAAGAGAACACGTTACCAGACAATTATCCTACCATGAAGAAGATCTTGAAGGGTTTGGGATTAAAATACCAATATATTCATGCATGCAAGTATGATTGCATATTGTATTGCAATGAACACGGAGAGAAGGATGAATGTCCAATATGCGGTGAGACTAAATATGTCGCTTGTGAGAAGGTAAATGACAAACCTACAAAATATCATAAGATCTCGCAAGTCCCACAAAAGGTTTTGAACTATTTTGCCCTTGCACCACTGCTAAAATGATTTTCTAGTGTACCGTGGATAGCAGAGGCCATGACATGGCACGCTCAATGCGAGGTGGGTGCGAATATGATGCGTTATTCAGTTGATTCACTCGTCTAGAAAATTTTAAATGCACGACACCGTGAATTTCAAAAATAACCACACTGATATACCCATATATACCCTCGATCAGGCCGAGGGTTTCCTCCACCCAGAGGAGGGCTCAGGCCCAAGACGAGTCCAAAAAGCACGACCCCGTTACAGGAAGGATCGCCCAAGATGACCCTTCAAGGGTCCGACCCCTCATAGCCGAGATGACCCTTCAAGGAGCCGACTTTTCATGGCCCAGACGACCCTTCAATGGGCCGACCCCTCATCATGGCCCAGATAACCCTTCAAGGGGCCGACCCCTCATCATGGCCCAGACGACCCTTCAAGGGTCCCCTCATCATGGCCCAGACGAACCTTCTAGAGGCCGGGTCGATCCCTCATTATAGCCCAGACAACCCTTTAAGGGACCGACCCCTCATCATGTCCCGAACAATAGTACGAGGGGGCGATAGTAAGAGGCCGCATTCTGTCGGGCCCAATGCCAACATCAACTTTTGCCTCGATCTGGCATATTAGGCCAAGGATGACATCATCACAGTGCGTGATTTGGGATACGCGTGGAACAGTGTGCATGGGACTCATATGGAATGTGGACAAGACCGTTATAATAATATCACCCCCTCATGTGAGGGAATATTATGTCATTATTAATTGCAAGTGGCACATCCAGGTGTCAGCAAGGGATTGCCTAGATCATCATTCACATGCACCATGCATGCTTGGGGGGTACACTACACCCCTAATGTCCTATATATACTTGTTACCTTCAAACTTGTAGGGGGGTCGATAATTTGTAACCTTAGCTAAAACTCTTCTTGTACACAGTAGAGAGAGATTGAGCTTATGTGCATTGTATCCAAGGCCATTAGTGCCCATACTTAGTGGATCACACACTCGCAGTGGATGTGGGCCTAATTGGCTGAACCACTATACATCATTATCTTATTCCTCTTATGCCCATCCCCTTCTATACACTTACACACATATACATCTCTATGGCTGCCATTGTTATTACTGTTTGAGCTCATCATCACTTATTTGGTGGTGTTGAATCTTAGCATCATCAGTTTGGCGTCGTCTATGGGAACGAGAAGACATCTCTTCATTTATACATCTTAACCTCACCAGGAACTCTGGTGGTGAACCAGTTTTCCCCCTTTGTGGATTTGTTTCACCATTGAAAGAGACCCATTAAGGTTCTTAAGATCATCAGTCTTTTGATCAGTCATCTCTCTATAGCTCAAACATATAGCACCGGAGATGCTACCACCACCACCTACTCCACATGATAGTGGAGTAGAACCTAGTTCAGGTCAAGTACCACCTCAGTCTGAGATGGATGATGTGGCAGTCGCTTTTAAGTCTTTGGCAGCAAGCCAACGAATTATGCAGGAGCAATTTACAGCTCTTAGCCAAAACATACTAAGACCTTCAGGAGTCTCACCAGAGATGATTACTCTGGCAGCAGCTCCAGGGCAGCATGAGGCCAGGGGACCACCCCAGGCACCATGCAAAGACTTTCCACCTCCACAACGGCAAAGGGTTGTTGCTGACCCCCGGCGTCTATGCCTGGGGAGGCAAGGAAACCCTTGCCTGGAAGACAGATATGATGATCTGGTGGTGGAAGAGGCCCCCATAGAGTGCTGGGAGCCGTATGAGGTCTCCAACAATACTGTGCGACCTATCCAGGAGAGCAGAGGCAAGTGTGGAAGGTAAAATCCCGACCACCGCCTGAGAGGATCTGCTTTCGATCGTCTGAGCAGGGGGTCGGCCTTTGAGAGGCTAGGCCCAGTAAATGACCTGCGGGAAAAATTGTCCCGATCGAGAAGTGTTGCGAGATCCAGGAGGGAGGCAACAGATGGTCAACCTCATGAGGGCCGACCCTATGGACGGGACAACGGCCAGGGGGAAGTAAACAGCCGACACAGGCCCGCCATAGTAGAACCCTTCGTCTACCTCAAAAAGGTGACAGTGGATAATATCGGCTAAACCGACCCTAAGAGACCATGTAATGACTCGGTCCAAAGGGTGGAAGATAAAATTGGTGACATCCTGAAGAGCGGGGATCCTCTTCAAAGAGGATACTCCGTAGGCTCACCCTTTGTGGCGAAGATAGTCAACTTCCCAATACCATCTAAGTTTGAGCCACATGTGGTCACCCCAAGATATGACGGGAGTACCAACCCTGTCCATCATATTGAGATGTACCAATCAGCAGTAGATAAATACTCTATCTCAGATGATATGAGGTATCGTGCCTTTTCTGGCACTCTGACTGGGGCTGCACTTGTCAGGTACATGTCTCTTCCAAAGAACTCCATTGAAAGTTTCAAGTAGTTAGCAGATCAGTCCATCCATAACTTTTTCTTTGGAGTGAGGCCACAGAAGAAGACCACACGCCTACTCTACGTTAAGTAAGGGAAGAATGAGAGCCTAAGAGACTGCATAGCCAGATTTAATAAAGAAAAGTTAGAGGTCGAAGACTATGAGGAAAGTATAGCCATGACAGCCCTCATTATGGGGCTCCAAAAGGGGAAGCTATTATGGAAGCTTGCCGAAGACCCCCCGAAGATGATGGACTAATTGTTATCGACAGCAGGAAAGGTGATGAACACCGAAGAGGTGATGGCTATAAAATACGAAGATGAAAAAGGAGGCACTAGTGGGGGTAAGTACCAGAAAAGAAATAAAGAGGGGAAGAAGAGGCTAGCAGATGATAGATTTGTTGACTATACCCCTCTGACGGTCAGTTGCGAGCACATTTTGAATGAGATAAAGAGTGATCGATCGTTGAAGTGGCCTGAGAAGTTAAGGGTAGCCCCTCATAAGAGGAATAAAAATATGTGGTGTGACTTTCACCAAGACCATGGCCATGTGACCGATAAGTGTTTTGCCTTGAAAGATGAAATTTAAAAATGCTAAAAGAAGGGAATTTAAGGAAATACGATGATAAGAGTGCCTTCAAGAGGGGCCGAGGTGACAACCCCGGAAAGAAGAGGGGCGATACGGGCAGAGAAGATCCTCCAAACAGAAAAGAAGACCCTTCAGATGATGAGGACGACCCTGAACTCCCACCGAGAGACGATCATGGCCCTGTCAAGAGACTCAATATGATCTCACTCGGTGTTGGTGTTAGGATGATCTCTGGAGGGCTAGCAGGAGGAGGGTCAGAAGTCGCGGACAGGAAGGCCCATGTAGCTAAAGCTAAGGCAGTAACAAAAGTTGTACATTCAACCTCTATTGAGGTTAAGTCAGAAAAAAGGAAGAAAGTGGATATGGATACTCTGATAGTGGGATTCTAAATAATGGACTTCAAAGGCGTCTTAGCCCCATATGATGACCCTCTCGTTATCACTACCAGGGTACACGAGTGTGAGGTGCCGAGGATCCTGGTAGATGAGGGTAGTTCTGTAAATGTGATGTTCTGGTCGTGCTTTAATGCCTTGGATCGTAGTCATGCCAGGATCGTCCCCTACCATCACCCCTTGATTAGTTTCAGTGGAGAAAAAATTCATCCTCTAGGAGTATTTAAGGATGATGTTAGGATGGGGGATGAGTGGCCGAGATGGCTTACCAAGAAGGTCAAGTTTTTCGTTATGGATGAACACGTCTTCTAAGCCTGCAACATTATACTAGGGTGAGTGACCCTCAAAGAATTTGAGGCCGTGCCGTCCATGGGTCATCAGATGATAAAATTCATGACCCCTTACGGGGTAGGGGAAGTTTAGGGAGACCAGACGATGGCACGGGAATGTTACTTCAACTCCGTCGAAGAAAGAGAGGCACACAAGAAGGCAACAACTACTTACAATATTGATACCCTTGACCCCAGGGATGAGAAAAAACTGAAGAAAGGAGAAGTCGCAGAAGAGGTAGAATCCATCATCCTCAATGAGGATGAGCCAAAAAAAACCATCCAAATCGGCAAAGATCTTAAGACAGGCATAAAAGAATACCTCATCAAGCTGCTAAGGAGAAGACAAAATGTCTTTGCATGGAGTCATGCAGATATGCCAGGGATCAACCCCGAAATTATGAGCTATAAGCTCAACATAGTAGAGGGCGCAAAGCCAGTGAAGCATAAGAGGAGGATTTATTCTCAAAAAAAGTATGAGGTCATTTGGGATGAGGTCAAAAAGCTAGAAGATGCAGAGTTTATCAGGGAGGTCATCTATCCCGAATGGCTATCCAACACAGTCATAGTACCCAAAGCCAATCGGAAATGGAGGATGTGCATAGACTTCACCGACCTCAAAAAATATTATCCCAAAGACAGTTTTCCTCTCCCCTGTATTGACCAGATGGTAGACGCTACCGCAAGCTATGAGCTCATGATCTTCATGGATGTCTATTCAAGTTATAATCAGATCTTTATGAGCCCTGAAGACTCAGAAAAAATAGCTTTTATTACTGATAAGGGGACATACTGTTATAGGGTCATGACCTTTGGCCTAAAAAATACGAGGGCAATGTATCAGCGCCTTGTGAATAAAATGTTCGAGGACCAAATTGGGAAGTCCATGGAGGTCTATGTAGATGACATATTGACCAAGAGTTTGAAGGCCGAGGATCAAGTGGCCGACCTCGAGAGGACCTTTAACATGATGGCCAAGTATCAGATAAAACTCAACCCGACCAAATGTGTCTTCGGGGTCGGAGCAGGGAAGTTCTTGAGGTTCATTATCAACCAAAGAGGCATTGAGGCCAATCCTGAGAAAATAAAGGCCCTCATAGAAATGAAGACCCCCAAGACCATCAAAGACGTTCATAGGCTCACAAGGTGAGTGGCTTCTTTGAATAGGTTCGTGTCCAGAGCCACAGATAGGTGTTTACCGTTCTTCAAAATTCTAAGAAAGGCCTTTGAATGGAACAAAGAGTGTGACCAGGATTTCAAGGAGTTAAAGTCCTACCTCCCTTGATATTGTCACGACCGGTGCAGGGCGAACGACTACATGTGTACCTAGCCATCTCAGAATCAGCCATCAGCGCAGCCATTGTGAGAGAAGAGGATAGGATACAGAAGCCGGTGTATTTTAATAATAAGTCACTCCAAGTGGCAGAGCAAAGATACCCAAGGATGGAGAAGTTGGACTATGCATTAATTCATGCATTAAGAAAGATGAAGACGTACTTCCAGTCCCATACTATAGTCATCCTTACCGACTCTCCTCTCAAGCAGGTCTTGCACAAGCCAAAAAAATCAGGGAGGCTAATGGCCTGGGCTATAGAACTGGGAGAGTTTGACATTATATATCAACCTAGGATGGCCATTAAGGGGAAAGCATTAGCTGATTTCGTGGATGAATTTACTTGGGAAGATGATGAGACTGAAGAGGAGAGCCTCAAGAAGACAGATACATGGCAAGGCAAAATTTTTAACCCACCCATAGAAAAGGCTGAGACAATCACCGCTAGAGAAAAAGTGGCAAAAAACGAAAAGGGGAAATATCTATTTAGACAGGGGCCCCTCATTGAGGGAAACTTCTCGAAGGAACAGGCTGTGTGGAACCTCTTCATTAACAGGTCTTCTTGTGAGAGCGGAAGTGGGGCCATTTTAATTGTATCAGCACCCGACGGCACAAATACAGAGTACGCCCTGAGGTTCAACTTTAAAGCCTCTAATAATGAGTCCGAATATAAGGCCCTGATAGTAGGACTCTCCTTGGCTAAGTCTCTTAGTGTTTGCCAGGTCTTGGTCCATAGTGATTCAAGACTAGTGGTGAATCAGATACTAGGAGCCTATGAGGCCAAGGATGAGAGAATGGCTAAATATCTTGAAAGGGTAAAAGCGCTATTAAAGAACTTTATAGAAGTAAAGTTGAAGAGGATAACTAGGCTCGATAATGGTCGATCTGATGCACTTGTTAGGCTGGCCTCAGTAACTAGGACAGATGTCAGGAGGACAGTCCCAGTAGAAATTTTGCTTCGACCGGCGATTGAAGAGGAAGAGGGAACACTTGGCTTTTGCTTAAATATCAGCATGGAAGCTTCGTGGATGGACCCTCTAATCAGATACATTAAAGAGGGGGAGATGCCAAAAGCAAGGCAAGAAAGGAAGAAGTTGAGATACAGAGCTGTGAAATTCACTGTCATCGGAGACACCTTGTACAAAAAGGGTTTCTTGCTCCCCTTGCTCAGATGTGTGCACCCGTCGGAAGTCCCACACATCTTGCAAGATGTGCACGAGGGGTCATGTTCAAGCCATATTAGGGGCAGGTCATTAGCAAAGAGGATATTAACCCATGGATACTGGTGGCTGACCCTGGGGAAAGACGCCACGGCATACGTAAAAAAGTGTGTAAATGTCAAAGGTTTTCCACCATTCCTCACCAGCCCCATCAACCTCTTACCTCTATCACATCCCCATGGACATTCACGATATGTGGAATCGATCTAGTAGGACCCTTGCCTAGGGCCGTCAATAACTATCGATACTTGATCGTGGCAATTGACTATTTTTCAAAATGGGTGGAAGCGGAGCCGATGGTAATGATCACCGAATAGAAGACCTTCCAGTTTATCTGGAAAAATATTATATGCAGATATGGTCTCCCTAACACCCTCATCTCGGATAACGGGCCTCAATTTAAGAATACATCTCTGGAGAAATACTGCGAAAGGGTCGGTGTTAAACAATTCTTCTCAACCCCAGGACAACCTTAGACTAATGGGAAAACTGAAGTTATAAATAGAACAATCCTAGACGGGGTCAAGAAAAAACTCTAAGAGGCAAAAGAAAGATGGGTTGAGGAGTTGTACGCTGTACTGTGGGCCTACAGGTTTATGGCCAAGACCCCTACCGGGGAAATCCCGTTCATGCTAGCATATGGCTCAGAAGCCGTCATCCCCGCCGAGATTGGGTTTCCTACTCAAAGAGTCCAAATGTATGACCCCCAGAGGAGTATGGAAGAAAGGATACTTAATCTAGACTTGATAGAGGAGAGAAGAGAAGACACTAAGATAAGGCAGGCAGCTTATCAGCAAAGGACCGCCAGGTTTTACAACCAAAGGGTGAAGTAAAAGCCAATCGTCGTGGGGGACCTAGTCCTCAAAAAGACTTGGCAAAGGCCTAAAAAGCTCTAACCAAATTGGCATGGCCCAGACAGGGTCATTGACGAAGTTGTCCCTGGAACCTATAGGCTAGAAAACCTTGAAGGGGAACCCTTTTCGAACCCCTAGAATTCCGATCATTTGAAGAAATACTATCAATAATGTAATGTCCTATCGGACCACAGTTGTAATGAATGTATTGCTCCAACAGAACACTTGGAATGTTAATGAGAATGTCATATTGGCCCCTCATCTTGTGTTTCTTAATTCTATAAAGATTGGGGTTATCCTCGTTAAACCACCCTCGGCTATTATGAGGGCAAATGGTGGGGACGACCCCCCATTGACACTCAAGAAAGTCGAGGGGGGACTTAAAAATTTAAAACACCATTTATGTTGGTGGAAACCACCCTCGGCTATGATGAGGGAAAATGGTGGGGACGACCCCCCATTTTCCCTCATCATAGACGAGGAGGGACTTAAAATTTAAAACATTATTTATGTTGGTGGAAACCACCCTCGGCTATGATGAGGGCAAATGGTGGGGACGACCCCTCTTTCACCCTCAAGAAAGACGAGGGGGGACTTAAAATTTAAAACATCATTTATGTCGGTGGAAACCACCCTCGGCTATGATGAGGCTAAATGGTGAGGATGACCCCCCATTAACCCTCAAGAAAGACGAGGGGGGACTTAAAATTTAAAACATCATTTATGTTGGTGGAAACCACCCTCGGCTATGATGAGGGAAAATGGTGGTGACGACCCCCCATTCACCCTCAAGAAAGACGAGGGGGAACTTAAAATTTAAAACACCATTTATGTTGGTGGAAACCACCCTTGGCTATGATGAGGGAAAATGGTGGGGATGACCCCCCATTCACCCTCAAGAAAGACCAGGGGGGACTTAAAATTTAAAACACCATTTATTTTGGTGGAAACCACCCTCGGCTATGATGAGGGCAAATGGTGGGGACGACCCCCCATTCACCCTCAAGAAAGACGAGGGGGGACTTAAAATTTAAAACATCATCTATGATTGGTGGAAACTACCCTCGGCTATGATGAGGGCAAATGGCGGGGACGACGCCTCTTTCACCCTCAACAAAGACGAGGGGGGACTTAAAATTTAAAACATCATTTATGTTGGTGGAAACCACCCTCGGCTATGATGAGGGCAAATGGTGGGGACGACCCCCCATTCACCCTCAAGAAAGACGAGGGGGGACTTAAAATTTAAAACATCAATTATGTTGATAGAAACCACCCTCAGCTATAATGAGGGCAAATGGTGGGGACGACCCCACATTCACCCTCAAGAAAGAAAAGGGGGGACTTAAAATTTAAAACATCATTTATGTTGGTGGAAACCACCCTCGGCTATGATGAGGGAAAATGGTGGGGGCGACCCCCCATTCACCCTCAAGAACGACGAGGGGGGACTTGAAATTTAAAACATCATTTATGTTGATGGAAACCACCCTCGGCTATGATGAGGGCAAATGGGGGGGACGACCCCCCATTCACCCTCAAGAAAGACGAGGGGGGACTTCAAATTTAAAACATCATTTAGTTGGTGGAAACCACCCTCGGCTATGACGAGGGGGAATGGTGAGGACGACCCCCCATTCACCCTCAATAAAGACGAGGGGGGATTAATGGGATGGTTAACTCATCATATCATCAGCTAAGATAAATCATGCAAGAGAAGCATAGAAGACAGGAAGAGGCATTATATTATAAACAAAGTGTTATAAATTCTTGTCCAAAAAAAATAAAGTACAAAAATATTTGTTACATAAAGAGGGTATAGGCTATAGATAGCCATCCTACTCAGCAGCATCAGCAAGCAAGGTTTCAACGTCAATCAGAGGAGTTTCTTCAGTGACCAAAATAGGTCGATCCTCATAGGTGTCGGTGCCTTCGATGTGTACTTGAGCCTCTAAATGGGCTAGATACTTGGCTGTGAGCGAGTCTTATATCTCCACTGCTTCAAGAGAGGGACGGATGGACGACACGACATCAGAAAATTTTAAGACGACCCACCAACAGGACATCTTAATTCCACACTCCAGGTACTCAAGGCCAAAGCCCTGAAACTCATCCGAAAGCTTGTAAGCCTCCACTACATCGACCCCGGCTTTCTTCACTGCCTCATCAAGTTCAGCCTTAAATTGGGCCCCCTGGCACGTCAAAGCTTCTTCCTTTTCCTTGATAAGGTCGTCCTTCACATTCAGGTCAGCCTCATACTGCTTTGCCAGCTCATCGAGGATCCTTGCCTGCTCGGTCCTCGCACTCTCTAGCTCTGCACTTGCAGTCTCCAGTTCGGTCTTCAGATCGGCCTCATGCTGAATAGCTCTCTCAGCCTTATGGAACTTCTGTTAATTTTCAGCCATCCACTTAGTGGTCGAGGTGAAGGCACAAATAGACTGCATAGACAAACACATGTTAAAAGGGGCCGATGGAACAGTTTATGAAATGATAAATAAAAAAGAATGAAGTTAAAAGAGGTACCTGAGCCAAAGTGTGCAGACCGTAATCATAAACCTTGGCCGGGGGCATCTTGGATAAGAATTCATAATCTGAGCTCGAGGGTGCAAAAAACATTAAGGCTTTGGCCACCCTCAATTTGGTAATGAGGGACGAGGGTTCAGCCTTGAGAAAAGCAAGATTTTGAGACCAATAGGCACCCATGCTATAAGAGGAGATGGTCCCCTCAGTGTGTGCCTGAGACACCTCTACCCTCGCCCTCGTTCGTGAGTCAGGCCAGGAGCCCTCAGGAACTTCAAGCTCCTTTATTTTGCGACTATCGGAGGTAGGCTACACTTTTATAGACCTCACGGCCTTTGTCTTCTTATGAGCTTGCTAAGGCTCCTTTCCTTTCCTCTTTCCCAATCCAGGTAGTAAACTTGGGGCAGTCATCTCTCAAAGTTGATCAGATATATTTACTGGATGACCTGAAAAGGGGACGATATATCAAAAAGATATAGTGGTAAAGATGAAACACGGAGAAAATTAATAATTGAGCAAAAAAACACTCACATAATTCTGTCAGGGGGGCGACCCTCAGACCAGCTTCTTTGAGGAAGAGAGGGGTTATCAAATCTTTAAATTTTCCAAGTTCACCCTCCTTCCCTCGTTCCCCCAAGTAGTCAATAATGACCCTCTCCTCCAAGCTGAGTCCGAGGTCTGAGTGCCCTTTCATGGAGGGGTTGGACCATGCCCTAGGAACCCTCGAGCCGTCTTTTATGGGATCAGCCTCGGCGGGGAATTCCCAATCCCCATAGATAAAGAAAAACCTCTTCTTCCAGTTATGATTGGAAGTCTTATCTACGTGAAGAAGCTTCTTGTCGGACTTCCTAGCCCCAAAATGAAAATACCCAGGCTATTTAGACGACAAGGTGATATTGTAACAGGCTATGAACAAATTGACCGAGGGCTCGTCGGTGAAGGTATTCTTCCAAAGGGAGACATAGACGAGGATAGTCCTCCATGAATTGGGAGGAAGTTGAGAGGGATCAACCCCAAGGGCAGATAAGATGTCGACGATAGCAGGGTGTAGAGGGAACCTAACACCTACCCTTAGCATCTGCTCATAAACAGCAATATCTCCCTCGTCCCCCTGGAAGACCCTCTCATCTTCAGTTGGTACCCTCATACTTATATTGGATTGAATACCAAAGAGATGCCTCCATAATAAGAGGTCGCGATCCTTAACTGATGATACATAAGCCGAGGCGCTAGAAGTGTCAACTCGACCATCATCATCAGATCTCTCATTATCATCCCCGGATCCCTCAACCTCGTCGCCTATCGGAGGACCATCTGGAAAGGATACTTGAAAAGTAAGAGGGGATTTATCACAGGGACAGCCTCTGTATGGTATATCCCCTCGGCTTGTCGGCCTGGTCTAAGAGTTGATGTCTCTCTCCTCCCAGAAGGACCAGCACCCATCGGCGATGATGCTCTCTTATTCATTTCCCCCTCGTATGACTGACTTTCGGCTGGACGACCCATAGGACTCAGATGGTAAAATTATGGCTAAAGGGATGGGGAAGATGGGCCATACCCAGTTAGGGTCGGCCCCTCATCTTCGCTCATTCTCCTCCTCTATTCGTCTAATCTCAACAAAGAAGTTCTCCCTCAAGGTTGGGAACTCCTTGGCTAAATCATAAAGTCTTCTAAGCATTAAGGGGAAGACCCTACACTTAACGTAATTTGGCTAAGCTAACTACAAACAAGTTCACAGTTGACCAAATTTGACTCTTGGATCAAACCCAAAGAAATGAAAAGTTTTTAATATTGAACACTCAAGAATAAGAAAAATAGTTCGCCGGAGAAGAACGTCGAAAAAAGTAAGTAAGCCCTATAAATGCCACAAAGAGGCATTGAACCACCACTGAAAGATGAGGAGCGAAGGCTGAAGAACTTAAAAATCTAAATGATGCCCTACAACCACCACTGTAAGGCGGGTCTACATGCCAGAAAAAGCAAAACAACCAAGGAAAAGACGAAAAGAAACCCAAATGCAAAATACAAATTGTAAACAGAAGTTGAAGGCTAAATGAGGAATTTAAAGCAAAGAAAGGTTACCTGAGGATGGAGGCAAAGATAACGAAACTTGAGACAAATCGCAGAAATGGAGGTTGGAATCGCTAAAGAGTTAGAGAGAGAGAGAGCCTAGGCGCGAAGAAGAAGAAGAATAAATAATTATTTCAAAAATCCTTTAAGAACATTGTCATATGTGGGTCCAATAATCAATGTAAGACACTGCCCACGAGGAGGGGCATCATTAGGGCACGAAGCCCAAGAAGGGTGTGCAGATGTCACACTTGGGGAATATAAATAATGATGGACATCAGGCGATATAAAACTTGACAGATGCCACCCATCCACCTTACCACTTAGGTGGCATTCAAAAGAAACATTATCCCTCATCCATCTGAGCAACATCGATGGCTAAGGGCTGGGGGTGATTGATATACCCATATATACCTTCGGTCAGGCCGAGGGTGTCCTCCACCCAAACGAGGGCTCAGGCCCAAGACGATTCCAAAGAGAACAGACCCGTTATAAAAAGGATCGACCTAGACGACCCTTCAAGGGGCCGACCCCTCATGGCCCAGATGACCCTTCAAGGGGCCGACCTCTCATGGTCCAGACGACCCTTCAAGGGGTCGACCCCCTCATCATGGCCCAGATGACCCTTCAAGGGATGGACCCTCATTATGGTCCGGACGACCCTTCAAGGGGCCGACCCCTCATTACATCCTAGACGACCCTTCAAGGGGCCGACACCTCGTCATGTCCAGAACGACAGTACGAGGGGGAAATAGTATGAGGCCACATTTAGTCGTGCCCGATGCCAGCATCGACTTTTGCCTCGGCCTGGCATCTTAGGTCGAGGGTGACGTCATCACAGCGCGTTCTTTGGAAGACGCGTGGAACAGTGCGCGTGGGACTCATATGGCACGTGGACAAGACTGTTATAATAATATCATCCCCTCACGTGAGGGAATATTATGTCATTATTAATTGTAAGTGGCACATCCAGGTGTCAGCAAGGGAATGATTAGATCATCATTCACATGCAACATGCATTCTTGGGGGTACACTACACCCCTCAAGTCCTATATATACTTTTTACCTTTAACCTTATAGGGGGATCGATAATTTCTAACCCTAGCTAAAACTCTGCTTGTACACAGTAGAAAGAGATTGAGCTTATGTGCATTGTATCCAAGGCCATTAGTGCCCATATTTAGTGGATCACACACTCACAGTGGATGTAGGCCTAATTAGCTGAATGACTATACATCATTATCGTATTCCTCTTATAATCATCCCCTTCTATACACTTACACACATATGCATCTCTATGGCTGCCATTGTTATTACTATTTGAGCTCATCATCACTTATCTGGTGATGCGAAATCTTAACATCATCACACGCAATGTTCCTCTTGCAATCTCAACTGATGGGTTTAACCCTTTCGATAATTTAAGTACTAGTCAAAGTTATTGCCAGTTCTAATGGTGCATTTAAGTCTCCCTCTGACACTGTGCATGAGAAAGGAGTTCACATTATTATCTTTATTGATACCCGGACCGAAGGCTCCGGGTGATGATATTGATATATTTTTAGCCCCATTAATCGAAGAGCTTAAAGAGTTGTGGGATAAAGGCGTGACGGCGTTCGACTCTCACAAGGGTGAAGAGTTCACACTTAAAGCAATGGTGATGTGGGCGATCCATGACCGTCCTGCTTATGGGACCTTGTCCGTTTGTAATGTTCATAGTTATTATGGATGTCCCATATGTGGGGAGAAAACTGAAGCCATTTGTCTATAACATAGTAGTAAGATGAGTTACACGGGTCATCGTAGATTTCTGTCGACCAGTCACCCTTTCAGGAATAACAAGTCTAACTTTTATCCTATTGGTCACAAGCGTCGGATGCAACCTTCTCAACTTTCTGGTCAGCAGATCGAGGAGAAGGCGGCGGTTGTGACTGCGGGGAATAGGTACATAGGCAAACACCCCAAGTTTGTAAACCTAAAGAATAAAGCAAGGGGAGCTCCTAACGATCCTACTAAAGTAAAACCATGGTCTAGGCGATCAATATATTTTGATTTGCCGTATTGGAAAGATCATCATGTGAGGCATGTAATTGATGTGATGCACACAAAGAAGAATGTTACAGAACATCTTATAGGAACATGTCTGGGTGGATCTCATTCCAAATATGGAGAGTGGTCCCGATGAGATCTACAGGATATGAAGTTAAAGAAGAAAATTTGGTTAAAAAATGATCCTACAACAGGAAGAATTTCTACCCCTCCAGCTGATTTTACTTTGACTACTAGTGAGAAAAAGATTCTCTTAGACATGTTGTTCAACTTGAAGACTCCAACTGGTTCTTCTGGTAATTTACATAGGATCATTAACTACCAAACAAATGACTTAAAACAGTGCAAGTCTTATGACTGGCATGTAATCATCCAATTAATCCCTCTGTTATTTCGACATTGATTCTCTGAACACAAAGATCTCTGTCAGGCAATTATGTAAATCATTTTGTGTTTTACCCTAGTTTGTGCAAAAGTGGTAAACATAAGGCACATTAGAGCTACAAAATCAACTTTAGCCGAGGCAGTTTGTGTATTAAAGAAATATTTTCCTACGTCATTCTTCGATATCAGCATCCACTTGCTTGTGCATTTATTCGATGAAGCTTTATTATGTGGTCCCGTTAGGTATCGTTGGGTGTATTCTTTTGAGCACTTGATGAAAACTTTCAAAGATTACTTAAAGAATACACGGTATATTGGAGTGTTAATTGTTGAAGAATACGTAACTGTGGAATCATCGTTATAAGGTAGGTAATATATTCCAGAACAAGAGGTGAGGAGGTTCAATCCTCGTAGAGGAGGAGTGATCGAGGAACCTGGCGAGTTTGAGGACGAAGTACCGTTTGGGAACCCTAAAGAGGTGAAACTCACAAACATACAATACGAGCAAATAGCTCGTTATGTCTTTGAATCGCAATATGAAGTCAAAGATGGAGAGTGTGGGTATCTATTGAAGTCTTCTTCTTTGATTATATTTATTTTATATATTACAATCTAAACTCTACAATTTACCCATAGGAAGTAAGAGAATGAAACTGCTCAAAATCAAAGGAGAAATTGCACGACAACTGATTTTAGGGCATGGGCATCAAAAGAGGTAAAATTCACATCTTATGTGCGCGATTATTTATTCATGTGTGATAAAAACATGTCTTAATACAAATTCATTAATAAATGAAGCTTTTAAAAAGAGGTGATGTCTCTTCCAGGCTTGCACGCCTAGCAAAAGGCTCTAATTTTCGTGCAAAAGAGTTTAAGAAATTCTGCACCAATGATTTTGATTTTATTTCATATCCATATGAGGAAAATCTTTTAATGCAAAATAGTGGAATATCAATTTCTGCCTTGAACACCTGTATCGCTAGAAAAAGCGATAAAATCCAAAGAATATGGTGCTAACCTATTATGGGATAGTCCAACAAATCCTAGAACTTGATTACTTAGATTTCATAGAAATCGTATTCTACTGTGATTGGGTAAAGGTGGAGGATACTACGAATGCTTGCAAGTTGCAAAGTTGATCCTGACTCCAAACTTATTGTGGTAGATTTATCAAAGCTGAAGAGTAAAGATTGCATAGTCGATGAGCCTTTTATTTGTGCCTTTCATAACGTAAAGAGGTGTTCTACTCGAAGTGCATAAACAATGGCAATTGGTCTATTATTGTGCATGCACCAAAGGGTATGACTACTGAAGTGGATGCATTGAAGGCTCCAAAAGAGTTCCAGTCAGCTCTTTATGACAACCCTAATTTGAAGGCTCTTTTAGTTAATTTAGAGGAAGATTGAGTATCAAAATATTATGTTAACCTTGTCAATCTTATTTGTATCCTATTTTAATATTGACATTGTATTATCACTTTACTTTGATGTATGAATGTTTAGTTACTTTTACAAATGTTTAATATGATTTATGTAAGTTAACTTTCGATAATATGTTATGCTCAGTCAAATATTTACTTACTTTCACAAGACTTTATTTAATGGCCTTGTTGGATCGCAGGAATCGGGTACTCTTTACTTTAACTGAAGTAGTTATATAATTGATATGCATTATCTTTTAAATATTTTAGATGTATTGGATAATTATTGGTTTTGTTTGGTTTGGCCGTTGGATAATTATTGGTTGTTGGCTTGTTGTTGAATAGTATGTTAGAAGGAGTACGGGATCATTATTGATTCTATTTGGTTTAGCTGTTGGATAATTATTGGTTATTGACTTGTTGTTGGATAGTATGTCAGAAGGATTACGGGATAATTATTGGTTTTATTTGGTTTAGCTGTTGGATAATTATTGGTTGTTGGCTTGTTATTGGATAGTCTATTAGAAGGATTACGGGATAATGCTTTGGGTTTTCTCCCTCAATGGCATGTTTTTAAACCTAATTCTAGATATTTTCAAATTATTGCCATATTCTCAAAATCGGGGGTCCCTTGACCACGCAGTCAGTTCTTGCGAGTTACATTGGTCCCGTGTGAGGTGTTTAAACTTCTTTAGGGGTTCTAGGGTGGGCGTTAAGGGCTTTCCCCTCTAACGGCACGTTTTCAAGCCTAAGTGTGGATTTTCTCAAATTATCATCATATTCTCAAACCATGGGTCCCGTGACCACGCGATCGGTTCCTGCGAGTTACATTGGTCCCGTGCACAGTGATCGTTCCCCTAAAGGGGTCGCTTGGGGAGCGCTAAGGGGTTTCGCCCTCTAACGGCACGTTTTCAAGCATAAGTGTGGATTTTCTCAAATTATCGTCACTTTCTTGGACCAAGGGTCCCATGACCACGCGGTCGGTTCTTGCGAGTTAAATTGATCCCGTAAGAGGTGTTTAGACCTCTCACGGGGCCGTTTAGGAGGTGCTTTTGGTTTTCGCCCTCAAAAGGCATGTTTGGTAAGAAAATTTGAACAGTTATGGCACGGTAACACTAGAACCGTGCTCTAAACGATCTTTGGAGTTTTTTCTGGACAGTCTTTGGACCAGCGAAGCCATATAGTCTCCCAAGAATGAATCCCTTACTTTTTACAACTATAGCAAGTGTTCCCATTACTGATTTTAAATGGTGGAGTTCGATTTTATTGAGTAGAGTAAGCGGTAATGTTTGTAAGGGACTAATTTTAAGGTGAAGGGAACTCAACATTACAAGGTGGCCTCTTTGTAAGATTAAGAGTTTGACAACCCTCGTGGCTACGGGACCCTCGTACGGGACCAATGTGAGCTAACCTCGTGGCTACGGGACCCTCGGTTTTAGAGCACAGACCAAAAACTATAATATCCACACTTAGGCTTGAAAATGTGTCGTCGGGGGGTGAAACCCCTTAGCGCACCCCCAAACGGACCCACGAACAACGCCAACACCTCACACGGGACCAACGTAGCCCGCACGAGCCGATCGCGTGGCCACAGGACCCCCGATTTGAGAGCACGGCCCAAAATAAAGAATATCCATACTTAGGCTTAAAAACGTTCCATTGGGATGTGAAACCCCTTAAATCCCCCCAAACGGCCCCGTGAGCGGTGCTAACACCTTGTGCGGGGCCAAATTAGCCCGCACGAGCCGACCACATGACTAGGGGACCACCTGGTTTGAGAGCACGGTCCAAAATAGAGAATATCCACTCTTGGGCTTGAAATCGTGCGATCAGGGGATGAAACCTCTTAGCTCCCCCCAAACGGCCACTTGAACGGCACCAACACCTCGCATGGGACCAACGTAGCCCGCACGAGCTGAACGCATGGCCACAGGATCCCCTGTTTGAGATCACGACCAAAAATAGAGAATATCCACACGTAGGCTTAAAAACATGCCGTCATGGGGTAAAACCTCTTAGCGCCCTCCCAAAAGTCCCCTTGAGCGGCGCCAACACCTCGCAAGAGACCAACGTAGCCCGCACGAACCGATCGCGTGGCCACGGGACCCCCAGTTTGAGAGCACGGCCCAATATAGAGAATACCCACACTTAGGATTGAAAACGTGTCGTCGGGGGTTAAACCCCTTAACGCCCCCCAAACGGCATCGTAATAGGTTACAACACCTCGCACGGGACCAACGTAGCCCGCACGAGCCGACCGCGTGGCCACGTGACCCCGGTTTGAGTGCACAGCTCATAACTTAGAATATCCACACTTAAGCATGAAAACGTTCCGTCTTAGCGCCCCCCAAAGTTCCCTGTGAGAGGCGGCAACACCTCGCACGGGACCAACGTAGCCCGCACGAGAGAATATCCACACCTAGGATTGAAAACGAGCTGCTAGGGGGTGAAACCCCTTAGCGCCCCCCCCCCCCCCCCCCAAAACAGCCCCATGAGTGGTGCCAATACCTCGCACAGGACCAATGTAGCCCGCACGAGCCGACCTAGTGGACACGGAACCCCCGATTTGAGAGCACGGTCCAAAACTTAGAATATCCACACTTAGGCTTAAAAATGTGCCGTCGGGGGGTAAAACCCCTTAGTGCCCCCCAAACGGCCCCGTGACCGACGCCAACACCTCGTACGGGACCAACGTAACCCGCACGAGCTGATTTGGTGGCCACGGGACCCCCGGTGTGAGAGCACGACCCAAAATAGAGAATATCCACACTTAGGTTTAAAACATGCCCCTCAAATGGTAACGTTTACGGTGCCAACACCTCCCATGGGACCAACGTAGCCCACACAAGCCGACCGCGTGGCCACGAAACCCCCAGTTTGAGAGCACGGCCCAAAACAGAGAATATCCATACTTAGGCTTAAAACACATGCCGTTGGGGGGAAAAACCCTTAGAGCCTCCCAAACAGCCCTGTGAATGGAGCAAACACCTTACACGGGACCAACGTAGCCCACACGAGCCGACCGCATGGCCACGGGATCCCCGATTTGAGAGCACGGCCCAAAATAGAGAATATCCACATTTAAGTTTGAAAACGAGTCGTCGAGGGGCGAATCCCCTTAGCGCCCCCCAAACGGCCCTATGAGCGGTGCCAACACCTTGTATGAGATGAAAGTAGACCACACGAGCCAACCGCGTGGCCACGGAACCCACTGTTTGAGATCACGGCCAAAAACAGAGAATATCCACACTTGGGCTTAAAAACGTGATGTCGGGGGGCAAAACCCCTTAGCGCCCCCCAAACATCCCCATGAGCGGTGCCAACACCTCGCACGGGACCAGCGTAGCCCGTACGAACCAATCGTGTGTCCACGGGACCCTCAGTTTGAGATCACAGCCCAATATAGAGAATATCCACACTTAACCTTGAAAACGGGTCACCGGGGGGTGAAACCCCTTAGCGCCCCCCAAACAGCCCCGTGAGTGGTGCCAACACCTCGTACGGGACCAACGTATCCCGCACGAGCTAACTGCATGGCCACGTGACCTCGGTTTGAGAGCAAGGCTCAAAATCTATAATATCCACACTTAGGCTTTAAAACGTGCCGTCAGGGGGAGAAACCCCTTAACGCCCCCTAAACGGCCCTGTGAGTGGTGCCAACACCTCGCACGGGACCAACATAACCCGCATGAGAGAATATCCACACTTAGGCTAGGAAACATGTCGTTGGGGGTGAAACCCCTTAGCGCCTCCAAATAGCCCCGTGAGCGGCGCCAACACCTCGCACGGGACCAACGTAGCCCGCACAAGCCGATCGCGTGGCCACGGGACACCCAGTTTGAGAGCATGGCCCAAAATAGAAAATATCCATACTTACAGTTGAAAATGTGCCATCGGGAGGCAAAATCCCTTAGCACCCCCCGAACGACTCGTGAGTGGTGCAAACACCTTGCACGGGACCAACATAGCCCGCACGAACCGACCACGTGTCCACGGGACCGCCGGTTTGAGAGCACAGTCCAAAAACTAGAATATCCACACTTAGGCTTTAAAACGTGCCATCGGGGAGCGAAACCCATTAGCTCCCCCCAAACAACCCTGTGAGCAGCACCAACACTTCGCACGGGACCAACGTTGCCTCCACAAGCTGAGCGTATGGACACGAAACTCCCGATTTTAGAGCACGGTTCAAAATAGAGAATATCCACACTTAGGCTTGAAAAGGTGTCATCGGGGGGAGAAACCCCTTAGCGCCCCCCAAACGTCCCCGTGAGTAGTGTCAACACCTCCCACGGGACCAATTTATCCCACACGAGCTGACCGTTTGGCCACGGGACTCCCGGTTTGAGAGCACGACCCAAAATAGAGAATATCCATACTTAGGCTTGAAATCATGTCGTCGGGGGGTAAAACCCCTTAGCACCCCCCAAACGGCCTCGTGAGCGGTTCCAACACCTCATACGGGACCAACGTAACCCCCACGAGCCGACCGCATGGCCACAGGATCCCCGATTTGAGAGCACGACCCAAAATATAGAATATCCATACTTAGGCTTAAAAATGTGTCATCGGGGGGTGAAACCCCTTAGCGCCCCCCAAACGGCCTTGTGAGCGACGACAATACCTCGCATGGGACCAATGTAGCCCGCACGAGCCGACCGCGTGGCCAAGGGACCCCCTATTTGAGAGCACGGTCAAAAATAGATAATATTCACACATAGGCTTAAAAATGTGCCGTCGGGGGGAGAAACCCCTTAGCGCCCCCCAAACGGCCCCGCGAGCAGTACCAACACCTCGCAGGGGACCAACGTATCCCACACGAGTTGACCGCGTGGCCACGGGAACCCCAGTTTGAGAGCACGAGCCAAAATACAGAATATCCACACTTAGGTTTGAAAACGTGTCGTCTGGGGGCGAAACCCCTTAGCACCCCCCAAACGGCCCCGTTAGCGCCGCTAACACCACGCGCAGGACCAACGTAGCCCGCACGAGCTAACCGCATGGCCACAGGTCCCCCAATTTGGGAGAATGACCCAAAACAGAGAAAAATCACACTTAGGCTTGAAAACGTGTCGTCGGGGGGGCAAAATCCGTGACAATGATTTATGCACATTAAGTATAATCACGGCCCAAAGACAAGACAAAATTTAATGCACAGCAAGTATAGTCATGGCCCATAGCCGTGATAATTTTTAATGCACAGCATGTATAGTCACGGCCCATAGCCATGATAATATTGTATATACTTTAAGTTTGGTCACGGCCTTAAGCCGTGACAAATATGGATCGCACAGAGAACTGGTCACGATGGAAGTCCGTGACCACATGTTCTTTAATCGTGAAGTGGTCACGGATTTGGGTCGTGACCAGGCATACAATTAGGGTCAGGACTATGGGTCGTGACCATATATGTGACTATGTGAGATCCGTGACCAGGCTTTAGGTCAGGTATTTGGGTCGTGACCACTGGAAATGGTCACACCCGATTTGGTCACGGACCAAATTCATGACCCACCCTTCCTGGTCAGGGATAAAATCCATGACCATTAGCCCAGTTTTAGTGTAGTGTAAGTTGTTGAATAAGATCAAGGGGGAGGCTTGCTCAATCTGTCCAAGATTAGGTAGGGGAAATTTCAAATATTAAACATACCACTCTAGTGGATATTCTATTGGTGGAAGTTACACGTCGTGGACGATCTCTCCTGGAAAATCCCAATAGGTGCAGTATTGGTCCCTAGGGTCATAGGTTTGTGCATGCACACTCCGTGTGAGGTTAGAGTCCAAGTGGAGTAACGTGGTATGGTTATGACCCACTGAATTGAGACTATGACCGCCTCCAATTACGTGTACATTTTGGGTTCGGTATTGAGATTTCAACCCGGTGGACCAAGATGATGTGTGTATGCCCTCGAGCGTGATAGCATATTAGAGATTCGCATCTAGTGAGTTATTACTCGGAAGGATAGCAGTTATACGTATATAGAGAGTGATATATATGTGTGTGCTTGATGTGATATTGAAAATATGTATATATCTATGAAGAAAAAACATATACGGGCATAAGATATTAAAGTGTGAATAATGAATTAATAACTAGTGAAAGTGATCTGAAATGAATGTATAAATTATAATTGAGAATTATACTCGTTTAGCGGATGTGTAAATTAAATAGATAAAATACGCAGGACATAGGGTAGCGTACGGACTTATGGGTATATTTAGACTAGTTAAGTTGGGTAGCATAACTCGGATGTTAAAACGCATACGTTAGGTGCGCACTAAAGTTGAGGGGAAAGTAGTATCTCACGTGAGTGCGACACCAATTTAAATATGGAAGAAAATATTCATAATTATTTTGCATTTTAATTTTTTGCTTAATATTCTTAAAAGGTTTTGTGCTCTGACCCGTATCACAATTATTTCAAAAACTTTTAGGTGTCCAGCAATAGGGATGCCAATCATGAGTCTCTATTCCTGGTTAGCGAAGCTGCAACAACTGTGGAGTGTTGGAGGGAGTTGATGTAACCATTTTCCATTCTTGTTATTCTAGACAGGATTAGTCTTTTTACTATTCGGGCATGCTGCCCATGTCAGACAGTGTTATTCCAATTGATTATTAGTTATGGGTTTTATTGTATGGATGTTATACCGATGGTTTATTCGGTAAATTTTGGCATGTAATAAATTTTAGTGTTCAAACTAGTTATGTGATTGTGGATTAGTTTATTTACTTGAATGAGTTATGGTTTTTACTATATTGTGTAATGGCACTTAAAAAAGATGCTATATGGGATCGTCATTTCCATTGAGTTTATTAACGGAGATATAACGGTGGGTCTCATATCATGAATTTTTAAAATCCAAGGTTAATATTGTAAATTTTTGAAAGAGTAGGTCATAAATGTTAAAAAAAACTTCATAATTAATTTTCCAGTCTTCCCACCCATATATATATATATATATATATATATATATATATATATATATATATATATATATATATATATATATATGTGTGTGTGTGTGTGTGTGTGTGTGTGTGTGTGTGTGTGTAAGGAAGAAGGACAACATAAACCTTGAACTTTGGTATCCCCATGTTTAAATTTGGCATGGTAATCCCTAAAGTACATTTAATATTGCAATTAGATACTCCAAGGGTATCCCCGTTAGATAAAGTTAACGAAATGTTGACGTGGCACTGACTTGGCGGATGATGTGGCATAATATTTCAACACATTCAATTAAATAATATCATGTGGAAAATAACACTAAAAAACAAAAAATAGCAAAAAAAATTATAAATACCATAAATTTATTTAAAAGTGAAAAAAGTAAAACAAAACAGAAAAGAAAAAATACAACAACCTCACACAGTCACCACCACTCTCACCACAGGCCATCGCCTTCAAACTCACATACACATTCAATCACTCAAACCCACAATCAATTTCAACAACACCCACCATAAATTTCAACAACACCCATAATTGATTTTAAAAAAAAACACAGATCAATTTCAACAAACCAAACCCTAAATTGATTTATATATATATATATATATATATACAGAAAGAGAGAGAGAGAGAGGTGGTTGCAATGGTGGGTGCGGATACGTCGAGGGTTGGGTGGGGAAGGGTGAGTCGGGGATGGGTTTCACAATTTTATTTTTTTCTTCTTCTAGCTTTTCGTTTCCTTTTTTTTCTTGTAAGAGAAAATCAAGCAAAAAATCCTTAAGTTTTTTTTTTTAATTTGTAATTCTTATTTTTTACTTTTAGTTTTAATTTGTAGATTTTTTACATTCTAGATTGTTTTTATTATTTTGTATGTTCTTCCCATGTGTTTAATACATTTTTCAAGTCTTTTGTTTTTTCCGAAAAAATATTTTTTATATTTTTTTCCATTTTTTATGTTTTTTCATATGTTTTCCCCTATTTTTCTAACTTGTTAAATACATATTTTTCAAGTTTTAGTTTTCTTTCCTTTAAATATTTTTTAAAGTAATTTTTGTATTTTTGTGCTATTATATTTTTATATAGTTTTTCCTAAGATTTTTAATTTTAAATTATATATATATATATATATATATATATATATATATATATATATATATATATATATATATATATATATATATATATATATATATATATTTGATTTTTTCATGTTATTTCCCACATAGGATGCCAACAATCATTATTCTCCACGTCAATTGCCATGTAGGCAGCCCCATAGGATTTTCCTCAACATTAATTAACTGTGTTAGATCTAGGGTTCCAATTGCTAATTTCATGGTTTACCATGACAAATTGAATCATTGGGGTATGAATTGCAAATTACCCCTAACTTTAGGATTTATGGTGTCTTTTTTCCATAGAAAAATAAAATTGTTCCTCGAATCGAATGGGGCCTATAAAGATGTGTCCAAGCCAAACCTTAGCATTTTAGCAAGCCTAAAACTTTCATAAATCCCACTCTATAGGCCTACTTACCTTAATCAATTCCTATAATATAACGAGTCGATTTTTCAGGGTTGGGTAGATCGTGGGCTTATATTAATGTAACAACCTAGAGCCCTAATAGGCCTTAGAGTGTGAGAAAGGCCACGACCATAACCTTTAGGTCGCATAGAGTTACCCAAGCCATGACCAAAACTTTTAGGTTAGGCCTCTGGTACTAGGCTGCGGAGTTTATAACTCAAAAGTACAAAGAAAACCCAACACGTGGACTAATAACATGGACCAATCAGGTCGTTTCTTGAGGACCACGTTTTAGATCTTCTAAAAGCCTTTTTTTAAAGGATTTTTGGGGAAAGTTGTGACACCATTGGAAACCCTAGGTTTCCTTCACTTCCTATGTATATAATTATTGGGCTCCATTCCTTAACTGCTAGAACCTTAAAAAAAATCATTAGCAACACTCTAGAGAGAAAAAGTGAGAATTTGAGGGCAAGTGGAGGTACTCTTAAAAGGAGATCGGGGACTGTAATTATTTAGGAGACGGAGTAGCATTGTTCGAGGAATAGAGTGTCATTATTCATCATCGAACTAAGTCATTTGGTAAGGGACTTCTTCCACTCCTTCTTCTTCTCTTTCATAAAACCTAGTCTATATATTTTGTTGACGAGATGAGCCCTCTTGTGTAAATCTGAGTTTCGAGGTAATGGCGATGGACTTTTAATATTCATCATATGTTCTTATTATAAATCTTTTTTCCTTGAATATGATGGATTTGGGTGCCTAGATGTTAAGTCAATTTTAGAGACATTTATGCTTGCTTATAAGAATTACGAGGATTTTCCATTTTTAAACTTTGAGAACCTAGATTTTGGAGCGTTTTGGGGATAAAACTATCATTTTACTAAAGTAACCAGTGTTGATTAGGACTTATAATTCCTTTTTTGAGTTTGCTGACATAGGCATTATTATATATTTCCTTATCTTGTATGGGTATTTCATTGGATTCTGATGTTGAGGTCGTGGCATTGACGCATCGGGCCTAAGAATTTTATTCAGAATGGCCTCATGCTTTGTACTTAAAGCGAGACAACTAGCTCGAGGGAGATTGAGCCTGGACTTGTTATGGAACTTGTATCTTGGGAGAGCTTGATCGGGGTTATATAGTTAATAGTAGACTCTATATCGCTTATGTTTAAAATGGGCATGAGAGGGTGTCATGGCCTGTGGTATGACTGGGTTAAGAGAAACTTATAATAAGTCCACAAAGTTATGATGTCTATCGAAGTTCGGACTAAAGGTCGCAGAAAATAAGGATATTAGGATAACCAAGGGAGATTAAGCCTTGGGGGAATTCGGAGACTGGTGTACCAAGGGAGATTGAACCTTCGGAAGCTAGAAGTGGCTGTCTAGGATGATTCTAGCTCTCTATCGATATTCTTTTGTTACTCTTTGAGGTTAAAACTTGGGTTTGGGGAAAAGAACTGCTCTTATTTTAATCTTATCATATATTATCATGTTTATATCTTATTTTTTATCTCTGTTAGTGTATTTGCAATTACTAACATTGGTAGGTTAGGCAGAGGACATTTGATTTAAGCCTTACTCAGCTATTTAGTCTTATCCATTCTGTACTTCACCTCCTTGGGTCAAAAGGACGTGTAGAAGAGACAAAGGTAACGAATTATAGAGGATTTAGACTTGGAGTATATTTGTTCAGCTTTAATATCTAGTTGTAGTGATTATGCCATGAAAGCACCCTATTAAGACATTTTAATTCCAACCCTTTTTGTTATTATATATGAAACCAAGTGAACTCCATGTGCATGTATTAAGGACCGTGGATGTTTATTTTTTTTATTAATCTTATTACTTTATGTTTGATTAATGAAAATATAATTTTGTAACTAATATTAATTGGCTACATTTTGTGACAAAACATTTGAGTCGTTGACATTCAAGTCACATAGACTTGATATGATTGAGTGAGGCGCGGTCATGTGTATTAGATGGACCTTTAAAGATTGAAGATCTTATATGATGCTCATTGAAGACTTCCATTTCTATACATTCACACGAATTTAAGATGATATCCTTTTTGTAGTTTTTGTGAATTATCTATGGCAAAACACACACACGAGAAAGATGTTTTTAAAATGTATGAGGATGTTTAAAATTTACATGGAATAAGTGTTAAAACTCTCTCAGAAGATTGAGAAAATGACTGTCGGGAGTTGGTCTTTGTTTTTGTTCAAAGTTAAGTCTTTTTTAAGTTTTATAGCCTTAGATGTTTACACAACATTGTGTTATGCCTGTGTGCTTGCCCTCGTTCACGTGGCTTTAATTTATGATTGTGCACACTCTGTTGGCTCGAAGTCCCTATTGTTTGACTTCGTGTGCATGGACAAAGGTTAATTGTGAGCGCGACGGAGCCAAATTTTGAAAATTTTATATAAATAGACCATATTCCCTCCCATTTGAAAATATCTGAATTTTACACAATTAAAAAAAACTATCTGAGCATTTTTTTTAAGTTGATAGCTCTTTTTCCTTATCTCTTATTCAAATTTCACTTGTTCCTCTCAAACTATTTCAAACTTGGATCTATGTCCCGATCTTAGTGTTTTATGAGTTTATTTAGAGTGTTTTTTTTATCAGATCACCACTAGCTTATTACGATTCCTCAAATTACTTTTAAATTGATATGATCAGATACTTTTAGAATTAAAAGATGAGGCACTTTGATTCATTGGATGAGCTGAAGTGTGGTTTTGATTCCAAGGAGGAAAGTGTAGTTCCTCATTCTCATCGTGGAGATTGGTTTGGGTTTTCATAATTTATGAAGAAAATTTATAAAGTCCATAAGTAACTACACGAGAGAGATTGTGTGAGATGTATCTTCTTACCTTGTGTAAAATATCTTTTCAAGTATAAATGAAAATTGGGGTGCATCGAGGTTTTCAACCCCTTGGTGGGTATTATTCCTCATAAAACTTGTCTTGTGGATATTTGTGATTGTTTTATATTTAATTGGACACATTTGATCACACACATCACTTATATCTCACTTAGATTTAGTGAATTGGCTTTACATTCACTTAGGTTGTGATTTCTTGTTATTCTCTCTAGATCTACCGAATTAAAGTTATTTTATGGTTAATTCAAGAAAATTTTCACATTAATTAGTTGAATAATATGTAAGTAATTTTAATTTGCAAGCAAAATCATTGAATTAGAAAAATTGACCATGAGATGCGATCAAAACTATTCTCACCCTCTCCTCTCCAGGTTTGTTGTAGATTAAAAACTTACATTAGTAAGACACATCCTTAATTGGTATCAGAGAAAGCTTATCGTATTTATCGCATTAATGTGATTGAGTTGATCTTGTGTTATTTGTGTCTTAATTGTGTTTTTCTCACATATTGATTGTTTGAGATTTGTGCTTATTTTTTATAAATGGGTCAATACTGTGATTCAAGTTCTATTAATCGTCCACCATACTTTATTGGCTCAAACTATGGACATTCGAAAGTTAAGATGAGAATTTATTTGAGGTCAAAACATGAGCATGTGTGGATAAGTGTAGAGGAAGGATGTATTTAATTAACTATTGAGGAAGATGGAGTTAGGGTGAAAAAATCGAGATTTCTTTGGACGGATGCGGAGTTCATTGATTGAAATTACAACTCGATTGCAATGAACGCCTTATTTTATTCCGTGAGGACACAAGAGTATAATTACATTCTTAATTTAGAGAAAGCTAAACATTCATGGGATATACTTAGATAAATCATGAAGGAACATCGAGTGTGAAAGATTCAAAGTTGTAACACATTACGACTAAATTTATAACGATGAGAATGGAGGAGAGTGAGTCTTTCAATGACTACTACACTAGGTTAACAAAATTTGTTAACGCTTCTTTCAATCTTGGTGAGAAGATCTGCGAGAATAAGGTTATGAAAAATCTACTTAGAAATCTTACTTCTAGGTTTGCCACTAAGGTTGAAATTGTGAATGAAGTGAAATATATCAATACGTCTAGCCTTAAGGAAATAGTAGGATCACTATAAATTTGTAATAATGAATAAAGTGTGATTGTTCCAAAATCAAAGACGAACTTGGAATTTTTTGTTGAGTCAAGTGAGAACACATCTATGAAGAGTGTTGAGAAACCCAAAGAGAGTGTTAAATTAGACATATAACTTTGAATGAAGAAGAAGAAGAAGAAGAAGAAGAAGAAGAAGAAGAAGAAGAAGAAGAAGAAGAAGAAGAAGAAGAAGAAGAAGAAGAAGAGGAGGTCTATAAAGGAAGTTTGAGTGACTTGAAAAGTGAGAGTTTCTCTAACAATGATTTTGAAAGTGAAATAGTTTTTATGGTTAGGATAAATGAAAGTGAAAAGGTGAGTAAAGATGATATTTCATTAAATAGTGTGGTGAGAAAGAATAAAGTGAAAGCTTTGAGTGATAGGTCTTTGAGTGACTCGTATTCGATCAGTAGAAAGAATTCACACACTTCTATTCAAAATTTACAAGAGGGGAGTGATGAGGAACTTGACGACATTCAATAGGCTTTCGACAAACTCTACCAACAGTATCTAAAACTCGAAAAGTCTAACATTAAACTTTTGACAAAAATGAAAGATTTTCAAAAGGAACATGATGAGAAAGAAGCAAGATTTTAAAATGTTCAATTGAAGTGTTTTGAGCTTAAAAAAAGTTGATGATGTTTTGACTAAGGAATCTGAGTCTTTGAAATCACAAAATGCAAACATTTTGAAAGAAAAGGAATAAATAAAGCTTGAGAATTCAATCTTGAAAATGTATTTTGAAGAGTTAAAACTTGAACTTGAGCATGCTAAGGATTTAAAAATAGAAATACATGATAGAAAAGTGTTCTTGATAGCATTTTATTGAGTCGTGCTCAATTGAAACCCAATAATCATGGAATTGGTTTCAATGATTTAAAAGTTGATAAAAGGTTGAAAATCAAAATTGGGGCATGTTTGTTTGTCAATTATAATTCTATTTTTTGTGTTTAAATACAATTTTGATAAGAATTTGCGTTTGGCACACCTGTTTTTAAATACTGAATTATAATATTTATGTGTTATAATCATTTTTTTTTCAGAGAAACAGCAAAGGGGTGTTTTTTAAATTCTATTTTTTATTTATCAACTCAAAATTTTTCATTCTTAATATTTCTAAGCATATATACCTTAATATATAATATACATACATAATAGATTATTATGTGTGTATTTCTAATAAATAAAAAATATATGTACATGTACACAACATTACATTTATGTATATTTTATTAAATTATATTATATACTAAGATCCATATGTTAAATAATTTTATCAATACATGTGACACCCCATATAATTAAACCCGGGTGATCAGTCCTAAATTAAATTAGAAGAGGTTTCTCAGTTGGTTTCACTGTCACCTTTTTAATTACTAACCACCTAAGTGAGAAAAATTAGACTGGTGCCAAGTTTTATCTTCCATTAATTTAATGGAATACTCACGCGAAAACATTGGAATTTAAACATTCACAATTTTTTAAAACCACCATTCACATCTAAATAACTCACCGAATAAATCGGCTCAAATCCAGCAAAAGTAATGACAAGTAATAAATCTCAACAAGTCTGACATAAGTACTGAATAAAACAGTGAGCGACATGCTCGAGTAACTGATAGGAAATTTCTACACTAGAAATGAAAAGAACGAAGCGCCTATCAAACTCCCGCAACATCCACATGTGTTGCAGCAACGGATCCCTGGAAGGAGTCAAGTCTGGCGTCCCTGTGGCTGGACACCTAAAAGGTTTTTAAAAGTTTTTATAGCAAGGATTAGTACCCAAAATATTTGGAAAACATTTAGCAAATGATTAACTTGCAGTAGTAAATATGTATGCATGCTCTTCATATTTTAGTTAGTACCGCACTCCCTTGAGGACCTCCGCACCCCTCCTCTACTGTGCACTATTAAAGCCTTAATTAATTTCCCTAGTCATTTATCCCATAACTAGATAACCGATGTAACCCCTGGCAACCACCCTACTCTAACCGATTATGCCAAAATTATGATTTCTAATTTATTGTCATCATTAACTTAATTAATCATTTATCTTTTTATATTAAATGCGTAAATCTATTAATGTCCATAAAGTGAGGAAAAATGCAAAGTAAGTGGGTAAATGGGTGGTTAAGCAACCTAAGTGGTCAAACCTATAATTAACACAAGAATATATTGTAAAAGGTTTTCAAAGGCTAAATTAGTATATTCTAACACGGTGTTCGCGAGTGTTAAATAAAGCGAGAAATGATAAAATGAGTAAAGAAAGTCTTTGGATTAAGGTAAATTAATCTGGATAAATAAGATTTTCATAATTAAACCGTTTCATGCATTAAGTATACGTGTGTATATATATATATATATATATATATATATATATATATATATATATATATATATATATATATATATATATATATATGTGTGTGTGTGTGTGTGTGTGTGTGTGTGTGTGTGTACACAAGGTAGTTGCATATGCACGTAGGTGTAACGTGTTAAAGTCTTCTTTCTGCCGTTCGATTTTATACTGCATTTATAAATTTCCCACTGAACATTTGGCTCATTCCCTTGCTTTGTCACAGCGGGTTGGGAGCGATTTAGTATTTTGAGAGTGTTAACAAGTTAGTACTTTTTTTTATATAACATTAGTAGCTCTATATGATTGGAGTTCTAGGAGCTCCCATGGGTCCCTCACGTAGTTTATTTTGAAACCAAAATAGCATGCTAAACAAGTGAAACGATAATTAAAACAAAATTGGACTAGCAACATTATACATGTTGTTTCATTGCACTTCACACTTAACACTCAGGTCAGATCAGGTTGACTACGAGTAACCCATAAATTCGGTCCAGGACGTTATAATTGGTATCAGAGCTCTCGGTTCAAGGTTCCTTTCGGGAGTGACGTGGTGAGGTCGGTATTGGATCTTTCGACGTTGGTGTTGGTTTGGGCCGGTCATGCTAGTTTGTTGACGGTTTAGTTCGTGTCCTCAATGATAAAGTCAAAGAGGTTAGCATGACAAGTAAGTTAGTGCTAAGTGGCACGCGACTAAGTTGATAGTTATTAATTGATTCCGTACTTTTGATTATATGCTAGTAATTTACGGATATCATTGTGAGCCAATAGTTGTGATACCGTAGTTGTTAGTGTGAGCTGTTTATGTTCCGATCATTGATGATGTATAACCTTTTGGGATATTAATAGTGTGAAATGACATCCATTGCGTAGGTGGCACAAATTGTACATGATCAACGGTAGAGGTTGATGGTCAGGGTGTCATGACTAGGCACTAGTAATTGGTGATTAAAAGGTATACAACCCTTAGGTGTGGCGCTTGTGGGTAGTTAACGCCGATAATATAATTAAGCAAATTCGATCCTTGGGATGATATCGTACTTGATGGTATTCCGGTGAACATCTGAAGTTGTGTAGGCTAATAGTGGCAATACCTTGACCTTTTGTGTGAGATGTATAGTGTCGTAATTTTGATGATGATAGTAGCCTTGGTAGTGGCAACAATGAGTAGTGTTCGGCATGACCTAGCTGTAAAGGTTGTATATTTCACATATGGAGGTTAGATGACCAAGTGGCATTCATAAGTATTGATTTTGTAGTGAGGATGTATTGGGTCTCTTGGTTGAGGGCTTGGGTTTAGTGTATCTTGATTATAATGTGGTATTGAGGAATAGGATCGTGCGTGGTGGCTGTGGTATAGGCCTTTGTATTTATAGGCAATACCCGACGTCCCATATCCTACTAAAATCTATATAGTCGTGTTAACGTGTAGATTAGCACATGGTATGATGTTTACATAGTGAGGAAATTTAGTTGTCATGGTTGAACATTCATTGAGGATTAGATGAGGTAGGACTTGAGGTTTATAGGTTATAGGTGATGTCAAGTACCCTGCCATAAGCCTTAGCAGTATCATTTGTGGTTTGTACGTGGCATGCGGTCACAGCCATTTGGAAGAAGGATAAGATTATTATTCAAGTGTATAGACTCATTTTATCCGTCGAGGTAATGGCTAGGTGCGAGGAAATCCTAGTGTGAGAGTAGTTCATAAGCATTTTTTGGTGACCATGAGACAACTTGTGGTGGCGCCATTAAAGATAAAGATCGAATGTTATGATGTCTTAAGGTGTTTGATGGTTAAGGTGCACTATAGGTAGAAACTCGTGGACTAGGGTTCTTGCAGGCACCAAGTAATCGTGATGTGGGTATTGAAAGGTTTGTAGAGCACACCTACAATGATAAAGGTATGGGTGATGAATCTTGTCGAGTCTTGAGGACGGTTATATAAAATGTGTTTAGTGTCCTTAGGAGACCAGTTAGTCCGGTATGAAGGAGCATTAGCATCTTAGTAATGATTATGTTAAGGATTAGGTGATGATCCCAAATTGTTGGTCATATAGTGTATATGTCGGGTGTGGCTTCCCAAATCAGTACAGATGGGTGGTGTAATCCCTAAGGTAGGGTGATAGCTTGTGTGGTTATAAGAGTGATGCTTGGATGTCATGGAATTACTAGTATGGGTGTGGTGATACTATATTTCAGGATGTACTAGGAAATGTATTCGAGATTTAGAGTGATGACGCCACATAGAGACTTGAAAATGGCAACCAAGGTGGCGTAACATCGAAACATGATTATAATGTCGGTGTGTCGACGGTATGTGTTAAGGTAGCCTTAGAAATGTAAGGACTAGTTCTTGGCATGTCTTGCCAAGCTGGTACAGATTAGAATATGTAGCCTAGTGTGATAGTTACTAACGCCAATAGCAACGGGTGTGATTGCCTTCTATATGAGTAGAATTCAAAAGTAAGTTTGGTGACAATCTCATGTGGTCAAGGGATATGGTGATGTGAGTACCTCGCTTGAACTAAGTAATGCCTATGGGAGTTTGGGAGTTTGATCACGATATGATAAGGCAGATAATAGCCTAGGTGTAATAGGTTGGTGACATCGTCACTAGTAATTGGGCAAGGTCAATGAAGACAAGGGCATGAGGTATTCGCCAATCGGAATGGTTCATGTGTACCAAGGATGAGAAGGGTAAAGCTTTGTTCCCAAGGAGGGAAATCAGGCACTGATTTCTTAGGGGGCTACCAATTCGTATATTGCCTTGTGTTACGAGAGTAAATGATTTTAATTTGATTCGTCACGGCTAGTGACCCAAGATAGGGTATGTGGCTAGGATTAGTGCCCGGTGAGGACTTTGGTAAGGAGTGACATAACTTTAAGCGTATGGAATAGGTTTGCTTTCGTAAATCATAGTCGGACGCTTATGGGCAAAATTTCTTAGGACGGTTGCTTGTTCCTTCTGACTCTCGTATGTCCCTTTCGATTTCAATAATCAGGATTAGTATTCTCATACGTGGTGACTTTAATTGGTTCCATATCATAGTATGGCACGGTTGGGTCTGGTAGAGCGTGGTGGATCGGGTATGGTCAATGCAGCTTGGTAACTGGGTACGCCTCATTATAAAGGTTAAAATGTTACACAAATTGGTCCTAAATATATATGATATTTGGAATGAAATCAAGGTTAAAGTGTAAAGTACATGAAATGATAATTTCAAGTATAACACGGATTGGGGTGTAACCCAGGGTTTTGGCTTCAGCATGGTAAAAGGGAAAGAAGGAATAATGTGGACATTTGTAAAATGTTAAAGCACATATAAAGGAACTTGGACAACATCAAAAAATTAAGGAGGTCCTGGAGCCCTGGGGTGAAAGACCCAAAATAATTGGCCAGAGCATATAGTGCGCATAGCCGACAGTGTGGAGACCGTTGAAGTATGCGATTATTGGAAAATTCTTAGAAAAAATAAAGGAATAAGGAACATGTTAAGAAATGGGTTATGTAGTGAAATGTGTTAATACAACCTAATTTGAATGAATTAATTTATATTCCGATAACGGTGAAATGGATAAGTAAATGCATAAATCTATTAATGTCCATAAAATAAGGAAAAATGCAAAGTAAGTGGGTAAATGGGTTAAGCAACCTAAGTGGTCAAACCCATAATTAACACTAGAATGTGGTGTAAAAGGTTTTCAAAGGCTAAATGAATATTTTCTAAGACGGTGTCCGCATGTGTTAAATAAAGCAAGAAATGCTAAAATGAGGAAAGGAAGTCTTTTATAAGATTAAGGTAAATTAATCTGGATAAATACGACTTTCAGAATTAAACTATTACATGCATTAAGTATACGTATATGTATGTTTATATATATAGGATAGTTGCATGTTCACGTAGGTTTAACATGTTAGAGTCTTCTTTCTGCCACTCGATTATGTACTGCATTTGTATATTTTTCACTGAGCATTTGGCTCACTCCCTCGCTTTGTTACTACAGGTTGGGAGAGGTTTCGTATTTTGACAGCGTTATATAGGTAAGTAATTTCTTTTATATTACAGTAGTAGCTCTGTATGCTTGGACTTTGGGGTGCATCCCATGGGTCCCTCAAGTAGTTTATTTTGAAACGATAATCGCATACTGAAAAAGTTAAACGATAACTAAAATAAAACTGGATTAGCAACATTATATAGGTTGCTTCATTGCACTTTACACTTAACGCTCGGGTCAGACTGGGTTGACTACAGGTAACCCTCAAATCTAGGTCGGATCATTACAACAGGACTTGAGCATGGAAAATAGGGTTTAAAAATTTGTAAGACACTGTTTGACTTGTTTCTAGGCTCACGGACGAGGTCCTGTTTTGTAAAAAGGCAAAATAGTGCGAAAAATTGGGTGGTGCCTTGATACGGAATTTCGGTAGATTTTCGCATGGTAACTGGCAAATTAAATATGAGTGCCCTAGGTTTGACACTTATATGAGGTTTATACAGTTGTTGGGTTAGTATGAGGTTTCCCCCTTTTAGCATGACTTCCATGATATGCCTCTTGTCTATAAGGACAATCATTCATCCGTATGTGTGGACATGCTATTTGATATACGTGAGTATACGTGAATTGCCTCACTATATACCTCATGAGGACAATATGTGTGAGAGACAATTAAAAATACTCGACGTACATGAATGAGTTTCATGCTATATACCTCCCGTCGTGAGTTCGGTGGAGCGACACGATGCAGAGGGAACCATTTGATATACATTGAAGGTACAAGGATAATGGAAGGTTAGAGTTATATCGCTTAGGCTAATTATGACCCGCAGAATCAACACCCATCACAAAGTGACCCCCCAATACGGAAAAAAAAATTGGTAATTATTGTCATGCTCTTAGTAATGTAGTGTGCAAAATTGTATGAGTTTTAATTAACATATTATAAAGATAGAGTATTTTTTATTATTTTTTATTGGCATGATGAGTAGGGGGAGTACTACACTAATGATGGAGCATATACAAGTATTATGAAAAGTGAATCTAGCATGGAGACTATACTACGCATAGAGATATGTGGTTGAGTAAGTTACACGGGAATATATACAAGTGAGTGTGTCAGTGATAGTGAGCATATACATGGATTAACTACAAGTGGTGTGTGATACGTGTAAGTGATCTTAGAGATATATACAAGTGTGGGAAGTGTGATTGTGTGCTAGTGAGGCCAAAGCATGGATATTCTAAGTGGTGTGTGAAGCATGTAGAAAGTAAAGCTAAGTGTAAGTGTGTGAAGTGTACATGAAGAGTATATACAAGTGTGTGAAGTGTATAAGTGAGTGAAAATTTATATATACATGATAGAGATATACACAAAAAGTAGATATAGGAGAAAAGGGAACATACAGGTAGGTGCACACGCACACATGCAGAAAAGAATAACACCCATGCTAAAAATAGAGTGTAGTCCTCTTAAAATGTCAGCGGAGTCGCCACTGTGACCATACTGAGGGGGTTCGAGGATGGCTTCCCTTTTTTCTGACGTGCGCATCGGATTACGCCCTTCTCGGGGCGCTCGATCGTCATCGATGTGGGGTTATATGTAGAGATAGAGTCGCCAGCCTATTTTGCACAAAATGGTCAAAAGAAATGTTGCCACCTCGATAGAACGACATCAAGAGAATGTCATCTGGGAACTAAATTACATAATAGGAAGGTATTAATCACCTATCCAGCCCTTTAGGTAGCTCATGGGCATGTGTTAATATTCTCCTATTAAACTCTGTGAAGTGTGTGCTAATGTGAATAATATAAATGGAGAATTAAATCGCTCAACTTGCCTCATAGAATAAGATGGAGTGAGATCATCCTTAAGAGTGTTCTTAAAATAATAATTCCAACTATAATGTAAGTGTTTGCCAATTCACAAGATGTTATAGGAGAACGAATGTATACATCGGACAAGACATGAGCATGCAAGCATATAAAATCCATTAAGAAAATATGATAAAAACAAGGTAACAAATGTGTATAAGGGAGGACTCGAGTCTAGAAATTTACCCAAGACACCAATGTAGCCCAAGGGGCATCAAATTCCACGTAGTTCGAAAATAACATAGGGTAGTGTTTACCCCATAAATCCAAATAGGGGATTTCTCTTATATGTGTGTGTAAAGCTTCAAGTGTGATGATGTGTAGTGAGAATCCCTCTTTTCAATTTATAGGTGAAACCTCTTTTCTTGTTTTGGGGTTTATAAATATAAAGTATGTGCTAATACCAGTGTTCTAAAAGGTGCGCCTAGGCTTGAGGCTTGGGAGAAACGTCCTGCCTTAAGCCTTTTACGCCTTATTCTTGGTAAAAGTCTTAAGGTGCACTTTTTTTTAAAAAAAACGCTTTAGTGAAACGATATCGCCTTTTGAATACGTTTTAAAAAAAATGACCAATATCTCATTCAAAACAATCAAAAGATAAATGGTATCCCAAACCTCTATCCCTCTCGTCCAAAAATATGTGCATTTTTTCTTTTTCTTTTTGGTTTTTTTCTTAGTATTTAAAAAAAAATAGTATTTTAGTTTGCATATATTCAGACATATTTTAAGGTGTGTACCATTTTAGTATTTTTTTAATATCCTTGTTATAGTTAAACATGTTAAAATATATTAAAAAGGCCTAAACGTCTTTTTACGCCTAAGGCCCGCCTAGGCTTCTAAGGCTTAAGGCTTGGCCTCCAAGCCTCGGTCACGCCCTGCGTTTTTTAGAAACTTGGCCAATACTAACGATAAATGTTTGAGAATAAGTTATGTGATGTAATGAAATAAAGGGCCAAAGTAAAGATAAAGCAACTAATGCTAAAATAAGATAATGTAAAGATAAGGTGGATAATTGGATCTCCTTATGAAGAATTGAAGTAGATGTTGATCATAGATGCTGATCTCGCAATGAGGTGATGGTGGTATGAGTAAATGGGTGAGAATATACTAAATGGAGTATGAAAAGGATGGAATGAATTTGGGAAATAAGCTTTTTAAGAGGGTAACAACTTTGAATTCTAGAGAATGTTATATAAATTGCTGAGAGGGATATTCAGGGTTGCCTTTCAAAGTGAGGTCATGGCCTCTATTTATAGGGCCAAGGGTGTTCCGATCGGAAGGGTCCTTGACCTTCCTATCGTCATAGAAACCCAGACATACTACCGATAGGCAGGATCCTGGTGGTGTCGTTCGTCAATCTGAGATAATTTTTTGAAAAACGTTTGTAAAATGTGAATCATAAGTCAGAATCGCGCACGGGGTGGATCGTTGGAGAGGGTATTCAAAGACCTTAAAGAATCCATTGAGCCACTCCCAGGTTCAGGAGTTTACCAAGGTCAAACATGGCCTGAAAGCACCCGTTGGTCACTAGACAAGAAGTTTTCGGAGGAGAGCGGATCGTTCGTCCGAATCGTAAGGCTGAATCGCACGCGGAACGGACCGTTAGAAAGGTTATTCTGATCCTTTAAATATTTCATTCAGCTTTATTCCATTCGGAGAGTTGACCAAGGTCAAAGGGTGTGTGGAGGTGCCCAATGACCCTTGGGAGTAAAATGGGTCGTTCGTCCGTACCGTAAGACTGATTCGTGCACGGGGTGGGTTGATTCATCCGTACTGTAAGGATAATTCGTCCATACCATTGGACCAATTTGCGCAAGGGGTGGACCATTAAAAATGTGATTCATAAGCCTTTGAAGATTTATTGAGCTTTTGCTCATTCGAGAAAGTTAATTGGGGTCAAACGAGTGCTGGGAGTGCCCAATGGCATCCAAATCAATTTTTAACAGTAAAATGGATCGTTCATCCGAACTGTAAGGCCAATTCAAGCACGGGGTAGACCTTTGAAAAGGGAATTCAGAGGCCTTAGATAATTCATTGAACTTCTACTCAGGCAAAAAAGTTGATCGGGGTCAAACAGGGCCCGGGAGCGCCCGGTGGCCACCAGATCAGTACTTGGAATGTGACCTAGGATTTATGGTGAACGAGTGAGCACTAGGGACCTAAGGAGGTGCTTAGGTGGATCCTAGGATGGGGTGTCTACAATTGTAATAATCCTTGGTTGTTTCAGTATACAAATCTTTTTTTTAAATAAAATATGTTTGGGAGCTTAATTTTAATTTTATTATTTCTTTGGTTATTCTAAAAGGCCATTGACAAATTCCATAATTTTAACTCCACATCTTTTGTTAAGATTTTAAAAATCAATAATTTATGAAATTTAAGTTAGGAAACACATTGGAACACAAAAGCTCTCTCATTCTTTTCTAATATTAAGGAATCATATCCCTCATAAGATTTCGCCTCACTGACACTTAAAGCTTCTCGGTGTCTATGGCTAAGGTTTTTTTCTCAAGGTAATCCCCCTCTTTACCTTTCTCCCTCTCATATATATATATATATATATATATATATATATATATATATATATATATATATATATATATATATATATATATATATATATATATATATATATATATAAACATGTGTGTGTACCAAAGATTAATTTGCTTGATCTTGGTGTTAGATCTAGGTAATTATTTACATAATATGTTTTATTTCTATTTTTTTATTTTTTTATTAGATCTTGATGTTATAAGGTATTTTTTCTATATACAATTTATCAGTGTGTGATGTTCTTGTAATTTTTTTAATAATTCATTTTTAGGATGCTATGTTTTTAATTTTATTTTATTTATCCCTAAGAGTAGATTCCAAGTTTATAAATTGTACCAATTTAAAAAATGAGTTTCCTTATGAATAACATTTGAATAAATAAAGTTTTGTGCAAAGAATTTCTACCATCATCTCTTGCCACATGTCCACCCAAATTTTCCTCAAAGTTAAGCCAAAAAAACACATGGAATCTAAGCTATACAATTAACTAGTTTAATCCTTAATTTCTAAATCCACACAGTACATTAAAAAACTCAAAGCTCTTTCATGCTCTTATAAACTTGGGGAATCATATATTTATGTAGATTTAAGCTTCTCAAGGCAATGCATGTGTGTATGCATATGTGTGTGTTTTGATGTTAGATCTAGGTAATTATTTTCATTAAACGGTTTAAAAATATATTGTTAGGTTCCTTATTAGATTTTCATGTCAGGTCTACATATATTTTTCTAATTATAATATGTTAGTTATATATAATGTTCTTGTCAGTTTTTTTTTAATTCATTTTCGTATGTATACTTGTGTTCAACGTCATTTTTTATATGTGCATGTGAGAATATTAGGTTTCCATATTTAGTTTACTTACCCCAAAGAGTAGATTTGAAGTTATTTAATTTTAGAATTTAATAATACATTTTTTCACTATGAACAACACTTGAATAAAGAAACTTTTGTGCAAAAACTTGTTACTGCCACCTCTTGTCACGTGTTCACCCAAATTTTCCTCAAAATGTAGTCCAAAATGCGCATATAATCCAACTCAAATAATTAACTATATTTAATCCATAATTTTTAAATCCACACCATATATTAAAACACACAAGATCTCTCGTTCTCTTATAAACTGATGGAATCATATCTCTCTCTCTAGATTTTGTCTGAGAGGTGTGGAATCCCCCACCTCTCTCTCTCTCTCTCTCTATCTCTCTATCTATCTATCTATCTATCTATCTCTCACACACACACGCGTGTATGTGTGTGCGTGCACACGTTCATTTAAAATTGATTTCTTGATCTTGATGTTAGCTGTTGGTAATTATTTTCATAAAATCCTTTAGTTATATTTTGTTATGTTATTTATTAGATCTCGATGTTAAATTTATGTATTATTTTCCAATTACAATATGTTAGCTCTATATGATGTTCTTGTTAGTTTTTTTTAATTCATTTGTCGTATGTATACTTGTGTTCAACATCATTATTTACATGTGTAATTGAGAATATTAGATTTCCATACGTATTTTACTTACACCTAAGATTAGATTTGAAATTATTGAATTTTACAATTAAAAAAATATTTTTTCACTAAAAAACACACTTGTAAAGAAAATTTTGTGCAAAGACATGCTACTGCCACCTATTGTCACGCGTCCACCGAAATTTTCCTCAAAATTTAGTCATGAAATACGCATATAATCCAACTCAAACAATTAATTATATTTAATCCTTAATTTCTAAATCCACGCCATATATTTAAACACACAAGCTCTCTCATTCTCCTATAAACTTAGGGAATTATATATCTCTCTAGATTTCGCTTGAGCGGCGCTAGAAGCTTCTCAACACCTCTCTCTCTTTCTCTCACATGTGTGTGTACGTGTGTGCAGACACATTAAAGATTGATTTTTTTACCTTGATGTTGGATCTAGGTAAATATTTTTAAAAAATGCTTCGATTATATTTTTATGTTCTTTATTAGATCTAGATGTTAGGTCTGTATATTAGTTTCTAATTACAATTTATTAATTATATATGGTGTTCATGTGAGTTTTTTAAAATTCATTTTCATATGCATACTTGTGTTCAACATAATTTTTTATATGTGTATTTGAGATTATTAGGTTTCCATATTTATTTTACTTACTCCTAATAGTATATTTAAAGTTATGAAATTTTCAATTAAAAAAATATTTTTTTCACTAAAAACAACACTTGAATAAAGAAACTTTTGTGTAAAGACTTAATACAATCACCTCTTGTCACATGGCCGCCCAAATTTTCCTCAAAATATTAGCTAAAACTACCCACATAATCCAGCTCAAATAATTAACTAGATTTAATCCATAATTTCTAAACCCGCACCTTATATTAAAATGCAAAAGCTCTCACTACTGGAAAAATAATTATCAAGGACAACTCATTTGCTATCCCCAAAGCTTATTTGATGTCCTAAATAGTATTTAGGACAACCATAAGGACGGGAAGAAATGTACTATTAGGTTGGAGTCATAAAAGATAATAAAGACAATAATGGATATCCTTTTAGAGTTTTGAGGATAGGTGAGGAAGTCTTTTTAAAACCAAATAATATTATGTATTTTAAGGATAGATATTTGTTGTCCTATCAAAATCAGTATTGGGGACGTATGTAGTTGTCCCAAATAGAATTTGGCGCATAAAATGTGGCGCCAAATCAGTATGTTAAAAGACATGTGTAGTTACCCAAAAAGATAATATATATTTTTTATATACTGTACTATATTAAACCTAAATTAAATAATAGAGATTGTAGTCATTTAAAAATTGAAGCAATTTCTAAAATAATAAAAGTAAATTAACAATAAAACTCAAAGTCATATTATACCAAAATCTAACCTTTGAAATCATAACAAAACCAAATAGTAAATAATCACACTTCACAAAAATAAACACAACCACGTACTTTCAAGCCATCATTTACAATTCTAAGCTATTGATAGTTTTGAGTCAAAGCCATATTATTGGATATGGAGAGTTTTGAGTTTAAATGTTTATTTAAATCATGTTAGATCTTATAGATTTCACTCTTAGCTGGAATTACTCAGCTTCATAAATTTACCTAAACTTATGTATGAGAAAAAATTGTTCCACGGCATGTATTATAGCCTTTAATTTCTATCTTAATGAAATTAGTGGATTATGTAAAATCTCTTAGCTTTTAGTTCATTATAATGAATTATCATCTCTGATAGTGAGGTCGAGGCCTTTTGAAGTCTGTGGCAGTAAGTTTGCCATAATAATTAAAGTTTTGAATTTTGCCATGTGAAGAACGAGTGATATAATATTGCGGCTTAATAGGGCAAAGCCTCGGGGAATTGCAATTAATATCAGAGCGTTTGGTCGTGGTAACTATAGGAGTGTTAGAAATATTTATCTTGGTATATGTATTTAGAGACCTCGTATTAGGATATTAAACATATACGTGTGTCATTCTTTCCAGAAAGCTATTGCAAGAGGTTATTAGTGAGGAGTTAGGGAAGTTATGACCAATAACGCTGCAGTCGTGGGACCATCCATCCCCAATGAAGCTAATGAGGAGGGAGTACTTGAAGTAGCGGTTGGGTTCACAGAAGCCTTAGCTTGGGCCATGGATATAAGAACGGTCAATGAGAGGTCGCGACCATGGTTTGGGCTACATTCAAGGATCTCTTCCTTGAGAAATATTTCCCTGTTGGGGCTAATGAGAAGTTAAAAGTAGAATTTTTGTAACCAACTCAAGGTATAATGTATGTGGATGAGTATAAGTCTAAGTTTGCAAAGTTATCCCACTTTTCCTTCTATACTGCCCACATTAAGGAGAAAAAATCCAAGAAGTTTGAAAGGAGCCTAAAGCGTGAACTCCACAGCATGGTAAAAAGGTTGAGGTTTCGGACCTATACAGAGTTAGTAGAGGTAACTCAAATCTTGGAGCAGAACTTTAAATATGGGTAGCACGCTAAAGGAGAAAAGAGACCAGGAGAAGAAAATGGAGCAAAAAAAGAGGATAAGCCTCGACATTAAGCTCAAATGACACGACCTAATCATGGGGTCGTGCAAGGAAAAAAAATAAAAGAAGGTTGACACTATGATAGTTACATGCTTCAACGACGAAATGAAATGGCACTTTTCCAAGGCTTGCCATTTGATAACTTGCTTTTTGTGTGTCGTTGTTTGAAAGCCAAGTTAGTCAAAACCTCAAATACCTACAAATATATAACACAATCTCAAGCGTAGAGGTAAGTAAGGGTATCAATCCACTTTCAAGGGGGTAAAGCAAAGGGAACACAATTGTAATTGACTTTTTATTTTCTTTTTGTACTTTTTCACTTTTCTATTTTTTTTTTAGCTTTTTCAAATATTAAAACAATTGGATGAGGTGATGATTTAAACTAAACTAAACTAAATGTGATATGATAACAACTAACTAGAAAGCTACTAAAACTGAAAAATAAGGTCTAACACTAAAATATGAGATAAAGTGAGGTAAATAAATGTGAGAACAATCAAGGAGTGGGATTACACCACAAATTTTAGCTATTTTAACTAATTAATTTAATTAATTGAATTCTCCCAAATTAATATCAACATTACAAATCAACTCTCGTTGCAAATGTAATATTAATAGAACCTTTTAGAAAATTAAGTTTAACAACCCACAACTCTATAAAAATATATCTACACTCCTTTTAATTAATCACTCGCTAGGATCGATCAATTAAAACTTATGTAAATCTTATAAAATAAATCAAGGCTACTAAAATAAAATAGAAGGGAATAGAACAAGCAAACCAAATCTCATTGAGAAAGTTGAACTCTAATCTTCCAATTTGAAGCACACAATCCCTCTAATTGAGCATCCAAGTGATTTGAAATTAAATATCCACTCAATTAACTCTCTTACAAAATTTAACCTCGCAAATATCTAACAAAAATAAAAACAATAAAACTATTTACAAATATTTCTACCTAATTTATTCTAACCTAACTCTCTACTTTTCTCTAGAATTTTCTCTCTCTCTTTGATGATACCCCATCCCCCCCTCAAATGGGGTCTTGATTCTTCTTTTATAGTAGATACATGGCACACATGGGGATAAGGGGTATTTTTGGTAATGGGCTAGGGTGAACATGTGGGAGAAGTGTGAGCACATGTGCATGGGGTGTGAGGATATTTGGGAAGTGGGGTAATGGAGATAATAATCCAATTTGGTTTAGAGAGTATAATGGGAAGTTGGGTTGAAATAGGTAGTTGGGGGTAGATTGGGAAAAGGGGATAAGTGGGATTTATTAGTCACATGGGTTAAATGTTTAGTCTTTTGGTTTCAGATTGGCTTTTGGCAGGGCAAAATCGATTTTGGGGTGTGTGTATGTTTAATTTGAACCCTTAAAAAAATATAAAAATAAAACTAAAACTAATAAGAATAAAAATCTAACAAAATAAAAATCCTTCTTCGAATAATAAAATAAAGACTCAAATTAAAAATAAAACTACAAAAAATAAATAAAATAAAGATAAAAAATAAAAATTTATTAAACTAAAAACTAAAATCCTACAAAAAAGTGAAATCTAATAAAACTAAAAAAAATGAAATCCTAAAAAAATTTAATCCTAATAAAAACTAAAAATTACTAATAAAAATCAAAATAAAATAAAATTATACTAATAAAGATAAAATAGAAAATAAAACCTAGAATATACTAAATAAATCAAAAATAAATACTAAATATAAAACGACTCAAACTAAAAATCTAAAAAATATTAAAAAGGGACAAACAAAATACACACGGGGTTTGGGGTCGGTTTAGGCTAGGTTAGGGCACGGGAGAGGGAATTAGCTCCATTTTACTGCAAGTTGCCTCAAATTATAGCTTTTGACACTCCAACTGTAATTAAGCCTACATATCGAACAATTTATCGCATAAGACCCATATTGCCGAGAATTAGAAACTAAAGTACGTCTATTCGGGGTATAAATTGTACAGTTTTGGGTGCTTATCAACAACTGTGGCAAAACAGGCCATAAAGTCAAAGATTGCAGGCTACCAAAGAAAGATGCGGATAATCCACGGGCTCCAGTTAGAGTCTTTGACCTAAATCTTAAGGATGCAGAGAAGGCTGAGGAAGTGATAGTAAGTATTATTACTTCTGATGATAGAAATGCTTATACACTTTTTTATTTAAGGGCCACACACTCTTTTATATTCACCACTTTTGCAAGGAAATTTATGAAAAATGACCATATCTTAGATCCTCCATTAGTGATTGATATCCTAGTAGGAGTTTCATCAGACGTAGCGACATATATGGGTGATATAACGCGGATATATGAGAGAAATGTGTTAAATTTAACTTAATTCCATTAGAAATTTAAGACTAGTGATAAAAACTTTTTGCGTATGTTCGTTGTTGTACGGTCATTGTCTTCAAAAGTCACTCTCAAAATTTCCTTGAATACCTACAAAACTTGTCTAAAAATAACTCGTATTGCGGTAAGTACGGGTATCAATCCAACTTTCAATGGTGAAACAAATGACGTGAAAACTTGCAATTCAATTTTTTATGAAAATATTTTTTTTATTTTTGAAGTTTTTTTATTTAAAAAAATTTCAAGGGAAAATTTGACTAATGCTAAAATTACGAAATGATTAAATAAAAAAATGTGCAATCGAGTGTGAAATCATGTGAGAAGGTCAATAGATGGGATTACACTGCATTTTCAATTATTTTAATTTCTCAATTTATTAATTTGAAATATTTCGAGATAATATTAAATCAATAATCTAACTCTCGTTAAAATTATAAATTTAATAAAATCTTTTTTAAAAAATTAATTTAAAAATGTCACACAATGAAAAGTTAAGAATCATATTATTTTCAGAAAATTACCCGCTAGGATCAATTTAATGAAAACAATATCAATCCTCAAATTTCAACAGCGAATTAATATTCAAATATCGGAAAAACCTATCTCTAGTTCGATTTATAAATTCAAACATTAATTTGTTCAATTAATTTACTAACTCTCGTTACATAAATTAATTGGTGACAGTTAAAATTAATTTACCTAGAAATATAAAATTAATGAAACCAATTAATTAAATTAATATCATTCGCAGTGCATCCCACTCCTTGAGCGGGGTATTTAGCCAAACATTGTCATGTTAGAATAAACAACATTAATAATATAGCAAGAATGAAAAGAAAAGGGAAAGAAATTCAATAAGCAAAATTTCCTTCTCGAACTTGTTCATGAAAGTGCGTCTCAAACTTCTCACAAAACCAGCACTTGATTACACCAAAAAGAATAAAAACAAATCTACAAATTTATTCTAAACTAAACTAAGTTTTTTTGTATTTTTCTGAATTTTTTTCATGACCCTAAATTGTACATAATATACACAGTGTTCTCTCTTTTATCCATCTCTCTCTCGTTTGTTATGAGAGTCCTCCTTTCCGTATGAGTTGCCTCCTTATTTAAAGAACCCACGAATTGAATTGGATGGGGAGATCTTTTTGGGATTCTTTTTGGAACCAAGTCAAGGATTCTTTCTGTATGAGTTGCCTCCTTATTTAAAGAACCCATGGATTGAATTGGATGGGGAGATTTTATGCACTTGAAAATTTGTTTCCCAAGTGAGAGGATGGTCAACCCGATTTTTTTGGAATGGCAGTGAATAGAATTTCGGGTCAAAATTGGGTCCGGTTTGCTGGTTTTTTAGGTGGATGGCTGGGGCAGGGTTCGTTTGGGTTACGGTTTTTCCGACGGGTTTAAGGTTGGGTTCGGGTTAGGCACACGAGTTGGTGAGCAGGTGGATTTTGGGATGTTGGTTCGGTGGATTGATTGATTTGCGAGTATGGGGCGAAGCACTCCGAATTTTAGCTGGGGTAGGAAATAGGATGGTTAGTGTGTGGAAAGAAGTGGGTAGTGGGTGAGGTTGGTTGGAGGTTAATGGTTATGGAGGATTAGGAAGGAGAGAGAAAGTGGGTGGAGAAGATGGCTGAAGGTTGGTTTGTGTGTGGTAGGGTGTAGGCTATATTGGGTGTGAATGAGGAGTAGTTTAGGTGTGGTATATGTAGGTTAGTTAGGTGTGAGTGGGTGAGTAAGAGATTGTTAGTGTGTATATAATTTGTACTCTTAAAAATTAACACTATCTAAAAAATATAAAACTAAAACTAAATAAAAATAATAATAAAACTAACATCTCAAAATAAAAATAAAAATTAAAAGACACTAAAAAAGAAATGAAAATAAAAATAAAAATAAAACTCTATTAAAACTAAAAATAAAATATAATATAAATATAAATAAAATCTAATAAAACTAGAAAATAAATTTCTAAAAACTAATCCTAATAAAAATAAAGATAAAAAATTAAAAACTAATAAAAATCAAAATCAAAATCAAAATAAAGAAATAGAAAAATAGAAAATAAATCCTAAAAAATTTCCAAATTAATGTAAAATAAATCCTAAAAATAAAATGACTCAAAATAAAAATCTAAGAAAATCTAAAAAGGCACAAACTCAACACACACCGGGCTCGGGGTATGGACTGGGCTCGGGCTAGGCTTAAATTTGGTTTAGGACAAGGTTCGGGACATCGGAACTCTTCTTGGCAAGCTCAATGTGGACTCAAACTTCGCGGGCTCCTTTGATTTCTTCGATGCAAGCTTTTAACCGCTTCTTTGTCGCAATTGACTGGATTTAGCATCATTTAACACTGCGACTACTGATTGACCTACAATATAGATAACTACGAACATAAGGCCATTTTTAATTAAAATGAGCGACTAAAATGCATCTATTCGGGGCATAAATTAGACACTTTTGGGTGCTTATCAACTAGTATAATGTTATGTATGGATCGGTTACCCTCCCACTTTGCTAGGATAGATTGTTTTAGTGAGGAGATTACCTTACGTAAAGCCTAAAGAGGCTAGAGTGAGTTTTTTGGGAACTAAACTTAGATAGAAACCTTTGTTAATATCAACTTTGAGAGATATAAAAATGTTACAGGGTGGGTACCGTGGATAACTAGCTTATGTGAAGGATCCTGAGAAGACTATGACCATATTAGCAGATGTTCCCATGGTCATGGATTTTAGTGATGTTTTCTCAAAAGAATTACAAGGTTTAGCCTAGGACAGAGAGGTTGAATTTACCATTGACCTTGTTCTGAGATCATGTCCAATTTAAAGACACCGTACAAAATGGATCCTGTGGTGTTAAGGAGTTGAAGGAATTATTGGAGGATTTGTTAGGTCACAGATTCATAAGGACCAACACCTCCCTTTGGGGTGCCCAAATACTTTTTGTGAAGGAGAAGGATGGATCCATGAGCATGTGCATTTATTTAGAGAATTGAACAAATTGACTGTGAAGAATAAATACCCTTTACCTAAGATTGACAATCTTTTTCATAAATCTACGATAACTTAGTATATAAACTCGGGAACCACAAATCAGGATTGTAACTCATCGTAAGGGTTATAGGTATCCAGACAATTAGTTTAAAGAGAGATGTTACTAGTTATGGGCATTAAAAATAAGGTAATATTATAAGCAGTCAAGATATCTTTTAGATAATGGCGAGGACATAAAATTAATATAAGAAAATTAATTAATGTACCTAGTTTTACAAATTGACTTCGATTTTCTAAATTGGTTTTGAACAAATATTCTATTGATTTTACGAAAATTATTTTATTAAAATTGAACAAATTTTATTTGTTCTCATACATTCGAAAATAATTTATACAATATAAGTTTTGTCTCACCAATACTACTAAAAATCAAAATTGAATAAATTAATGGACAAGATCACTAAGGATAAAGAAAGCAGGATTTTGACTCTTTAAAACGTGATAAAGTCCAGGGTCAGTTATTCAGGATTATAAAAAATTCTTATAGGGAGTTTTATGCAAGGGACAGGTATATACATTCTAGTTTAGTTTCTTCTTTATCAGTCTCTTCAACTTTTACAAAAACATATGAATGGTCACAAGTTAATTCTAATGCATGTTCAGATTTGGGGTGCCCAACACTCATGTTATGAAACGAGCCAAGGAAATAGGTGTGTCTCTTCATTGGCTATCCCAAAGGTTACAAAGGTAGTTTATATCACAATCCTAAGTATAAGAAGGTCATTGATTGTAACAATGTCAAGTTCGTATAAGAGTAGTATGCAATAAACTACTGCCCCTAATGTAAGTTGGAGTCACAAGGTATAATGGAACATCACATTACCAATGTTGTTAGACCACCGTACATGATGAAATATGACCTAATATCAATAATACACTACCTTATCGAAGTGGGATAATTATCGATGATTAGGATAGACATATCACGTATACTGGATTGCAAGTGGTGCCACGTCATAGTGGGGGGCATCATGAGTCATCCTGAATGATTAGTGTTTTGGGTAATCATTTCGATATGATCCTGGACAAACACGAACCGACTGCAATTAACTATAATAAGTCATTCCATGATAAGGACTTTTGCTTTGACTTACGACTATGGATACCAAAAGGGATTCGACTTATTCAAATAAAGTTTTGGGGCTTATAAACTTGCTGATAAAGTTAAATCCATCGGGCATCGGTGTACCTATAAGAAGTTAAAAAATAGATGGATGGGAAGGTGCAAAACTTCAAGGCAATAATTACGAACATGTTTACTCAGACAAAAAGGATATTTACTATGAGCAAACCTTCTCGAGATAACCATGCTAAAATATGTCATAATTATTTTAACATTAAGATTGGATTCTTGAATGATCATCTTGATAAGCATATAGTAAGAAATCGAGAAAAGAAAAGTGATGTAATCTTGTGACATCCATTTATGGATTTAAGCTAACATCAAGGTCTCGGGTCATTCCATTTGATCAGGTAATCAAGTTTTAATTTTGATCAAAGTTCGATAAGTACTTGTTTGTATAAAAAGCATGATGGAAATGTGGTGTTATATCTTAGTACAATACTTACCTAATCGAAAATGAAATAAGAGTATTATTTTCACATAAGAGTGTGGTTATTCGGATATTTGATATGAAGTACTTGGGATGAGCCAGTCACATCTTTATGATCAAGCTTCCACTAAATCGGTTGTAAAGGATGTTGAGCTTATCCCAAGTCGATTATATCAATCTTGTATACATAATATTAGCTTTATTATTCCATGAAAATAGTTTATTTTCAAGTTTGGGATCATTTTGTCTAGGAATCAATATCTAAAAACACTTGATTAGATGAAAGGAATGATGGATATACTTAAAGCTTCGGTGGTGGACAGCATCAGATATGCTATGTTATGTACTGGATAAATTATGATATACTTTCGGCATGGTCAACAGATTTTAGTATAATAGTCTTATACCTTTGATGTATAAAGACCAAGTTTTCAGTCTTATTAGGATTCCAAGTTATTCCACCTTTTAATATGTGTATACCAACAAGAGCTTGAGTTATAAGTTAGAGGAGTGTGAAGCATCTTAGATTATTGACTCCACCAAGGAGGCCTAAATTGTTGCCACTTTATAGGCAACTAAACAAGCAATATGGTTAGATTACTTTCTAAATAACTCTTGGAAGGTTTATTCAAATGGAATTAGCTATTACACTTTTCAATGAACACATCAGTACAATTGTAAGATCGAGAGAACCTGTAAAACACATTGAGTGAAGGTTTTACCAAGTTAGAGAGATTGAATGGAATGGGTGATAAGTTTATCACAAGGTTGTATCGGATAACACCCAATTAATCCTTATATCAGTAGGCAACAAACTATCATCTAAATGGGTTTGGAGTAAAATATATGCCTCAAGACTAAGTGGGAGATTATTGGTTTTTTTTTTCTCAAAACTATATATGATGATTACTTTTATGTAAACGTAGGCCAATTTATTTTAAAATTAGAATCATGGTTACGATAATAACTTATATTTAGTTTAAATATGTATATTATATATGTCGGTGTAATAGAGCTTAATAAGAATTCTAGTGTTGTGACTTCGGTGTGATCACGAGGAGATTATAATTTCAGTTCTAACACTATTGAAACGTTCACAACCTAAATAGGGAATGGCACCCTATTGGAATGGTTGAGATGCAATCCTAGTAGTTCATCTCAAACTACATGAACCTTTTTATTGGTTCAAGAACTTTTTAATAGTTCAATAGATAATTATGATCGATACATCCCAGAAATGTATTGAATGGGGCCACCCATGAGATTTTACTCAAAGAGATGTATTTATTAGACTCGTGCAATCTCACACCATTTGTAAAGGGTGTATAAACTCTTAATCTCGATAACTATGAGGATTGGAATGCTTGCGCAAATATCACTTTGATTGCTATGGGTGCGATCTGATTTATATCAGGTTAAATGATCTCCATATATTGGGTGATAATTGTGTGAGTAGATGTGAGATCATAATTTGGTGGAATCCACGTCCAAGGAATAATGTGGATTGTGATACCTCCTTGATAGAGTTATATGTTTTGTTTCCACTAAGTAAAGCCCTGCCAGTGGATTATTTGATATTCTTGGTAGAATAGTGAATACGTTAAGTCTTAAAATCAAGTAATTGATTAGATTTTGGTTAAAATCGATTAACATTAAATTGATTATACCAAGCGGGTATCAACCTCTTAACGTAGGGAATCATATTGTGTACTATAATCAACTTTGCAAATAAGACTTCATTATGTCGGATTGATTTATAAGATAATTAAATTGGAGTGCAATTGTGATTATTTAGTGGGGTTAATTCATGATTAAATAAAGAAAGGAAATAATTACAATGATGTAATTGGGATTTTTGAGTATTTATTTGGAGCTAATTTAATTATTTGTCTTAGTCCCTAGTATAGTCCATATACCCAAGTGGTTAGGATCAGACTCTTAAGAAACCCAGTTTGGCCAAAGCTTACCTTTCGTACGTGTATATAAAGGTGTGGGAAAGGGTTTTTATATTGTTTTATTATAGTTTATTATAATTTGAGAGGGGTGAGAGAAAACACCGAGGCATATAGGGAGAGGACCCTATCCCAGTCATAATGAAGGATTTTTATCTAAAAAATTATCCATGCCGCTACCAAACTTTGGGGAGGATCATACACTAGATAATTCAAACATTATAGAAGGTTAAGAAAGGTTTTTAGAGGCCATGGATGGGTAGAAACATCATGTTCTTCATCAAATAATTTCTCCTCACACGAATCACAATAAGATTCACCATGGTAAGAATTTTTTAAACCATAGGTTTAATCTTTAAATTTACTTTTTGTTTTCTTTTTAATACATGATCAATCAAAAAATCTTTAGGGCTGAAAGTTTTTCGCATTTAAATTTCAATCCCAAGTTATTTTTCCCAATAAGGAACACCTCCGTAGAGTCCTAGAGATTCTTAGGAAAGAGAGTTCATATGTGAAATTTTGTAAATGCGAATTTCGGCTAGAGGAGGTAGCCTTCCTTGGCCATATAGCAAACAAAGATGGATTGATTGTGGACCTAAGAAAGGTTACGACCATTGTTGTTTGGGAGAGACCAACCACTATGGACAAGGTAAGAAGCTTCCTCAGCCTAGCATATATTATACAAGGTATGTGGAGGGGTTTTCCAAAATATCCAAGTCATTGACCCAATTGACACACAAGGACAAAATATTTACATGGTCCGCATAATGTGAATAAAGTTTTCAAAATTTGAAGGAAAAATTATGGTGGCCTAACATGAATAAAGAGACCATAAAGTTTGTTGGTAAATGCTTAGTATGTCAACAAGTTAAGGTTGAGCACCAAAGACCAATTGAGCTATTGCAGCCTTCGCCCATCCCAGAGTGGAAATAATAAAATATTTCCATGGACTTTATAGTTGGACTGCTGTGGACACTAAGTGGTAAGGATTATATTTGGGTTATTAAGGATAGATTAACTTAATCCATGTACTTTTTAACTGTTAAGACCACGAACAATGTTTATCAGTTGGCCAAAGTTTTTATCAGAGAGATTGTAAGACTCCAAGGAGTTCCCATAATTATAGTGTCTGACTGTGACTCTATATACACCTTGAGATTATGGAAGATAATTTAAAAATCTTTGGGGTCGCAGTTAAACTTTATCACGATCTTCCATCCTCAAACAAACGGACAAACAAAGAGGACCCACTAGACCTTAAGATATGTTGAGATCATGTGTTTTAGACTCCCACAAAAGTTAGGAAGACCACATACCTTTACTAGAGTTTTTGTAAAATAATAACTATCAAGCAAGTATTAAGATGGCTATTTAAACTGCTTTACATGGGAGAAAATGTCGTAGTTCATTGTGTTGGGATGATATGGCGGAAAGCCAACTACTGGGGCTTAAGATGATAGAGAAAGTTGCGACCAAAGTAATGCTTATTCAGGAAAGGCTGTGGACTTCTCAAAGTTGAAAAAAGAGTTGGGCAGATATCAAGCGAAAAGATGTGGACTTAGAGGTTGGGGACTAGGCATTCCTTGAAGTTTCCCCTTGGAAAAGAATAATGAGATTTGGTAAGAAGGGAAAGTTGAGTTCGCGATATGTTAGGTGCTTGAAAGAATTAGTAAGACTTCTTAAAAATTAGCCTTTCCCTTATAAATGTCCCATGTACCTAACATATTTCATATTTGAATGTTAATAAATTACATCAGCGACTACAACCATATTATCAATCATGAGCGAATTAAAATCAATGGAGATATAAGTTATGATAAGGAACCAATTGAAATTTTAGAGAGTAAAGAGTAGCATCTAAGGTTAAAGATAATTTCCCTAGTCAAATTGCTTAGGAGACATCACGCCGCAAAAGAGGCCACTTGGGAGCTGGAGTTAACCATAAAAGAAAAGTGCCCCATCTATTTTAAGGTATTGATTAAGTTATTGCCTCACTTTATTAAATATCGAGGATGTAATTTCCTAAGTTTGGGAGATTGTAATTACCTTAGACCCTAAAGAGGTTGCGACCATATAAGAAGCCATAACCATAGGTAAGTTCATGACCTAGAAAAAAAAACGTCACGGAAGAAGGACACATCCTATACTAAGCCAACTTTGAGGAAGTTTGGTAAACCCCTTAAGGCACCTTAATAAATGGGGTTTTATCCTTCTATAAACATTATTTCCAGTATATTTTTGGAGCTCTTATGAGGTGGGAGAAATTCAAATAATACTAGTATTAAATTTAAAGTTTTATAGCCATGCTCTGGTGCATTTACATAAAGCATTTAAGCATGATCATATGATTAGTTTAATGTAATAAGTGTTATGTGTTAGGATAAGTTGAGATGGTTTAAAGACATATTTTCTAAAAGACTTAAATTTCATAATATATGAAGAACATTTTTATGAAATAAAAATGTCTGAAAGTATGTTTTTATTACTTTAAATAAATATTTTCAAGAAGAAAGGTTACGGGTTTCTTAGGAAGACATTTGAATGTAAAGTATTTATATTTATGTGAAATAAGGAATTTTTTTAAAGGTTTTTAATTTTCAGAATAATTAAGTAACATTTTTATGAAGTAAAAATGTTAGAAATGGTATTTTAGAAGAATAAATAGTGATTTCAAATTTATGATGTAATAGAATTTGTTTAAGGATGATTGAACATGAAAAATATGCTAATTCAAGTAAAAATAGATTCCAAGAATGTTAGATGAAACTTCAGTTAACATAGTGTTAATGTTGTTTTATGAGGATGTTGAAATGAGATTTTAACATGAAATCATAAAGTTATATATATCAAAATTTATACAACGTAAAATAATATTATTTTATATGAAGAATAATTAAGGAAGCATGACCAAATGTTCTAAATTTATAGTTGGTATGAAATTGTAAATGTGGACAAAAATAGTGTTGGTAATTTTGGCATATAATTGAGTAAACAATATTATAAATGGTTAAAAGTAGTAAACTTGTTAAGTTGGGTTTGATGTTGAAAAACATGAAGTTCTCACTTAGTAATATGTTAATTGGTATTTTATTAAGTAAAAGGAATGGGTCAAAAATGGTGAAATTCAAGTGGGTATAGGGAATGTAAACTTGAAATTTTAAAATGTGAGTCAAACAAGTTGAATTACAAATCTGCAAATAACAAAAGAAATATTTTGGTACAAAAGTGTCAATTTATGATAAAGCCGAACTTAAGAGAAAATTTCCTAAACCATGTGGAATCTAGTTGAAGAGTTAAACTTTAAAGTGTACAGTAAAAACTCATGTTTTGAAAAGATAAGGTGAAAAGAAGCATTTTTATAAAGTAAATAAAATACAAGTTTACTAGTGTGTGTGAAGAGTGAAAGGTACATAAAATGTAAGAAAAATGTATTTAAACTCTAAAAAATAAGTGTCACAAAAATTGCTAAGTAAACTTTAATAGGAGAAATATCGAGTTCTAAAATAAAATGCAAACGAACTTTTTAACAAAGTGGTAAACGGTCTTTAAACTTGAAAATAGAATAAAATTAAAGGCAAAAATGTTGGTAATACAATAAGGAAAGGTAATAAGGAATAATGGTAAAAAAAATAATTCAAAGTGGCATTTACTTTGGGTGAAAAGGTTAAAGTAAAATTAAAAGGTGAAAAGTACATTTTTGTTGTATATAAAAGTACAAAGGCAAGCTATGATAAAAAGGCAGTTTGGCTGCAAGAAAAAATGTAATTAATGTAAAGTGAAAAGTTTTCACAAAAGATAACCATTGAATTTTAAGAAGGTCTCGGAGCCCTAAGGTGCGGCTTAATGCTTAGACCCGAGATAACTGACTAGGAGCATATTGCGACATGATAGGTAGTCAACGAAAGGTCGTATAACACACATAGTACAGTCAACTCCTGGGTAAAAGCATATAGCAGCATCTGTGGCAGTCGGCAAAAGGTCGTTAATGTAAATGTGATGAAGTAAACTGTCTGATAAGAAGTAAAATATTTAGAATTGGTAATAATTCCGAAAATGGTTAATGAAAGCAAATAAATACGGATGAAACGTGGGTTTAAAATGGACTAAAGGGAATTAAGATAAATTATATAAAGTTCATAGAAAGATAAGTTAGAAGTAATAACAAGGAGAAAAGGTGGTTAAATAAATATCATAAACCAAGTAACACGATAATGTGTTCTAAAAGATGTAGTTTAAGGGTAATAAGGTCGAGGTATAAAAGTGTTCACCTTAACACCGGTCGTGTGTGTTGGAAAGTATTAAGTGAAGTAATGTTTTGTAAAACAAGGCAGTGTTTTCCAAAGAAGTGACTAAGAAAGTGTTTTTCTTAAATTAACCAGGTTAGGTTAATAAAATAAGTGAATATTTTATTAATATAATATGGAAAGGTAATTTAATGGGTTAATGTGTTTTAACCGAAATGGTATGAGAGTTTCTATATATTGTAATGATTTATGTGTATATCTTATATACGTGTGTGTGTGTATTGCGTGCGTGTATTAATGTCACAATGTCTTAATATCGATCTCTCTTTTTGTCATTCGTTTCTATATTGCATTTTTCTAGAACCCTACTCGGCATTGACTCACATCCCTTCTTTGTTACGGCAGGATAAATGCAGTTCCATATTTGAGAGCGTTATATTAGTAAGCTTTTTTTACCCTATTTACGCTAGCAACTTTGATTATTTGAACCCACAATGCACTTTACGGGGTTCCTTACTTGGCTAGTTACTTTATATTACATTAAAACGGAATTGCATGCTAAATATTAGGACATTAAATTAGATAAAAGGGATTAAAAATATTATTTAGGGTTGTTCATACCATTTTACAATTGACGCGTTCGGTATGGTTTGGGTCAATCCATGGGAGGACCATAAGCTAGGATCGTGGCATCACAACTTGATATCAAAGTATTAGGTTTGGTGGATGTGATAAGTATTCATGAGGTCAAAACTTACTCTTTCGATTGTCAAAGTTTGGGTTGGGCCCGATCTTATATGAGAACGGGGGACTCTGAGTTATATATTTACCTAGTTGCGGCATTGGAGTGAAGAAATTAGAGAGTAAATGGTTTTGTCGCGCGAATATTTTTTTTCGTCTAAAATCTTCCGGTGAGGCACCAAGTCTTTCCCACAAAACTTGATCAGCCAACCAATACACGAGGTTCACCAACACGACCTGCTTTTAACACGATTATAGCAAGCAAAATAGAAAACCACGTCACATATATGAGGCACACACACAATAGACACGAAATTACAGGAACTCAACTCCCAACCTTTTATTAATCACTCCACAATTACAAAGGAACACTCAATTTCGTCCTAAGGCTACCTGCCTAAAAATACATGGGGCAAATGCTTATAAATAAGGTAAAAAATGCAGTGGACATCCCCAACTGCTAGGACATGTGTCTTAATCAAATGCTGTCAGGTTTCTCCACGAAACTGCCTTCAAAACTGCTGCATTATCCTTCCAACAGGTGTCTAGAGAAGTTACCCATGATCTCCAAGTGTCCAACTGATGCATTCCCATTTTTACATCTGTTATGACCCGTAACTGCCATGGAACTGCTCTAAAACTGCTGCATTAGTATCCCAACAGGTGTCCAAGGAGTTATCCCATGATCCCACATGTGCCACATTGGTGTAATCCCGTTTTTACACATATCCGGCCCAGCAACTCCCATGAAAACTACCCAAATCCATTTTTAGGACAAGCACAACTTCTCTTTGAAGTCAACTAGCAACAACCCATGAATTAATACAATTCCACCTCAAAAATATAAGCAACCCAGCTGACCGATGCAACCCGATGTTGCATAACAGGTGTGATCGAGGAATTCCCGATCACAACCCAAAATCCATGCACTACCAATCCCACATTCGGTATATAGATAACACAACATGCCACCGAAGTTGCCTAGAGCCTAGGAGCCCTCATGGCTAAATACTGAATTTTGCCTCGGAGGTACCCCCTCCTTATATATGTTCTTAACAAAAATTCCAGAGTGGTAGCAGCAAACGCCAACTACCAAATGATCAAAAAGAACCCAGCTCCCCATAATCTGACAACTTCGAATAGCATAACTACTTTGTTCCAGCTGAATGCCTTAGTCAAAGTGAACTAACCCATTTTCCTTTAGTATCGAGGTTTACCCGTACCCAAACTCCATAATGAACCCCATAACTTCATGATGAGCGTTTTGGGGTGTGACAAATCCTCCCCCACCAAAAGAATTTGACGACCTCGTCGATATCAAGAAAATTCCAACTCCACTGAAAATTTCCCAACAACACCTTGAACTTGACCGAGAATAGCACCAAGTCTTCGATTCAACCCAAGTGTAGAACACTGAACCAAACTCCACTCGATTCAATATCTCCCTGCAGAACCATAACCTCCACATTTTCACCATCTAACGTAAAACTTTCTCTTGGTAATGCGAGGTTCCTATAGCCCCCGCATTCCAAGGCTTCAATCACCCACTTAACCGAACTCCATTGCTTGGAGTTTGCCCAATAAAGCAAAGGATTTGACACCATCATCTCCCGCACCAGAATTCGAGCCACCTCTTGACTCTTCCACTTGAATTACAGCAAGTTTCTCCCACGTTGAATAATCCCTTGCCCGATGTGAACCCTTGCAAATTAAATATCTAGAATAGCTACTCTTGCCTTTGTTTGAATGTCCATCAACCCCGTTTCCCTTGTCATGATTTGTCCCTCTATCTTTGCCCGATTCTGAGACGACCTTGTCTTTAACTTTGGACTTAGATGAAATAGCATCTGACCGGTCAAGTTTGAGATCCACTAGGCTGTCCGTTGCTGTGATAGCTTGCTAAAAATCACGCACACCTTGTCTCCTCAATTCAGCCTGCGCCCAAGGCTGAAGATTATAAATGAAATTGAAGACCTTATCTTCCTCGGAAATCCCCTTAACGTCCAGCATCACCGACGTGAACTCTTTCACGTAATCCCACACAGTCTTATCGTGTTTTACGCGTCGTAACGCCTCCCTCGCTTGCCAACCTGAATTTGCTGGCAGGAATTGATCCCACAATTCCTTCTTTAGTTCACTCCATGAACTGATCTCATACCCACTCTTGTCTTCGATCCGAGTTCTCCACCAAAGTTTTGCATCATCACACAAGTACATTGTGGTGATTGCAACCTTATCCATTTCGTTGATATGAGCAGTCTTGAAATACTGTTCCATATCATAAATGAATTTCTCTAATTCCTTCGCCGACCTTGCACCAGCAAACGCCTTCGGTTCTGAAATTTTGTACTTCTTGACACCAACACCATTAGTGTCATTACTCCCAGCATTGAGACACACCTTTTTCAGCAACCCAGCATCCTCATCAAGTATGTCCAAACGAGTACGAAGCTCGTCAGCCATGAAACGGCCCTTTAGTGTACTTTAGGTAAAAAAAAATAACTTTGTTCCAATTTTAGTTTCTTAAACCCTAAACATGCATCTAAGTGATTAAATTCATTTGATGAATAAAGCATGCGGTAAACGAAACAATTTCAGTAAAAATCCCCGAAGGGCAAAACCTTTTTATTTCACTATAATTTGTAAGAAAATGGCTTACACGGATTACAATAAAATAAGTGCAATATATGAAATACCCGCAGGTGTCGGTTTCGATGTCTCGGCTGGAACTTTCCCTTTCTAGGAGGGCAGCAGTGAAGAAGAGAAACGGCTTCTCCATAAGATACTTCGTAAGGTCTCCTTCTACAATAGCACGCAGCTCTTCGATTGTAGAGTTCTTCTCACAAAGTGCAACACCGTGTAGTGAATGGATTATCTTTCGATAAACGCGTTCAAGATCACCTAACTTTGGAATTGAGTAATATGATCTTGAATAAACACCGAAAGATGAAAAACTAGTATGGGAATAAGTTTTCGAAACTGTTCTGCCTATAAAAACGTTTGCAGATACTTTTTTATTTATAACTGAACTGCACAGAGTCCAAGAAATGAAAACACAAAAATCGAGGCGGCAGGTCGTTCGAGCGAGATGAGATCTCGTTCGCGCGACATGTCAATGTCGTTTAAACGATTCTCAATCTCGTTCGAGCGAGATATAGTAAAAATAATATTTTTCCTTTTTAATTTAATCCTCGAATTTTCTTTAAACTATTTGCAACTCATAAATATTTTTTTAAACATAAAAAGATTTAATTCCCAAACATTTGAATCACCTAGTATTTAATCAATATACATATTACCTAACTACTCACAAGTATTCATACCTGAGTGATCTTAAATATATGCATCACGTCTTGACTTGTAATCTTCTTGAAAGCTTTGATTGCACATTCTTGGACTTAAACTTTGTCGTAGACTTTAAATAAACTCCATAGAAAACTAGCATAGACTTAATTTATTTTGTTCAGAATTAAGCCAATTAAAACAAATGAATATGCTAAGAATTATGTTCTTACAAATACCCCCCTTTGGCTATTCCGGGACAAAACTAAACAGAGATATATGCCATAAACAAATACATGTCCTATCCCAAAATACATAAATATAAAAGTACAGGACATAGTGAGACTACATGAATGGCAATCATCTGAATTTGTCTCTGTATGTGATGTATTAATGAATATCTAAATCTCTGAACATAATACCTACACACACGAGAGACAACCAAATACCCAAGTGAAGTACGGAGGAAATAAACTAATATAAAATCATAATAAATACTCCCCCTACATCACATATCTCTCCCCCTTTTTGCCTGGAATAGACAAAAGGTGGGACAAACACACCATATCTAGCAATAAAATATGAGAATGAATCAGCATATCTAGATAATCAATAGCAATATAACAATGGGTAGCAAAAGATAGCATAAACAGAATAATAATGCGAGAATCACTACAACTACAAAAGTAGACTGTACATCAAGGTCGTAAAAACTACGAGAGATACAACTGATCAAAAGAGTAGATCATATCAGAGAGAATACAAAATACATCAGGAATATGGATGTCTCAGATACAATAAAACAAATGCAACTAATCATCGGTAGAATCATCATCATCAGCAGCAGCAGCAGCAACATTGTATGTGGAAGAAATATGACCAAGTCCAGATGAACAAGCGCCTCTCCGCTGCTCTCTCTGCCGCATCTCATCAAAAAATATTGTCATCCTGGACTCAGCACGAACACGAGCTTCTGCCTCAGCGTCAAATCTAGCCATGATAGAATCATACATCCTGGACTGGGCAGCTACCTGTGCTTGTAAAGAAGAAACCTCCTCCTCAATAGGACGTGTAGGTACATGAGTGGGGGGTGGTGGCGGAGAAATAATAGTCGTGCTCGGACCAGTGTGATCAGATGCCTGGCACGGATCAGGGAAGACTCCCTCTGGGGGTGGAGCACTCGCTCTCGTTGCATGTGGTAAATGATTCTCAGTACGAGTGAAAGTATTATGATCAATAATACTAGACGTAGGGAGACGCAGATCACCCTCTAAAACAGGGACACCAGTAGTAGTGCAAATGCTGGAAATGAGAATCCCATATGGAAGAACAGTACGGACAGGGATGGAACCATGGATAGTGACAGAGGATATGACTCGAAGCATGACAGTCGAAAGATCGGTATCCCACCCCTGAGAAATATGGTACATAAAATAGACGATGTCAGACCCAATCTGTGTATGATTTATTCGAGGATAAATGGATGCTGACACAAACCTATTTAGTACACGGAAGGCAGGGAAAAGCTGGCGATGATACATCGTAGAACCTTCCAGAGGAATATCCTAGAAAGAATTTCGCAAAATATCATCTTACGTAGGTCCATCGTCGATAAAACGAGGGAACACAGCGTCTGGGACACGAGGAAGATGCTGAAAAGCTGCTATAAGATTTGCAGTGACGAAAACATGAATGCCACGTATAGTAGAAAAGATCCCCTCAGCGTGGGGAAGAGCACGAAATAAAAGCTCTCGGATAATGTCCGGATAAATAACCTCACGAACCTCAAACATATAATCCCAACCTTTAGCAGATAACCAACGAGGAATACCTAACTCAGGAAACTCAGCATAACGAAACACCCTCTCGGAAACAACTGACCGAATGTGGAGACCTAATGAGCAGTAATGATCATACTCAACATGAGTGGTCCACCTCACATGTGAGTATGGGGGCCGACTAGTCTGAGCTCTCTGAGCTCGAGCAGAGGGTGGTGCCTCATCAAGTCTCCCGGAAGGGGCACCACGGCGTCTAGGTGGCATGACCAGAATGTGCAATATGTGATGTAAAAAAATACCGTCACGGAGGAACACATGCACACCTAAGCACCTATCTCCGTACAATCGTCCAACCGAACCACCGCGAACACCAGCCACAATCACAGTCAAAATCAGTAATAGAAACAAGAATATTCTCAAAAAAAATTAAAAATAAACATTGTTACCTCGAAACCATCAGAAAACGGGAACAATACGTCGAAGAAACAGTGTAGGAGAAGTGTTGAAATCGAAATCGCCGGAGAACCACTGTCCAAAAAAAAACATCGAAAAACCTTACAACCGACGAGAAACAATTGTCTGAGCAACCGCTTAGCTGATATAGGAGTAATAATGGCCGATATAGGAGCTCAAAGGAGAGAAACGAAGCTCAGATGAGTGTGAAAGAGATGACAACGGTGAAGATCGCTGCTTTAACCGCTGAAAATGGCGAAAACTCAGGCGTTGAACCACTAACACTCAGGCGCTGCTGTCGCGTAAAAAATAAGAATGACAGGTGAGAAGAGAGAACGACGGCTTAAATGAAACCCTTATCTTGCGAGAAGTCATTTGAACGACTTTTAGATGTCGCTCGAACGATTTGGGATGTCGCTTGAACGACGTGTTCGCGCGACATATGATGTCGTTCGAACGAGAAATTTAAAATTTCCAAAAATAACCCAAAAACTTTCAGAATTTGCCCAGTGAAAAAATTACCCCAAAGCAGTACCTGGAACACAAAAACAGACTGCAAAACAGAAAACAGTGTAAAAAGTGAAAAAAATGGGAATTACATGTTAACATGGTACTAATGTGCTCAATTATGAAAGTGGATTGATTGGGAGTGAACTACAATAATTGAGCCATCATTTCAATACGTCGAATCGATCAAAGAGTTCTTATTGATAGCAAGGAATCATCAAACTTCATCAAAGTCATGTGAGACAAAATAAGTGTGAGTTTGATGAACTAAACTTAATCAACATGCATACAAGTTCGGATTGCTGTCGATTCTACAAACAATAGCATCATGATACGATGTTTCAACATAGGATTCATGGTACAAACCCATTTGAATTAATTTCCAACCAAACTCCCTCAATATATGAATTTTTCAAGATCTTTAGAAATATCTATCAATCTCTACTTAGAGAAATTCCTATTGGCCCCAATTATGGCATTTATTTCTTTTTATTGCCTTGATTTTCTTTTGGGATCTTTTAAACGGTGGCTTTCACGACGAGTTAATTTTGAACTCTCGCAGCCCTTTCCCGTGAATCACTTATCATATTTTCAATACCAATTCTCACGGAAAACGGTTCTTACAAGCACACCTCCTCCTTAAGTTTACTTACGCATAGATGATAAAATTGAGATAAGAACGTCTCACCAAACTCAAATATGCAAGAGAAGTCAAACATTAAAATAAACTCATGCTTGTGTGCAAGGATGGCATATAAGCAAAGTCGAGTCAAAATGCATCGAAACAAACCCATAGTGCAAAGGTTAAGATCATTCTAGGCATCAATAATAATGACCAAAAGTCCTAGCCACGTGAATAATGAAAAAGGGGGGAATCAAGCACACTAATATCCCATATCAATCATGTAACCTCACGACTCAAAAATAAAAAATCATTTTGTATTTTCAAAAGTTTTTATAAAAATCAAAATCTTTTTATATTTTTCGAAAAGACTTAAATAAATAACAAAAACAAGAAACATGCCATAACACTAGCCAAATATAAAGCAAGATGTAAATATTAGTGTATGACAAGCCAACGGACAACCTCAATCGAAAGAAGAAAGATGAGGAGTACCACGAGCAATGATGCGAGAATCACAGAGTTTTATGCCTAACGCTTCTAAATTCGACTTTCTAACCCAAATAGGTGTGAACCGACGAGTAAGGGAAATTAGAACCGGAATGGATCTAGACTTTCTTAGAGCGTTCTTAAGATCGTAGAAAAACCATCTAAGATGACCTCTCCTATCGCAATGAGTGCAAGTGTAGATACGGTGAGGAGCATGTCCTATAGGCCGATTATGCCTCACGTTCCTAGGTGGTACTCTCCCAAAGTTCCTAGGAAGCTCTCTTGTTGGCATGTTTTTGGCTTTGGGAGCAGGTGCGACATGATTATTAAAGCCAATACCTCTCCAATTATCTTTGATTTCGACGGTGCTTAGGATTTTGTCTAACTTTTCAGACCTAGCCTCCAAATCAAACTTTACTTTACTCGAATCTCTCAGTTATCCTTCAAGCTCACTTATCCCTGTCTCAAGTAAACGTGTAGAATTTTCAAACTTCAGGATTTCCTTTTTCATAGTCTCCATCAATCCCCGAAGACTACCTCTCTCACCCTCGACACATTCTAGCTTCTATCGAATTTTTTTTTCTTGTGCCCTAAGATACTCAATTAAAGAATTGGAATTATTTATTTCTATGGCACGTTCTTTCAACATAGCTGCTAGTTTCACGTTTGCTTTCTTTGCTTTTAAAGTTTCTTCATACAACTCTTTGAAAGCAGTTTGCAAATCTCTCTCGTCTTCGCTCTCATCCTCACTCACCTCCTCCTCACTCTCAGGAGTATCAACATCAGTGGACGCGGAAGAATCATGCAACGGTAAGTCTTTATCACTTTCATGACTAACCACAAATGTGGAAAGATCATGCTTACTAGCAAAAAAGTTTTCTTCTTCTCGGTCACTATCACTAAGGGTAGAAACGCAATTTATTGGTTTGTTGACATTCTCCCTAAGTTTAGTGGGACACTCATCTATCCTGTAACCAAAACCTTCGCAACAAAGACACTTTTCACAATCACCTTTATTGTCCAATTTTGTAAGAGCAGTTTTCATGTGTGATTTCCAATTACATGATTCAAACAGGTGAATTCTAAAATCATCAAAACCACCGAAAGGCATACCTAAAGACACGGGATCACAAACACAATAAAATAGTGCAACAAGCTCTGATACCAATTTGAAACGGCCCTTTAGTGTACTTTAGGTAAAAAAGCAACTTTTTTTCCAATTTTAGTTTCTTAAACCCTAAATATGCATGATTAAATTCATTTGATGAATAAAGCATGCGGTAAATGAAACAATTTCAGGAAAAATCCCCGAAGGGCAAAACCTTTTTATTTCACTATAATTTGTAAGAAAATGGCTTACACGGATTACAATGAAATAATTGCAACATACGAAATACCCGCAGGTGTTGGTTTCGATGTCTCGGTTGGAACTTTCCCTTTCCAGGAGGGCAGCAGTGAAGAAGAGAAACGACATCTCCACAAGATACTTCATAAGGTCTCCTTCTATAATAACACGCAGCTCTTCGGTTGTAGAGTTCTCCTCACAAAGTGTAACACGGTGTAGTGAATGGATTATCTTCCGGTAAACGCGTTCAAGATCACCTAACTTTGGAATTGAGTAATACGATCTTGAATAAACACCGAAAGATGAAAAACTAGTATGGGAATAAATTTTCGAAACTGTTATGCCTACAGAAACGTTTGCAGATATGTTTTTATTTATAACTTAGCTGCACAGAGTCCAAGAAAATGAAAACATGAAAATCGAGGCGACAAGTCGTTCGAGCGAGATGAGATCTCGTTCGCGCGACATGTCAATGTCGTTTGAACGATCCTCTATCTCGTTCGAGCGAGATATAGTAAAAATAATATTTTTCCTTTTTAATTTAATCCTCGAATTTTCTTTAAACTATTTGCAACTCAAAAATATTTTTTAAAACATAAAAAGATTTAATTCCCAAACATTTGAATCACCCAGTATTTAATCAATATACAGATTCCTCAACTACTCACAAGTATTCATACCTGAGTGATCTTAAGCATATGCATCACGTCTTGACTTGTAATCTTCTTGAAAGCTTTGATTGCACATTGTTGGACTTGAAATTTGTTGTAGGCTTTAAGTAAACTCCATAGAAAACTAGCCTAGACTTAATTTATTTTATCCGGAATTAAGACAATTAAAACAAATGAATATGCTAAGAATTAAGTTCTTACAAGCCAAAACACCAACATCTGTTGCAAGGTTCTCAACCTTTTCATAAATTTCCCGGATATGGCTTTCTTGCACCGTTCGAACACGTTGCAGTTCCAACCGCAATTCTTCCAACTTGACTGAGAGTGCTGCTGCTGCAACATCCATTAGAGGATTTGCAATGAAATCTTCCAATTTTTGCACCATTTCTCGCAATTCTGCACTGCTGCCTCCTGCCATTTCGTGCAGAATTCAAGAAAACTCTTGACAAACTTGTTTTAACCTTGACAAATTCAGACTTCTCCCTTCAAAAACTGGTTTGAACACACCATAATTTTCTCCAAAACTCAGTTTTGATACCAAATTTTCACGCGGATATTTTTTTTTCTTTCTAAAATCTTTTGGTGAGGCACCAAGTTTTTCCCACAAAACTTGATCAGCCAACCAATACACGAGGTTCACCAACACGACCTGCTTTTAACATGATTATAGCAAGCAAAATAGCAAACCAAGTCCCATATATGAGGCACACACACAATAGACACGAAATTATAGGAGCTCAACTCCCAACCTTTTATTAATCACTCCACGATTACAAAGGAAAACTCAATTTCGGCCTAAGGCTACCTTCCTAAAAATACAAGGGGCAAATGATAATAAATAAGGTACAAAAATGCAGTTGACATCCCCAACTGCTAGGACATGTGTCTTAATCAAATATTGCCATGTTTCTCCACGAAACTGCCTTTAAAACTGCTGCATTATCCTTCCAACAGGTGTTTAGAGAAGTTACCCATGATCTCCAAGTGTCCAACTGATGCATTCCTATTTTTACATCTGTTTTGACCCGTAACTGCCATGGAACTACTCTAAAATTGCTGCATCAGTATCCCAACATGTGTCCAAGGAGTTATCCCATGATCTCACATGTGCCACATTGGTGTAATCCCATTTTTACACCTATCTAGCCCGGCAACTCCCATGAAAACTACCCAAATCCGTTTTTAGGACAAGCACAACTGCTCTTTGAAGTCAACTAGCAACAACCCACGAATTAAGACAATGCCACCTCAAAAATATAAGCAACCCAGCCCACCAATACAACCCGATGTTGCATAACAGGTGTGATCGAGGAATTCTCGATCACAACCCAAAATCCATGCACTACCAATCCCACATTCGGTATATGGATAACACAACATGCCCACGAAGTTGCCTAGAGCCTAGGAGCGCTCATGGCTAAATACCGAATTTTGCCTCGGAGGTACCGCCCTCCTCATATATGTTCTTAACAAAAATTTCAGAGTGGTAGCAGTAGACGTCAACTACCCAAATGATCAAAAAGAACCCAACTCCCCACAATCTGACAACTTAGAATAGCATAACCACTTTGTTCTAGCTGAATGCCTTAGTCAAAGTGAACTAACCTATTTTCCTTTAGTATCGAGTTTTGCCCGTACCCAAACTCCATGATGAACCCCATAACTTCATGATGGGCCTTGGCTAGAGAAGACTGTCATTGCATGATGATGATGATAATTATTAAGAAAGGTAGTACCTTGGGGTGATGCCTCGTGCTAAGTAGCTTCTCTATGCATTTAAAAATTTGATATGCATTAAGTACAATATAGAGATATATACTAAGAGTTAGTATTGAAAAATTGCAAATTTTAATGACTGGATATGCAAATGAGTGTTGGTTATTGAGGTGACTTAGAGAAGTGAATCCTAATAAACATTAAGTTCGTAATGCACAAATGTAGTTTAACATCAAAGGGTAGTTATAATGATGTCTTTAACCAATTATAGACTAATTATAATAAGGAATGATAACATATACTTCTTGTAGATGTATGATGGTCTGCTTTGTGAAAATCTTTAAAATTTGGGAATAAGGTTGTTGTCCAGTCAAGAGACTTTAAATAAATTAAAAATATGTAAGGGAATTATGAAAGAAATACTAAATGGTAAGATTACTACCATTAGGATGATATCATTGATAGTTACTAGTTATTAGTAGGTAGTATGTCCTTGTAAATTTTAAAGGTTTACATCTTATAGTTATATAAGGTCTTATGAAGTTATCATGATAATGATACTCGAGGTCTAAGACATGCTGGTGAAACCTTGTGTTTGGTATCAGTCATAACATGGTTGCTCAAATAAGTAGTAAGGTTTTAAAGGAAAAATTGTAAGAAGAATGATGAACTTTATAAGCAATTAAAGAATTGGGTTTGGTAGTGTCTCATTAGTGTGCTAGAGTAGCACTAGGGAATGGGTAATATACATGATTATACTCTCAGTTTATGTATGTGTTAAAAGAACTGCAATAAAATTCGATAAAAGAAATGAATAGATTCTTAGCATGCCCTGAATGGTTAAATGGCGGCTGGGGATTGTGAAAATAGAAAATACATAGTCTAGCATAACCATTTATGCTAGTCTAGCATGACCGCTTATGCTCTAAGGTTATGAAGGGACTAGTGCAGAGTCGAGTAAAGAATACATTTTAAGTTCGACAATCGAGAAAATTATCAGCATTCATATTGACTCGTCATCCTTGACTCCCGTAGAATGAGCAAATGAGTGGAGTTTGGTTCTAAGGAGGGAAGCCTAGTATCGTGACTTCCCATAAGTAGTATGAGCATATACATTGCATGAGGTTTGAAATTGGTTTTTTAAAAATCGTAAGGTCTGGTAATTTAGTCCAAGATGTGTAAGTTTGATATGGAAAAAGTAAGTTATAAGATTCAGTCACGTGAGGTTGGGTCCATAACTAGTAATGCAACTAGTAACACAAGTTTTATTCCCATCGAATGGATTTTCCCACTTCAGGGTAAAATGTCTGTTCACCCATGGTAATTTTCAATTTTCACTCAGTCCGAGTATTTGGTATTCGTTGCTTGATGGCGTTCGAGATATGGTGCGGTTGGGCTCAGTATTGATGCGGGTTAGGATATATATGACTCGGTAGTTGGGAGCACATTCGATATATTCACATTTTTTAATTACATAATTATCACATGTGTGTGTGCATGGTCACATGGATTATTAAAGGCTTAGCATGCATATGTTTGAAAAGCTTAAGATATATAAGGCGTTATCTGTTAATTGGTAGATTAGGGCTTACGACGATATTTATAGGAGTAAGTTTATAGTTTGAAGGTTACTTAGATAAATCAATGACAAGTGTAAAAAGGATGTCGTGTATTGCCGTGTATGGTATAACCCGATTGTGCGGTTAAAGGTCAATAATGAGTTCGGGATTACGAAATGAACTCTAGGGCTTAATCGACATGTGTTATTTTCACAAACAATTGAGCCTAGGGAAAGTTGTGTTAATAAGATTCGAGGAATCAAAGTAATGTTAAATATGTGATGTTAGGATAGACATTTTAATGATTAAAATTTTATTAAACTAAGTATGAACTTTAAAGTAAGATGATGATGATTAGGCTTTCTCGTGATAATAGTGAATTTTGGGGACAAAATTCCCTAAGGAGGGAAAATTATAACCCCTGAACCTGTCCAAAAAATAAAAGTCGTAATTTTTAGACATTCACATTTTTTAAAGTTTATATGGTTATAAACTTGGGTTTAGATAAAAAAATTAAGTTGAATTTCATATCGATCCGAAATTGGCTGTCAGAATACGTTTTTTTCTTCTCTTTTTTTAGTTGTCATTTTGAGTGGAACTTTTGGCAAGTTGGACAATACTTTAGGCCTAAAATAATAGGCATTTTTCAAATGCCCATCGATACCCTAATCATGTTAGGGAGATGGAAAGTTAACCCGAGGGTTAACGTGTTGGTTTTAAGAGAAGATAAAAAGAGTTTGGAGCTCATTTCTTCGATTTCTCTCTATAAAAAATCAGCCTCTCTCCCTCCCACAAAACCTCCATGTTAGCTTGACATTCCTTCATATTTTCTTACCATCTTCACTTATGTTATACACCAAACCACACTCCTCCATTATCAAGGGTTAGAATAAGTTTTTTAAGCTTTAATGGTGTTAAAGATGAGGTTGAAGAAGAAAAATTTTAAATGGGTTTTAAAGAAGCTTTGGAGCACTCATTGAGTTTGAAGATAAAGAAGAAAGGTAGCTTTTGAAACCTATATGAAGTAAATCTTGAGGAATCTTGGTAAACCCCTTTGAGGTCACCTTAGGAGGTGGAGGTTTATCATTCTACAAATATTTTTTCCATATATTCCGAGAGCTCTTATGTGGTGGGAGAAATTCATCCTATATTAGTATTACATTCAAAGTTTTATAGTATGAATATTACATGTTTTAGTGCGTTTACGTGTAATTTAATAATTCTCCCGTGATTTAGTTGAATGTAATAAGTTTGATGTGTTAGGATGATGGTTAGTTTATTAGTGTGCATGAATAGTGAAAAAGGTATAAGAAATGTAAGAAACAGGTATTTGAACTCTAAAGATTAAGTATCGCAAGAAATGGTACGTAAAATTATTTTCAAAAGGAAAAATATCGAGTTATAAAATAAAATAAAGGCGTACTTTTAACAAAGTGGTGAAATGGTCTTTAAACCTCAAAATAGAATAAAGTCAAAGGCATAGATGTTGGTAATACATTAAGAAAAAGTAATAAGGTCTGAACGGTAAAATATTTTTAAAGGGGCATTTACCTTGGGTGAAAAAGTTAAAATAAAGTTAAAAGGCAAAAAAGTACATTTTAATTGTAAATAAAAGTACGGCGGCAAGTCTGGGATTTAAATAAAGAACTTTGATAAAAAAGACGGTTTGGCTACGAGGAAAACGGTAATTAATATAAAGTGAAACAGTCTTCACAAAGGAAATCAAGTGAATTTTAAGAAGGGCTCGAATTCCTAGGGTGTGGCTTAATGCTTAGACTCCAAACAACTAATCAGGAGCATATTGCAGCATAGTGGAAGTTGATGAAAGGCCGTATAACACACATGATACGATCAACTCCGAATTAAAAGCGTATTGTAGAATTTGTGACATTCGATGAAATGTCGTTAATACAAATGTGATGAAGTCAACTTTTTGATAAAAAGTAAAGTATTTAGAATTGGTAATAATTTTATAAATGGTTAATGGAAGCAAATGAATACGGGTGAAACCCGAAAAAAGTTTAAAATGGACTTAAGGGGAATTAATGTAAGTTAAATAATGTTTATGGAAATATAAGTTGAAAGTAATAACAAGGATAAAGGGTGGGTGGAAAAATGGCATAATCCAAGTTAACATGGTAATATGTTCTTGAAGATATAGTTTAACGGTAATGAGGTCGAGATATAAAAGTGTTCAGCTTAACATTCATTGTGTGTGTTGAAAAGAAATTAAGTGAAGTAACATTTTTTAAACAAGGTAGTGTTTTCAAAGAAGTGACAAAGAAAGTATTTTTCTTAAATCAACGAGGTTGGGTAAATGAAATAAGTAAATGTTTTATTAACGTAATAAGGAAAGGTCATTGAATGGATTAGTGTAATTTAATTGGAATAATGTAAGAGTTTCTATATAAAGTAAAGATTTATGCATATGTGTGTGTGTGTGTGAATTACATGTACGTAGAAATGTCACTATGTCATAACATCACTCTCTCTTTCTGTCGGTCGTTTCTATATTGCATTTTGCTATAACCCCCATTGGGCATTGACTCACATCCCTTATTTGTTATAGCAGGATAAGTGCAGTTTCGTATATAAGAGTGTTATACTGGTAGGATATTTTACCCTCTTTACGCTAGCAATTCTGATTACCTAAATTTGAAATGTACTTTATTGGGTTCCTTACTTGGATAGTTACTTTATATCACATTGTTGATACCAAATTTAATCTGCTGACATGGATCAATCACATAAAGACACGTGTCCATCCATATGGTAAATACAAAGACTTTTGACGAATAATGTCCGAGGAACCCCACAGGTCCGAGTAACTTAAAGATATCCAAGCAACTAAATTAGTCCGATCAACTCAAGGCGGTCCGAGCAACTCAAATACTCGTTGCGTGCGGGTCAAGTATGCCAGAAGACAACTACGCATTAAATGTGCATTTAATGCTATACAGAAATATTCTGCTACTAAAATACAGCTCATTATTCTTTCACATGTACAGCCTCAAGGCTATAAATACAATGTAACATCCTCATGAAAATGGATCGGAATTTCTTGGTAAACCTATTATCTAGAATTCTAACAAACAGTTAACAATAACAAAAACAGTGGACATAGGCCATTCTTACAAGGCTGAACCACTTTAAAAATCTATTGTCTTATATTCATATGTTTATTTTTATATGTGATTGATTAATTAGAGATAATATAATTTTTTACATCAACAGATTGACGCCGTCTGTGGGAAATCGACTGAAATTATCGTTTTTCACCAAAACCATTTATCATCAATGGCTGATCATCCAAAATCCAGTAATCGAAACACTGGGATTCCTTCAAATCCATCTACTCCCCCAAATATCCAAGATTTGGATGGAATAATGGCTAATTTGGCCCAGGGCTAAACGACCATGCAAGAGACTATACGACAACTCATGCAAACTATCCAAGGTGGAGCGCCGACACAGTCAGGACAATGAAGCATTCAAAAAAATACCCGGTTACCTTCTAGCTAATGTTATTCTCAGAGGAATCTCGATCCAGACGCACCGACTCTTATTATACTGAGAGATCTCGTGATCCTTCTTATCTGCCTGGACAGACTTCCTCGGTACGAGCTACAGACACTCAACAAAACATCACTCTATCTCCAGAAAGGACAAGTGCTCTTGAAAGGTTGAGTAGAGTCTCTCATTTTGATCGTCTAGGTCCTAGGAGGAATAGAAGTCCCCCTAGGATTGTGCTGAGGAACACTCAACAACCATCTGATTTAAAGGAAGGCTCTGCCCAATCACGACCAGTTGCTCATCATGAAAGATCTCAAAAGGCAAATTCAACACGATCAGTTGCCCGAACCAATAAGATCGAGGAAGGAAATGATGAATGGAAGGGTTCAATTCAAAGGTTGGAGGATAGATTAGGGGAGATGGCCAAATCCAAGAATCCTCTATAAAGGACTTTTGTCCGAGGAACACCATTCGTACAAGAGATTGTGGACTTTCCCACACCATCAAAATTCAAAACTCCTGTGGTGACACCTAAATATGATGGACAAACTGATTTTGTTCTCCACATAGAACAATACCAAGCTTCTGCTGATATCTATGCAGTTCCAGATGAGATGAAGTGCAGGGAATTTTCAGGAACTCTTATCGGATCTGCTCAAATATGGTATAACAATCTTCCTCAGGGAAAGATTGTAACTTTCTTTCAACTGGCCGAGCTCTTTATTGGAAACTTCTGTTTTGGAGCAAAACCTGTTAAACGAGTAGACAAAAGGCAGGTGAAAATACCAGAGATTACATTACTCGTTTCAATAATGAGAAACTGGAGGTAATTGACTATGAGGAGAAAATTACGATTACTGCTTTGATGAGTGGACTGTTGCCCAATAAATTGTACTACACTTTGGCCAAAGATCCGCCCAGGACCATGTCAAAACTAATGGAAAAGGTAGCCAAAATCATGAATGCCGAGGAAGCTATGGCTGCGAAGAATACATGAATACTAAGGAGACCAAATTTGAGGCCGACAAGGTTGAAAAGAAGGAGCAAAAGAACAATGGTGGCAACAAGCAATCAAAATCAAAGCAAATGTTGGAACAATTGAAGAAATTTAGAAATTATACTCCCTTGAAAGTAGATATAAACTACATTCTAGAAGAAATCAAGAGCAGCGAAGAGCTAAACTGGCCTGAAAAAATAAAGACAAATCCTGACAAGAGAAATAAGTCCAAATATTACGAATTCCATAAGGACCATGGTCACACGACCAAAAACTACATAGCTCTCCAGAACGAAATTGAAGCACTCATTAGACGAGGAAAATTGACCAAATATGTTGATCGTCAAAACAGTGGTCGAATCAGAGAACGAGAAAGGCAGAGGCCTAAATCTCCTCTTCAAGCAAAAGAAGACAAGAAAAGAGATCATGAAGATGATCCAGAAGATGACCCCGATCTCCCCAAAAGACCAAGACAACCAGAACATGAGGTATTTTCAATTCATTTTGGATCATTTGATTGCAATGTTATTACAGGTGGAGATGCAGGAGGTGGAGACCTTACTGCAGAGAGGAAAGCTTACCTCAATGAGGCTCAAGCTTGTTCATACATCCAACGTATAAATCTAGCTGAAGATGATCGCCCGAGGAAGGTGAACAAAGATAAATTGGTCATTAGTTTCTCTAAGAACGATCTAGCAGGTGTGTTATATCCTCATAATGACCCATTGGTGATCAAAATGAGGATAAAGGAAGTAGTAATTTTAAGAGTACTGGTGGATAATGACAGCTCGGTGGAAATCATGTTCTATTCATGCTTTGACAGCTTAAATCTGAAATTATCTCAGTTAGAGCCTTATCACAGGCCCCTCATCGGTTTTAATGGCGAGATAGTTTTTCCGCGTGGGACGATCACGTTGGATATGTTCATCGGTACATGGCCTACTTGTCGAACAGAAAGAGTGCTCTTTTTCGTGATGGATAAGAATATCTAATCATATTACAATATCATCATGGGAAGGGTAGGTTTGAAGAAGTTCGAAGCAGTACCATCTACTGTACATCAATGCCTAAAATTTCCAACCAATTTTGGAGTAGGAATTATGAAGGGTGACCAAAAAGTAGCTCGAGAATGCTACTATTCATCTGTCGAGCAGGAAGAATTGAAGGAATCTAGGAAAAAGACTACTACTCATCAAGTATATGAAGGTGCAAAAATTGAGACATTAGATCCTAGAGATGAATCGCAGCTCGTAAAAGGCCAGGTGGTGGAAGCAACTGAAAATGTCATTCTGGACGATGAACACCCGGAACGAACAACTCAAATCGGTTCATCGTTGGATGCCTCACTAAAACAGGAATTGATAGCCTTCCTAAAAAGCAGAAAATAAACTTTTGCATGGAGCCACGAAGATATGCCAGGGATAGATCCATCCTTCCTATATCACGAGCTTAATGTGAACAAGAAGATCAAACCAGTAAAGCAACGACGAAGAGTATTCGACCCGGAAAAGAACCAAGCTATACAAGAAGAGGTCGAGAAGCTTCAGAAAGCCTGCTTTATCGAAGATGTCAAATATCCTGATTAGTTAGCTAATGTGGTGATGGTGAAGAAGAAGAATAACAAGTGGAGGATGTGTGTAGATTTCACCGACCTCAACAAGGCATGCCCAAAGGACCATTTTTCTTTTCCCCGAATTGATCAATTAGTGGATGCTACCTTAGGGAACGAGCTGCTGAGCTTCATGGATGCTTATTCTGGTTACAACAAGATTAAAATAAAACCTGAAGACAGGGAGAGTACCTCTTTTATCACCCCTAGGGGAACTTATTGTTATAATGTTATGCCTTTTGGATTGAAAAATGCAGGTGAAACATATCATCAGTTGATGAACAAGGTGTTTACAGAGCAAATCAGTCATAATATGGAAGTTTATGTTGACGAAGAGCAAGAAAGTTGCTGATCATCTAGTTGACTTAGGCCAGACCTTTGATCAATTAGATAAATATCAAATGAAGTTGAACCCTACCAAATGCACATTCGGAGTACGAGAAGGCATGTTTCTCAGATATATTGTCAATCAACGAGGTATTGAAGCGAACCCAGAAAAGATCAAGGCTCTGTTGGGGCTACGATCTCCAACGACGAAGAAGGAGGTGCAAAGTCTCATAGGGCGAGTTACTGCACCTAATAGATTTGTATCACGAGCAACTGATAGATGTATCCCATTCTTCAAAACACTTCGAAAAATGTTTGAATGGAATGATGAATGCGAGAATGCTTTTCAGGAATTGAAGAAATACCTGGGAACACCTCCACTGTTGTCCAGACCAGTGATAGGAGAAAAATTATACTTGTATTTAGCAGTTTCAGAGAATGCAGTTAGCTCGGCATTGATAAGAATGGAGTATGGAGTGCAAAAACTAATTTATTGCACTAGTAAGGCCTTCCGAGGAGCAGAGATCAGATATCCAAGACTGGAGAAGTTGGCACTAGTGTTGATCGAAGCGAGTAGAAGAATGAGGCCGTACTTCCAAGCTCATACCATAATCGTGTATACTGATATGCCATTAAGGTAAGATCTTCATAAACCAGAAAAATCAGGGAGATTGGTGTACTGGGCTGTAGAACTTGGTGAATATGATATAGTTTATGAACCCAGATCGTCGCTTAAAGGGTAGGCAGTGGCAGATTTTATTGCAGAATTCACCTATCCTGACACTTTCGAAGAGCAAAAGTTGAGCACCGACCAACTTAAGTCGGTTGATAAGCAAGATGAGATGGTCGACGAGCAGCAAGAAGTGTCAAGGGAAGATATAAAGAAGTAACAAATATTCCACCGAGGAACTTTATCCGATCAAAAATTTGAAGAAGAGGTACCTATATGGAATCTGTATGTGAATAGATGATCTTGCACTGCAGGATGTGGGGCAGGAATTATTTTAAACAGTCCGGATGAGATCGATGTGGAGTATGCTCTGCGCTTTCAATTCAAGGCTTCTAATAATGAGGCTGAATATGAAGCTATGATTGCAGGTCTTAGTTTACCAAAAACCATGGGGGCAGAGCAGGTCATTGTATTCAGTGACTCACAGTTGATTATAAATCAAATGCTGGGGGTGTACGCAACAAAAGGAGAATTGATGATCAAGTATTATGCGAAAGCAATGAAGATTGTATCAAGCTTTAACGCAATGCAGTTAATTAGAACACCAAGATTAGAGAATGCAAGAGCAGATGCCTTAGCTCGGTTAGCCTCAGCCACATGCACCGAGCTACGAAGAACAATCCCAATAGAAATTTTGGCTAGCAAGAGCATAAACGAAGATCTAGTGATGAAATTAATTGCTCATGATTTAGGACCATCCTGGATGGATCCCATTAGAGCCTATATTGAGGAGGGGGCATTACCAACTGATAAACTCGCAGCCAAGAGACTAAAGTTTAAAGCTGCTCGTTACGTATTGACTAATGGAATTTTATATAGACGAGGAATTATAGCAGGTTTGCAAAGATGTGTCCACCCCTCCGAGGTGAAAATTTTGATTGAAGAAGTCCATGAAGGGTCTTGTGGAGCGCATGTAGCAGGTCGGACACTATTGCAAAGAATGACAACGTAAGGGTATTACTGGCCGACGATGAAAGCTGATTGTGTAGCTTATGCCAAGAAATGTGATAAATGTCAACGTTTCTCTTCCATCCGAAGAACTCCCAAGCATTGTTAACACCCATCACGCCTCCTTGGCCATTCGCCATTTGGGGAATAGACTTGGTCGGGCCGCTTTCAACGACCCGAGGAAGATTTAAATACCTTGTAGTCGTTGTGGATTATTTTACTAAATTGGTAGAAGCTGAGCCTCTTATTGATATGACATACGACAAGGTGTATCAATTTATTTGGAAGAATATCATTTGTAGATATGGTCTTCCCCGTGCATTCATCACAGACCATGGAACTTAATTCGACAACGAGGAGTTCGCTGCATATTGTCATCAGTCAAACATATTGAAGACCCACTCTGCACCAGGCCAACCCCAGAGCAATGGATAAACGGAGGTGACGAACAGAACTCTACTGAATGGTTTAAAGAAAAGACTGGATGATGCGAAGGCAAATTAGATTAACGAGCTACATTCTATACTGTGGGCTTATCGTACTACACCGTGAGCAGCAACAGGAGAATCTCCATACATGCTGGCATTTGACAGTAAAGCTGTTATACCTGCCGAGTTGGGTCTCCCCACACACAGGGTACTAAATTTTAATTCTCCTATCAGTGACTTGATGAGGCGATTAGATCTAGACATGCTCGAAGAAGTTAGAGAAGAAGCAACGATCAGGAATGTCACATATCAACAATGAATAACTTTGTTTTACAACAAGAGGGTAAAGAAATGCGATTTGAAGGAGGGAGACTATGTGCTGAAGAAAGTAATTCAAAAGCACAATAAACTGGAAGCTAACTGGCATGGACCCTATAGAGTAGCAGAAGTTGTTCGACCAGGGACATATAGGATTGAAACCTTGGAGGGAGAAGAATTTAAGAATGCATGGAACGCAGAACATCTGCACAAGTATTATTAGTAATTGAAATCCCTGTAATGCAGTTTCTTCAGTATGAATAAAAATTTTGGATGTTTTGCCCAATTCTCTCTTATTCTTAAAATTTTGCAGAGTATTAGTGCTACACACTACGCATCAAGTTCAGAAAAATCCACCAACTACGTTTGGTCGGTAAAAAAAATCCACCAACTACGTTGGTCGGTAAATAAACGGTAATAAAAATTCACCAACTACGGTTGGTCGGTAATAAAAATCCACCAACTACGGTTGATCGGTAATAAAAATCCATCATAAAAGGAAATACAAAAGTCAAGGTTACATTCAAAAGAAATAACAAAATTAAAACCCGAGCAACTTTACACCTTCTCCTTATGTTTTATAACTTTCTCGAAAAGCTGGGATGAGGAGGTTGGTTGCTCAGAAGATAATGGCGTCTGCTCGGCTGAGGTACTGGTGGGATGGAGTTGCTCGTAGAAAGTTTGAACAACTAGAACAGGAGGAACCTGATCTCCAATCATCAGGGAGGATTCTTCTGAGGCATCTTCGTCCTCTTCTTCTTCTCCAGGAGAGGGAGGAGGACCATGAACATAACGTTGAAATAATTTGGAATTCTCAGCGACCTTTAGCTCTTGCAGAGCTACAATCCATCCATCCCTAAAGTATTTAAGGCTAGCAAATTCCATATGAGAGGACATGGCAGCTAGGCCTTTGTTCCAACCTTTGTCCCAGCCAGCGCTAAAGGACTTTTTAACCGCTATTTTTCTCTTTGTCTTTTCAAAGGAAATCCTCTCACTAAGAAGTTCCTCGGCAGCTTTCATTTTCCCTTCTATCTCCTGCTTTTGACGATCAACATCGCGAAGTCTAACAACTTCCTCTTTAGTCTTCTTAAGCTTGTTTTCAAGCTCTTCAGCATTCTTAAGCTTCTCCTAATGCTCTTTATTTTTCTTCTCAAATTCCTTCAATTTTTTCTCCAAATTCTTGGAGGCTTCTACAGCCCTGTCTCTCTCTTGCTCAACAGATTTAATATGCTTCTCCCAATTGACTTTATTCTCCTCATACTTCTGATGAGAATCTCTTAAAGACTGGGTTAAACCAGTAAAGGCCTTTTCTGCTCCATCCGAGGAACTAGAAGCTCGGATGGCTTCATCTCTCTTCACGAGGCTGTTGAAATACGTCACCAACTGAAAACATAAATAATTCTAAGTTAATGTATGAACATAGTGTTAAAGATAGAAGGTTCGAATCAATAATACTTACAAAAGCAATGTGTTGAGCAGCCAAAGCAGTAACTCTCTCACGAGTGAGAGTGTTTTCAATGTCTTGGACCTCTGGGATAGTCCAAGATTGTAACAAGCCCACAGCGGAGCTCGGAGTAATGAAGGATGGAACACTACCTTTAACATTTGAAGGTTTTGACAAACCCTTTCTCAATCTCCTAAATGGAGCAGGAGCATCTTCAACCAGTGATGTTGTCTTTGTTGGAGAGATGACAACAACATCACTTGCAGGCAGGACAGTACCGGTCTTGCTCGTACCCACAGGGAGCTTTTCAACAATCTTACTCGTACCTACTGGGGGCTTCTCACTAACTTTCTTAGAAATATCGTAAGGAGGTATCTCTGCAGTTTTCACCCCCTCTTCTGGGATATTTTTCTTACTTTTCTTTGCCTCCACAGCAGGAAAGGCAGACTTGTCAAAATAAGGAGGAGCTTTCCTCCTCTTCATTATATCACCAATTGAAATATTTGACTCTGAATAAGAGCCTTCCACACTATTATCAGCAGCTGGTATTGAGTCAAGGTCAACCACCACGGGACGAGCAATGAAAGACAAGCTCGAAGTTTTATACTGCAGCAAATAAGAAGCCGACCTGATATGCTCCCCAACCACCAATTGATGCAAACTCCAGATAAGTTTTAAACTTTTTATATTAATATCAATCTCTTTTGGCGGTTTCCTTTTACTGTCAACTATGATAAAAAAATTGAATGTCATTGAAACATTTTATCAAATACAAAAAGAACATAATTTCGAAAATAAAGTAAAAATAAAAACAACCTATCCCATTGCCATAAGGAGGACACTTGGGACCTTGGTACACATCATTTCCATCAAGAGGAGGATGTTGCCAATTTTTCATCTCTACTCCGTGATCAAAATAGTCCTTGTTGGTATCAGGGAGATTGACGACTAAAGCTCTATTTAAAAATCTAGTTTTTAAATAAAAAGTGCTATCACTAGTAACCCATTTATAACAATACATGGTTTCTGGGATTCCTAAGCGAGTCCCATGGATTTGATTCAATCTATATACGCCATTAACTACCCTCCATGTATTTGGAGCTACTTTTGCAGGTACAATATCGAAATATTGGCAAAACTCCAAACATAGTGGATTAAGCGAAAAAGAAAAGCCACATTCGGCTACGAAAATACTGGGGAACCAGTGTCCCTCAGCTAAAGAAAATAAATAAGAAGGATCGGAGAGTTCTTCCAAAATGACCCATGGAGGGATTGAAAACCCGGTTCGAAACTTGTCTAGTGGATCAACAGGATAAACCATGACGAATAAAGAAATTAAAGAAGAAGGAAGAAAATCTTACAGAAGAAATAGAGATCAGTTGTCAACAAACAATGGAAGAAACGAAGGCACAAGACAGAGAGAAGGTGAAGAGTCCAAGGATACAAATTTGAAAAAGTAAAGGACGATTGAGTTTTCTATAGCGCTTATATACTTTGCCTCGGGAATGAAGACAAGTAATGATTATAGAAAAAAAAATGTTTGCATTACCGGCAGCTAAAAAGAGAAAAAGAGGCTCGAAAACCAAAGTCGGTGGAAAAATTCAAAATATTCATGAAGTCCGATTCTATGAACTCAAAGAAGAATTAAATACAAGGAAAATGTTCCTAAAATTCGGAATGACTACTTAAAAATATCATATATTGAGAAGAATGTTCCACACTCCTCCTCAACCTCGAACTGTGAAACATTGGAGGCTTCTGTTGATACTAAATTTAATCTGCTGACATGGATCAATCATATAAAGACACGTGTCCATCCATATGGTAAATACAAAGACTTTTGACGAATAATGTCCGAGGAACCCCACATGTCCGAGTAACTTAAAGAGATCCAAGCAACTAAATTAGTCCGATCAACTCAAGGCGGTCCGAGCAACTCAAATATTCGTTGCGTGCGCATCAAGTATGCCAGAAGATAACTACGCATTAAATGTGCATTTAATGCTATACAGAAATATTCGGCTACTAAAATACAGCTCATTATTCTTTCACATGTACAGCCTCAAGGCTATAAATACAATGTAACATCCTCATGAAAAGGGATCGGAATTTCTTGGTAAACCTATTATCGAGAATTCTAACAAATAGTTAGCAATAACAAAAACAGTGGACGTAGGCCATTCTTGCAAGGCTGAACCACTTTAAAAATCTATTGTCTTATATTCATATGTTTATTTTTATCTATTATTGATTAATTGGAGATAATCTAATTTTTTACATCAACACACATGAAAGCAAAATTGCATGCTAAGTATTGGGATTTTAAATTAGATAACAGGAGCTATAAATAGTATTTATCACTTTACACTTAATGCGTCCAGTCTATTTCGGGTCGACCCACGAGTGACCTATAAGCCAAAATTGGGGTGTCACATTTTGAGTTTGATGATAAGAATTATTGAGAATGTTCTTACTGATCTTATGAGGTTTACTTAGGATTTTTCCTTTTGATCTTTAAGAATTTGAGTTGAGAGTACACTAGGGATTAAAACCTTTATTTTATTAAAACACCCTTACGTTTAGAGATTAGGAGTTCTAACTCCTTGAGGCTGTGGACTTTAAGGCAGTATTATATTATGCTTGGGTGATTTTTGAGATGGGATACGATGCTGAGGCCGTAAAAATATTTAGCCAAGTCGAGGTATCATTTCCCTTTTGAGGGCCTCCTGCTCAGTGCTTGAGGTAAAAATAATTAATTTAGGGAGATTGAGCCTAGGTTAACTATAAGGCTTGCACCGCATTGGAGCTCGACCAATACGTGGAGTTAATAGAAAAATTCGTACCCTCTATCTAAAAATGGGCATGAGGAAAGTTCGTGGCATGTGGCATGACTAGGACAAGTATAACTAAAATAAGGTTGAAGAGAATGAGATATTCGAGGCTCTAAACTAAAGGTCATGGACTATGAGGGTAAATCATGGGAGATAGAGCCATGTGAGAAGCCGAGGTGCATCAAGTGATATAGAACCTGGGGAATACAAGGAGTGGTAATCTAAGGTAGATTGAACCTTAGGTCATCGGGGTAATCTAAGGGTTGGGAAATTACAATATTTCTTCCCTATTTGCTTTTATTACCTACCTCTTCTTAACTGTTACACTAATTTGCGTAGTTTTGTTAGTATATACTTTTTTTTGCAAATACTAACATTGATTGGTGACCGAGGACTTTTGATTTAATCGTTGATGAGCTATTTGAGTTCATGTATTTTATATTTTTTCCTCAGGATGAGTTGTTATTAGTCACATATATATCATATAAGTGCCCTTTATTCTTGTGCATTCTAGCACAATTGTGTCTGTTATGTTCTCTATTTAAGCTCTTCTCATATTGGTTAAGATTCATTTTCTACACACACATACACACTTAAGAATTTGGACATTTAGAATACATAATTTTTTATATCGTCGAATTAGATTCGCGTTGCTACTGACCATGAATCATTCTGAGTTTGAATGAATAAGTTATGCCGATTCCCGTTGGATGCTCCCGTGAAAGAATTGAGATTCAATAAAGAAGATTGAAATTTTACAAAAGGAACGGATTCCCAGTTGTGGGGATCGATTCTCCCTATATTCCATGATGCAGATCTTGAAGATATATGCTAAGGGAATCTATTCCCAGAGTGTGGGAATCTATTCTCAATATTTTCCAAGCTTCATGTATTATTGAATTTCACAAAGAAAATAACTTCCCACATTTTGGGAATCGAATCCTAACCCATATTTCATATATTTATTCCATATTTCTTTATTTTCTTTTGTATTATTCAACTTACTATAAACAATAAGTTTATTTTTAACCTAGAGATATCTTTCATTTTATCTTAGATTGGTTTGAGAGTTGATTTTGGGAGCTTCTCTATCTCTCTCCTACGGTTTCATTTTAATGAGTATGTAAGTTACTATTCATCTTCTTATCTATTAATTCAAGCTTTTTCAAGTTATTTCTTCCTTTGTTAATTAGTTGCCTTCAATTCCTTATTGCTTTATTAATTGCTTTATTTCATTTCATGCCATTTATAATGCTTTCTAGCTAATTTAAATTAGATTGAGATTATTGGACTCATCATGGATTAATTGGTTATTTTGCTATAGTATGATGGATTAGGCAAGCTTTGATGGGTTAGGTTGTTCTTTGTTTTGCACCTAGAAAATTTAATGGTGTATATCTTGTATGCACCATGTTTACGACCTTTAGTGTGTGATCTCAGGAGTATTTGTTGACACCAAAGTCAAAATGGGACTTTATGAGAATTTAGGGGTAATAACTTTAAGTTCTATTAATTGTCCACATGAGATTTAATCTTGATAAATCTTTTTTTCCATGTGACCATTTATGCTAATTAGCCTGTGGTGAGAAATATAATTCTCAATCAATAGTTTTCTTTCTTATTATTTAATTTAGTTTCCATATTTGTCTCGATTAACTATTAATTAAAACATCACTTTTTACACTTTCATTGTATAAGTAATAAATTAATTAATGTCTAACAATTATTCTTTATGGATTCGATACCCAGACTCGTCGCTATACTCCCATAAGAGTGTAGTTAAAGTTTAGGTTTTTTTGTATTGGGTGATAAACCAATAACAATGACAGATGGCCTTACACGATTGCTCGATTTTCATCTCATCAAATAGCCATGGAGTAATTTAAAGGCTGCAGAGTATAGTTAGAGGCTGAAGAAGAGTTATTAGATATGAAGTGTTTTGAGTTTTTCAGTTTAAATGTTTATTTAAAGCATGTTAGACATTATAGGTTTCACTCTTAGTTGTAATTACTTATCTTTATAGTTTTACCTAGATGAATGAATGAGGAGAAATTATTTTATGGCATGTATTAGAGACTTCAATTACTATCCTAAAGAAATTAGTGGAGTATGTGAGATCTCTTAGCTTGTACTTCAGTGTTATGAATAAATGAATTATCAAACTCTGATAGTGAGGCTAAGTCCTTTTGAAGGTCACGACTAAGTAAATTTGCCTTAATAATTAAAGTTTTGAATTTTACCATGTGAGAAAAAAATGATATAGTGCTGCAACCTAGTTTGCCCTAATAATCAAAGTTTTGAATTTTACTATGCGTGAACAAGTGATATAATGCCACAGCTTAATAGGGGAAGGCCGCAAGCGTTACACCTCAATTCACTTTTTTATCTTTCACTAATATAGGGATGGTCAAGCCAATATATGAATGTAATATGGTTTATATATATTAGTGTATAAAAGAACCTATAAACCCTAAAATGGCGTGTATATATTGAACTTACTAGAAGTGTAAAATCAAAGGGCTGAAATTTCACTTAAAGAATAAGCCAACTGCTTATTACCAATCATTTGGTTAAAACGAACTAACAACTTAAAAGAAAGCCACAAACTGTAATATTTAAACCTAAACAACTAATATTTGAACTGCGATTAGTTTCACAGATTATAAAATGTGTACACAGAACGCTCTAGGTAACAGTCATATTGAGAAATCTGACATCTGGAATATGGTGAATTTAATGGTCAAAGAAAGAGAGATGACAGCTGCGTGGCATAATAGGAACTGAACATATGCACTATTGAATTCAAGAACCAGTTAAAAAGAGAAAGTGTCAGTCAAATGTAAATGGCTAAAATAGATTAAGCAAGTAACATCATTTTAAAAAACCTAAATAGCAGGTCCAACCGGTTACAAGGAGAAATCCTATGCTTAATAGGCTATAATGCATCCTTACTGGTTAGTCAAACACAACTTGGATCAAGCCTTAATACTATAGGATCAAAAAATCTAATCAATGGTCTATATTACTCCCAACAAATATGTATAAGAAGAAACATACCTGTGTTTCCTTAATATAAGATGTAATAAAATGTGACAAAAAATATTTTAAAATTTGTTTTTAAAAGCTGGGAAATTCATTTAATTCAGATAAAATATAGATAAATATTTTTGTTAAATTCACAAATGTTCTGATTTAAAAAAAAACACGACATTTATATATGATATTTTATCAATTCAAATTAATTCCAAAAATATAATATACAATATGAAAAAAAGAAGAAAAAATATGGCAAAATAATACGATGTGTTTGTGAAGTGTGTGAACCACTTTGTTGGTTAGCATACCATCTTACCCCTGTCTTGATATGGCAAGTCTCTCTTGGGTTGCTTCTTGATGTATCAATTAAGAGTCGTTCTCAAATTTGAAAAATATATTTTGCACAATTATCCAAATTAGTTGAATAACTAAATAGTGTAGACTCTAATAAAACCTAAGAGTAAAATATTTATGGTGTTTCAAATTTTCAAATAACAATTTGTTAGTTGTAGATGATGTTCTTAATTTATTTTAATTCATTTTCGCATGTATATTTATGTTTAATGTTATTTTTCATATGTGCATGTGAGAATATATTGTTCCATTTTTTTACTTACCCATAAGAGCAGATTTGAAGTTATTAAATTTTATAATTTAAAAAATTTATTTCTCTATGAACCAGACTAGAATAAATAAACTTTTGTGCAAAGACTTGTTACCGCCATCTGTTGTCACGTGTCCACCCAAATTTTCCTCAAAATTTAGCCAAGAAATATGCGTAGAATCCAACTCACCTAATTAACTAAATTTAATTCTCAATTTTTAAATCCACACCATATATCAAGACACACAAGAAGCAATCATCTTTTTCTAGATTTCGCATGATCGGTGTTAGAATCTTCTCGGCGCCGACTGCTAAAGTTTTTTTCTCTCTCGATAATCCCCCTCTCTCATACGTGCGTGTGTTCATTGAAGATTGGTTTGCTCGATTTTGAGGTTAGATTTGGAAAATTATTTCTACAAAACTCTTCATTTCAATTTTGTTATATTCTTTATTGTATTTTTTCCAATTACACCTATTAGTCACATATGATGTTCTTATCAATTTTTTTTATTCATTTTATATCTAAATTTGTGTTCAACATCATTTTTGATATGTGCATTTCACAATATTAGGTTTCCATTCTTATTTTATTAATCCCTCTCGAAAATAATTGAACTTTTGTACTACAATGACGTCGCAACACAAAATTTAGCCCCCAAAAGGGCGCGGAATCGAAGTCAAACAATTAACTAGATTTAATCTTTAATTTCTAAATCCACACTATATATAAATCTCTGACACCCCTCAATCCTTTCGTCATCATTTTCTCTCCACCTTTTGCCCCGCAAAAACCCTACCTAGGGTTTTGGCCGACCTTAAGGCCCCGGGATTTTATTTCTTTTTTCCATTTCGAGTTTAAAAAAAAAATCTCTGTTAATTGGTTTTGTTTAAGACACATTTCTTGCTAATTTAGAGTTGATTTGATCTGGATCTAAGAGCCATGGATACTCGCAAGAGAGGTAGAACTGATGCTAATGCCAATGGTGGTTTCAAGAAATCCAAGCAAGGTTTCTTTTTACTCTTATCTTGTTTTTAATTTTTAGATTTTATGATGTTTTTGCTGTGTTTGTTTGAGTTCATGCTTTTTTTTTTTTTTTATGATTTTGGGGATTTGAAGTTGAAAAATAAGATGCTCATTGCTCACTTCAATGTAATCTACTGACTAAGTAATTGTGTTAAGCGTAGTTTAATGGGATACTTTTTGGGGTAAGGCCCCCAAAATGACTTGGGGAACAAAAGTTATACCGAGTATTTTTTGTCCTACTTTTTTCATCGTTAAAAGTCATTTTTGGGTGTTAAACTCCAAGAAATGAAAATGTTGGGGCCACATTTAATATCAAATTATGAACAACCGTTCTGTCTTTGGGTCATATTGGGTTTGTCTAAGAGTGACTTTTTTTATAGGATGAAAAAATTATATTCAAACTGATGTGTCACCTTAAAGTGTAGTGTCTTCTCTTGTTCATCTTTAATTTTTTATATGATATACTATTTTGTCTAGTATAGGTTTGGCAACCCAATCAATTCATTAACAGTATTAAATCTCTTATAATATGATCATTAGTGTGAATCAATCCAATATCGGTAATTTCTTGGTAGTATCGGCTCATCGGTAATATTGCGGTATAATCAGCTCATATCAGTGATGTCACGATAGTATCGATCCATATCGGTGATATATTAGCCGAGTTGGTATAAGTTACTAAGCATCAATCTCTTTATCTCAATTTTTAACTCACTCAATTGACCCTCGAATATACATCCATGTCACGATCGGAGCAGTCGCTTTCAATTCAGTACATGGTATATGATGTTTCGTTATCGCAAGTCTGCTTTTTTTTGTTAAATATCTCATTTCGTTTCTTAGTGTTACTAAAGGAGTTACCTCCCATTTAACCTTCTTTTTTGTATTTACTTACTCTGTATTAAAATGTATCATTATTCATCTATTCAAAAAGTAAGTGTATGATTATTTACATTATATATATCCTTTATTAATGATAGGTACTATTATAACGTTCACGAAGAGTATATTACTAAATATATATAGATTTTGACAATGTTATACATACTAAATAATGATTCGGTATAAACAATTAGACAAAGTTATGCATACTAAATGGTGATTTTGGACTTGTCTAATTGGGCCATATGATTATTTTTATTTTTTTTTAAACTTTTCTGTATTTTTTTCAAATTTTTTTGAGTTCTCTAAATAGTGCATAGCTATGTATCCCCTGAGACCGAGACTGAGTAAAAAATTGAGCGTCCGAGTTGTAGACCGATACCGCGACTTTGAACCATTTTACAAGGTCTATTGTCATGTTAGAATCTTTGGACAAGTTAAGACAGAGTGTAATTTGTCTATTGGTTATATCATTTTAATAACTATTCTTAATTATGCCTGCTTAAAGACACAGATGTATCATTATATTAATGCATCATTTTACTGCTTTTTATTAATAATTTTTTCTGATAATAACTGTATAGAGCATTTAAATTAAGGATTTGCCAAAATTCTAACATGAGGAAAATAATTTTTTTGCAACAGAAATGGAATCCTTATCAGGTGGTATAGGAAGCAAATCTAAGCCTTGCACGAAGTTTTTCAGGTTCAAATCTTAACCTATCTAATCTAATTATTTCAACTAGCATTTTGTCACATGGTAATGCTTAGGAGCACTAATAATAATGGTCTTTTCATCTTTTGTCAATATGAAAACAACGTTTGATTCCACTTGTTTCTTTCGATTCTGAAAGCCTCTAATCTGCTTGCCTTTTAATTTGGGGGTACCCAACAGAAACTAAGGTATAAGATACTTGATCAATGGGCTTGTTCTGGTATTCGGATAGTGAGTAGTTTTTATAATAAGTCAAGTCAAGAATAATAATCGAACTGGAGGAGCTTGCCAGGATGGCTTGGTAAGCAAGCAAACTGTTACGTTGGCCAACTCCCAGCTACTCTTGCAAAAGATTTGCTTCAGCTATAATAATTTTAGTTAGATATCCAGCGAACCCTTTTTGTTCATTTCACATAGGATGCCATAAGCCTCACATAGTCTAATTTATGACATTAACAAAGCTTATTGAATATCCAATGATTCCTTCCTATATAGGTGTGGTAAGAGAAGAGTATCTTGGCCTGTAATTCGTATATTTGATGTCCTTTTTGGGACCTTATTAACACCCAATTAGGGGTGGGGTTAAAGAGTCAATAATGGAGATATAGGGTTCAGTTAATTATTCCTAATCAATTAGAAAAATGCTTTATTGAGTTGGATACTAAAATGAATGTTTTGAGAAGAGTTTTGGGATGAGGGTTTAGGACAAACCAAATCTTTAAGATCTAAGTTTGTGATGTAATTTGGGTCGGTTCTAAGATTAAAATTACAAGGTTTCTTACAATGATTTGTAGACTTGGCAATGGGTTGTGCCGAGTTATGCTCATGTTGGTTTTTATAATTGGTTTTTATCGTGTTTAGGTGTTATCGATTGTGTCTAAATGAAAAACCATCTTCAAACCTGACCAATCATCTTATTTCATGTCGTTTTTATTGGTTATTATTCATTAAAATTAGAGCTGTTTTTTTTGCTGATCTTTTAATTTTTCCGATTTCCGATCCGATTTAATCCGAATTTGGAATGAAGTTTTAGTTTTGCCGATTTCCAATTTTTTGATTCCCGAAAAATATTTGAATGAAAATCGGAAATAATTCTGAATTTTTGATTTTCCAATTTTTCCAATCCGTTTTTTCCGAAACTATTCTGATTTGATTTTTCCAAATTATTTCCAGTATTTTTCGAATTATTTTCTGATTTTTTATTTTTCCGATTTTTTGAAACTCTCATGTCCCATCAGTTGGAAGAGGATGAGAGTTTCAAATTAATGCTCTATAAAGGGAGATTCTCTTTCTAACCTCTACATATAAATAAAAAATGGGCCTAATCCTCATGTATTTACATGTTTGGTTAATTTTATTTGTTTTTTTAAAATGAGAATTTCGAGTAATGGAAAATCCTAAATTTATTTTTCAAAATATTTGAATTTTCAAAATTTCTGAATTTTTTGTATATTTTATGAATTTTCGATTTTTGCTGATTTTTCGATTTTTCCGAATTAGGATTTTTTTTAAATTTTCTGAAAAATGAGATCGGAAATTGGAATAAGGTATATTATTTTTGAAAAAATGGTTTTTTTTCGAAGAGGCATTTTCCGATCCGATCTGGTCGAAACACAAACCTAATCAAGGTAATTAATCATTTTGAATTATTTACGGTGTGACACATTAACCCATTAACAAATTTATGAACTCAGTTCGACCCATTGATTCATCAACATTATTAAAGGTCCATTTAATAAAATTTACTATGATTAAATTGACATTAAATTACATACTAGTTCTATATAAGACCCTATAATATTTCTTATTTTTTAAGTAGTGGATCTTAATGGGTTAGGATGTTTTTTAACAGGTGAAGCAGGTCAGTACCAAACCTGACCCGTAAATTATCATGTCGTATTGACACTGATCTGATCTGACCCATGAACATACATGTTCACCCATTAACTTAACTCTGTGTTATCATATGATGTAACATTTTGCTAGTTATAGTGATTTGTTTATGGCTTGTTTGGCCCAAAAGCTATATCAATTTTACTTGGAACACGAGTCATTTTGGCACGTGGTATGATATTGGTTATCATATCATAGCATATATCATATTTTGCCAGTTTGATTTGTTTAATGGCGTATATGGCCCTGAAGCAATATCACTGTAACTGGGAACACGAGTCATTTTGGCACGTGGTACAATATCATTGCTGGTATATGGTGCGGTTGGGTTTATTTAGACGGAGCACTGTTCTGGCATATGTGGGTCACTTTTAAATATTATTTAGATGATTTATAACAGTGTGAAGAGGAATTTTAGAGTTTGAAAAGTCAAATCAATATGAAAGTTATAATTTTTTTGATGCGCGATGTACTTTAGAAATTGTATTTTTTCTTTAAACTTCTGTAAATATTTTCTTTCGCAATTCCAAAGGATCAACTGGAACATATACACAACGATAGAACCACAGATAAAATAAGTTCCTAACTGAGAATAATTGTGGACCCCAACATCTCATAAGCTTCCTCTCTCATTTAAACAAGATGTGTTTAGTAAGTTAGGGTCTTGGTAGAACTCTGTAACCAAAGTAAACCCTTTTCCCTGTCTCTTACTTGTTGGTAACCTCTTAGACAATAATGGATGCTGCGTAAAGAAGGCACATTTTTTGTTCGGCAGTGAAGACATAAGTGGTGGCCAAGGAGATTGTTGATGATGCCAGTGGTTTTTTCATGATCTTAGTGATGATGGGGAATTGTTCCACTTTGAAGATTTGCAATAATCTTAGGGACGATGGTAGAAGAAGGTTGTACGAAGACAACAAACAGTTTGTCAAACTCTGTCCCTGCTCTGTTTGAGTTCTAGTCATTATTTCTTCTTGGTTGTTTTGATAGTATTTGATTATTGACTTTTCATAAAAAAGGCACATGTTTACTGTAGAATGTATATATATATATATATGATAATTTTCACCTACATCAAACTCTATACATCATTCATACATAACACCTTGTTGTAGTTTCTAATTTTTTTTTTCAAATTTTTTATTTTTCTCTTGAAATTAATCTTTCAATAAACTCATGTTCAAAAAATTAGGTCAAAATACATTTTGTAGCTATTTTTAAAAAATACACAAAAAACTGCTCAAAATACCTTATTTATAAGGGTTTGCGCAATCAGTTTTTTGTGGATTTTTTAAAACAGCTACAAAATGTATTTTGCCTGATTTTTTTAACATGGATTTATTGAAAGGGTAATTTCAAGAGTAAAATAAAAAATTTGGAAAAAAAAATTCTTAGGGATTAGAACTATGTGTGATGTATATATATCATGATGTAGTAGGCGAGCCTCTCTCTCTCTCTCTCTCTATATATATATATATATATATAAATATTTTATACCTCTTCCATTGGAATTTGAAATTAAGGTGGAAGTGGGATTAGTTAGTTTCTCATTCTATATTGTGACTCACCTGGTGTTGGGGTTGCACATACCACTTTGTGATATGGATAGGAGTGAGGGCAGCGTGAAGTATAAAAAAAGGCCCCGTGTAAATGAAATAGAAGCCGTAATGTCTCAATTGCTAACTTGTAAATAGGTACTTCCCTTCCCATACCCCTATTCACTTTTTTCCATGCCGACATCAACATTCAAGCCGATTCTACCACTCCTTAATTTATATGAAAATATGGGTATTTTGTTATGGATTTCATATTGTTTCTTTTTTTGGTTCATCTAGACACTATTTAACCTCTTCTCCAATGAATCCTTTATATATCACTTGCCATTTACTTCACCTATTTCGCTTGTCATCTTGGTTTTGACTTCTCCGATCTATCTTTCATCCAGATTTTATTGGGGAATGAGGAAACCGTGTTTGGTTTTTTTTTTTTTTAAGTTTGAGTGGAACTGTTTTGGGATTTGAATGGTCAGCTAGTTTGTAATTTGGTATAGATTTTGTAGCTGAAGTGATATGTAGGTCACTCTTTCGGGCCATTCCTATAGCAAATAATCTTAAAAACATGGGGATACATTTGCACCATGTTTTGTATTTACCAGGCAAGGGATGCTTCATTATTACATTTGCACCATGTTTTGTATTTACAAGGTAAGGGAAGCTTCATTATTTTTGGACATTACTTTTATTTTAGGAAATTGCTTGTAGGATTGCTTTTATCATCATTTTGCTAGTAGTGCCTGTTGGATTAGAACTTCTAAATCTTTAATCATGTATTCAATTAATTGTCATAAGGGAGTATTTAGGGTTTGGAGATTGATTGTTATCCCTTGCATGTGCTTCACCCCCCCCCCCCCCCCCCCCCCGCCCCACACACACACACAAATAAATAAATAAAACACACACACACACACACAAAAAAATTGGCTCGAGTTTCTCTTTAGTAGTACAACAAAGTGTCTTATGATATCGCAAGACTATATTTCTGGCTAACTTCAATGATATTGCAAGACTGTTCTTGCTAAATATTATTTATTGATTCTAATGGTGCTTATTTTTGCAACATACGGTCAACTGTTCTGTGTGTTCTGAATGTTTCTTGTTTTTTGTAGCACCACTGGCTGTCCATTTGGCGAGAACTGCCACTTCCTACACCATGTCCCTGGCGGCTACAACGCTGTTGCCCATATGATAAATCTCGGCCCAACTCAAGCGTCAAGACACACAATGGCCCCACCACCCATTCCTAACCGTTCCTCAACCCCCGCTGTAAAAAGCAAGCTCTGCAACAAATACAACACTGCCGAAGGCTGCAAATTCGGCGACAAATGCAATTTTGCTCATGGCGAGTGGGAAATTGGGAAACCTATTGCTCCTTCCCATGAGGACCCACGAGCTGTGGGATCCATGCCAAACCGTTTTGGTGCCCCAATGCATCCACCCGCTCCAGGACCAGCTCCCTCCACTTTTGGTGCCTCGGCCACTGCCAAAATCAGTGTAGACGCTTCACTTGCAGGTGCTATAATCGGGAAGGGTGGAGTCAACTCCAAGCAGATATGTCGTCAAACGGGAGCCAAACTAGCCATTAGAGAACATGAGACTGATGCTAATCTGAGGAACATTGAGCTTGAAGGCACATTTGAACAAATCCAGCAGGCCAGTGCGATGGTACGAGAGCTGATAGTGAGCTTTGGTTCAGCAGCTGCACCTGCAAAACCCCCCGGGATGCCGGTAGGAGGAGGCCCACCTCGTTCGTCAGGAAACCTCAAGACGAAGCTGTGTGAGAATTTTGCAAAGGGGTCCTGCACCTTTGGGGATAGGTGCCACTTTGCTCATGGAGAAGGTGAGTTGCGCAAATCAGGTGTATAAGGTGAGATGGTAAATTATCCTTCTGTCGCTGTTTTCCCATTTGTAGGCTGTGGAATGGAATCAAACTTTTAAGAAAGAAAAGGAGCTTAATGTGATATTTGTGTTCTAAACTAAACTGTTATGGCCTATTAGTTGTGTACTGGTTTCTTATCCGTGGTAGATGTTTGTTATTTTATATATTTGTCTTCGTCATGGTGGCCAACTAATATTGATTAGTCCTTAAAATATTCTCCCCCTACCCCCCACCCCACTCGTGAGAGATGGGTATGGTGGTAAATATTTTTGTCAGCTTCTAATTTTCAATCTATGAAGTGTGCAAAGCTCTTTTTTTCTAATGCAGTTTCTTTATTTAGATCAGTTGCTATTGTGTGAAGTTGCTCGTTTTTGTTTGCACGGATGTGAAAGTGAGCACTGTTGTCATTTGTCAAATTTGTATTATTTCCTTCTCACATTTGGACTTGGTTCTGCTTTTGAAAAAATTAATAATACCACTATAAATTCACTTAATTACACTGCAAAATTGAATTTATATTGGAGATTCATTCACAATTTGAGAATTGTATATCAAAATTTCGAAGGGCTATCTTTTTCTTTGCAAGCGAACTTTAGACAATGTTCAAGCGTTTTTAAGGCTGGGTTTGAGATCGTTAAATGACTTTATATACTAAGACTAGACTTGGGGGTAGAAAGACAAGTCATTTTTTTTCCCACCTTTTCTTCATTATCATAAAGGGTATAATGTATGGACGGGAGTGAGGACTTTTCAATGCAGAGAATAAGGGAATTTGTTAGATATTCATAATCAACTTGTTTTGAAATACAGAATATATGTTACTCGAAGTAGACTATGCATGTTTTGTGGTCGCTGTAGAGACGAGAAGAGTTGTAACAAAGCTAGAATGGACAAATTTTGAAACTTAGTATATCAGCCCTGTAATATTTCAATTGGACCCTCAAGTCCTCTCTTTCATGCTCACTGTATCATTATCAAGCCTATTTAGCTCTCGCAAGTGACAATCTATTGTAGTTTTAAATTTTTTTATCTGGCAGTGTTCAACAAGTGTAAATTCATCTTGATGTTGTGCTTGACCTTGTCTTCCAAGATACAAATATTACAATATGCTTTTCACAAAAAGACTTTATTTTAACAATGAAATCATCACATCTTTCATCTCTTTAACTTTTGAATGAATCTCTTAGTGGTTTTTACAAAATGCATAACAAATAGAATGTCTTAAGATTTCCATTGCAAAGCTTGAGAAAGTACATAGTGAATTTTAAAATGACTTTCATAAGATGCCAGTTGAACACAAATTCAAAAGAATTCGAAGAATCATAAGCCGAATTTGCATGTCCACGTTGCTCTGATTTGTTCAATAAAATTTGACAAGTTGCACTAAACATTTGATATCTAAGGTGAGAACCCCATCGTGTATATCTAGCTCTTTGTAAATTTTACTAATATGATTCCTCCGTATTCTGGTCTTGATCTCTTCAATGTAAATAAAATAAGATAGATACATATTAAACTACAATGCTTGGAAGCGACAAGGATGCTTAGAGAAAGGCTACGCCGGTAAAATGCATCGATATGGACCATAATTAATACAAGTTAGTTGAACTTCATTAACAATTTTATCAGGATATCTCCATGTGTCAATACCGTAAGATAATATGATCGACTCTCATTAGCCCATCTCGAGAGCATGAGAATGTGATAGAATGTCAAATTTTAATGGTTTTGATAAATTATAAAGAGCATGACCATAGTTGCATTATTACTAAAAATTTTGCAAAAATATTGATGCTTTGGCAACGAATTTGCCACAACAAAATATGCAAAGCATGACTCAATATTTGGATCGTCTCACCGATTTGTTGAAATATGATTGTTGACCAACTTCAAACAATACCCTTTTATAACATTTAAAAACATAACTGTTGGGTAATTTCGAATATGGAAATTTAATTCACACGTGTGACGTTACAATATGAAATTTGACTCGAGACAACCCAAATGTTGCGTGCTCTCCCATAGGGAAAAGGGTTTAGGGGTATATCAACGTAATATTTTGGTGATCGTCTTATATGAAAAATCACGGAGTCAATTATACTCCTCATCAACCATGAACTAAGTCTCAATTGCTCCATTCATTTCATTTTACAGTTTATCCCTTCGAATTATTTAATCTATGCTAGCATTTTGGTGTGGCATACTAGTAGAATGCTTTGGAGATGGTCTTATACTCACTTTCTCATTTTTTTCTTTTGTTTTTTGAAGAAAAAAACAATTATATTTTCTCCCCATCGACGATGATCCAAGTATCACTTTACCACTAAATCTTTAATTTTTATAGTGAACCCTCTTAATGATTTAATTTGGTGCAATTAACTCTAAACTAAGTATGATGTTGAATTTTTAAAATTATTAACACGTGAATAACTCATGAATGATAATTTTGTTAATATGTAAGGGATCATTCTTAATTCAATATAGATGAATACGAAATACCGGACCCAAATCCACAGACAACTCGCCACAAATATCCCGTAAATCGTCTCCTTTACTTGTTCACCTGACCCACATAAGTCGACTGTAACCATTTTGATTAGATGAGTCCAACCACACATAGTCATTTTGTAAAGTTCCACTTTTTAAAGACCAATTTTGATAGTCCCTGATTAGATGAAGAAGGAAGACATGTGAGTCTTGCCATGGGAACATTTTCTTCGTTGGAATTTTTTCGATGAGTTAGGCACCTCCCTTACAGTTATTTATTTTAGGGCAATTTACAATTAGATCTCTTGGTAATAATTTTTAAACATTTAAGGACAATTTACAATTAGGTTCACTTGTTATGCACTAGCATGGACTTTTACAAGAAGATAATTAGTGGACCTAAGTGTTTAAAATTTGGGGCAATTTACAATTAGGTCCCTTGGTAACAATTTTTAAATATTTAATGACAATTTACAATTAGGTCCACTTGTTATGCCACTAACGCGAATTTTTACAAGAAGAGAATTAGTGGACCTAAGTGTTTAAAATTTGTTAAAATTCCTTTAGTGTTTAAAATTTGTTTACAAGAGAATTAGTGGATCTAAGTGTTTAAAATTTGTCAAAATTCCTTTAGTGTTTAAAATTTGTTTGTGAGGGATATAAAAGTACTTTTTCCTTTATTTGGACAATTTACAATTAGGTCCCTTGGTAATAATTTTTAAACATTTAAGGATAATTTATAATTATGTCCACTTGTTATGCCATTAGCGTAGACTTTTACAAGAAGAGAATTAGTGAACATAAGTATTTAAAATTTGTCAAAATTCCTTTAGTGTTTAAAATCTGTTTGTGAGGGACCTAAGAGTACTTTTTCCTTTATTTGGGCAATTTATAATTAGGTACCTTGGTAACAATTTTTAAACATTTAAGGACAATTTACAATTAGGTCCACTTATTATCTCACTAGCGTGGACTTTTACAAGAAGAGAATTAGCGGACTTAAGTGCTTAAAATTTGTTACAATTCCTTTAGAGTCCGTTTGACAACCCAATTTCAAGGCTCGAAATTGAAATTAAAAGGCAATTTCAATTCCGTGGAATTAAAATTGACCTTCAAATTTCATTTTCATGGTTTGGAATTGAATTTCCAAACGGACCATTAGTGTTTAAAATTTGTCAAAATTCCAATTTTTAAACATTTAAGGACAATTTATTTTATTGAATTAATTACTTTTCCCACCTTTACCCAAATTTTCACTTAACCACCTGGAATTTCACTTTCTAGATATGACTTTCACTTTCTATACATACCCCTTCCCCCCAACTTATTGTAACGGTCTAAGCTACCCCTAACTTTAACGATCTTAAATTTTGGATAGAAAAATGCTCATGTGCATGATAGATAAGGGTAGTTTTGTCAATATACAATTAAAAGTATAATAAAAAACATGTTTACAAACATTAAGTGTAAAATAGTAAATATATCAGAACTTTATACACCCTTTTTTTAGCTCCCTCGTTCCACTCTCTTTATCTGCACATCCGCATCCCTTTCACCACCCCTTTCTTTCTCTCTCCTCTCTCCATCTTCGGTACCAACCTTGACCACTCAAGCCTCTATTTGTCTCACATGCACACATTCATTGCACCCAAACTTAACCAAAAACCCACTACTCCGTGTATATGTACATAATATATCAGAATGGAGTACCACTACACATACACACTTTCATACCCGTTTTCCATACACGCCTAATAAGACAAGGCTGTAAGGGATTGTACTCTGTGCCCTGGCGGGACCCACAACAACAAGGTATAGCATTTTAATACACCGCGTATGGAAAATGTGTACAAAAGTGTGTATGTGTATGTTTATCCATCAGAATGGCACCGTTACAATAAGAGAAGTTTAGACACTTTAGTGTAACAACATCGTTAGGGTTTGTAACCAATTTTAATTGAATTTGTTAGGTTTTTTTTGGTAGTATATCATGAGGTGTCCTTGTCAACTTATGCGCACCTAGATTAATTTTCATTTGCGATTCGTGACTTTTCCTGGTCAAGCATTCTTTTGACAGTTCCAAGGATCGAACTGGAGACCAAACCCAATTCAGCACCAAGACTATCTTGGTGACAACCTTCTACCACTAGACCAATAGACTTGTTTAATGAAATTGATTATAATTTCTTTTCTTCTTCTTCTTCTTGTTACGTGAAAATTGAACTCAAATTCTCGTGTTCAATTGGAAACTTGATAAATAGTATCAGAGCCCGTGATTATGCTATTTTCTTGATTGGAACTATTATTCATTTAAATCTTTATTTTATTTTGTATTTCAACAAACTTATACCCCCGCTATTTTTCCCCCGATCCTTTTCATGTAGCTACCAGATCCTCATTCCCATGTTCTCTAATTCCAATTCTTTTGTTTCTCTAAGTCCTATCATAGAAGTTTCAATTCAATTCCCAGTCATTTTCCATCATGACTGAAACAAGGTGATAGTCCACTAAAAACCGAGTGTTTGAGTTAAGCTAAAGACAAAGATAGTCTAGAAGAAAAATTAGTCCAGTTACAAAAAACCATAGAGGCTATGTCTACTGTTTAATAAATAGAAAATTACAGAATTACGAATTATAATCTAATTACAGAAATAAAAAATGAAATTACAGAAAATAAAAACTTACTTGAATTTGCAGAAACAACAATAGAAATAGAAAGATAATCCGAGCCCGGTGAATTTCACAGTGTCCTTAAGACAATTTATTCCCTCCAATGTGCTCCGAGGTTGATGAATATTGTCTCCCAAGATAGAACAGATTTTCCAATTAATTATGTAGCACAACAATAATTAATCACAACGAACTCAAATTCTGTGGCTTTTACTCAACAACCATACAACAGATGTTATGCAGGAAAAAGAATTTTTGGAACAGATATGACAAGAATTTTCTGGAACAAATATGACAGCAATTTTGGAGTAGGGAAATTTTTTCATATTAAAAACGGAGGGAGGCATCTGTATTTATAGCAAAGTAACCATAACTGACAAAAAAACAGTTAAACGAAATTAACTGTTGACTGTTGGTAATAACTGCCAATAATTAATTAATTAATTTCATAATTAACTAATAATTAAAGCTCAGAAAGTTAAATAAATTCGGCCGAAAAATGTACGAGATTTTTATAAGCCTAAGCCCGAACTGAGCCTAGCCGAGCCCGCCGGCCGGACGCGCGCATGTGGACTTTTGACCGAAAGTCAACCCGTGCATAGCTTAGGTCATCTCCCTTCAAAGAGTTGGGATACCCCAAGGCATCCAAGCCTTAGTCCATACTTGGGGTGTTAATAACTCATCAAATTTCCACAACTCTTCCAATGTGGGACAAGAGTTAAAACATACCCAATTCATTAACTTTCATTACTTTGTTAGTCACTTTGGGGACATATTTATCATTCATAACTTATTGAAATTGGACATATGAATATACTACGTTAATCTCCTTGCGGAGGAGAACGCGTTCGTATATGGTACCACAATTTTCGTAGTGTGTGAGCTCAAAGTTGCTCAAAAATCTGTCCAGAAAATTCTGGACAGCTTTCTAAATAGTCCAATTTTTCAACAATCCCCCACATGAATGATATATCGCTATAAATAAAACAGAACAGATGCTAATGCAGATGCAGACACATGTTGAGTAAAACTGAAGATTTATTGCATCGAGAGAAGTAGCCTAGTGGCCTTGAACTTTCCTTAGTGATATACTATCGTATTTACTTGGTTAATCAGTAGACTTCACGTCCTTGAACCGTCAACCGTTTTTGTAAACCTAGACAATAGTATTCACACAACAATTCTTCAACACAGTTGGTTCTCACGTTTGTGTTCATTTTGGCCATGAACACCACTTGGTTCTGTGAGTATTTTAGAAAATATGCCTTTCATTATTCTCATAGAAGTGGCCCCCTTCTTACTCGCGTAGGTGACTTCCATAAAGAGTATCCTGCAATACCCCACTTAGACGTACTAAGATATAGATGTCATTAAAAACATAACTTATCCTAATTTCGCGGCAGATATGCACTGTCTCATCTTTGGAATGGATATGATTAAATATCCTCCAGTGCTTACTGAATACAACGTAGTTCGGTTTGCCCATTGAACCTAGATCTTGGGATCTCCAGTCAGCTAGGTTGGGTTGCCACTATATTGATTCTTATTTATTTATAGGCTTTAGACCCATTCCTCTCGATGATCTTTCAACTTGTTCTCGGTTTAAACCTTTCGTTAGTGGATCCGATATATTATCTTTTGACTTTACATAGTCAATTGAGATAATTCCATTTGAGAGAAGTTGTCTAACGGTTTTGTGTCGACGACGAATATGTCGTGACTTTCCGTTATACATGTGATTTTGTGCCCTTCCAATCGCTGATTGGCTATCGCAATGTATACATATTGCGGGCACAGGTTTAGACCAATTTGGAACATCCTCTAAGAAATTTCGAAGCCATTTAGCTTCTTCTCCATCTTTGTCCTGTGCAATGAATTCAGATTCCATTGTCGATCTAGCAATGCACGTTTGTTTTGAGGATTTTCAAGATACGACTGCACCTCCGAGGGTAAACACGTATCCACTCATAGACTTAGAGTCTTTTGTATCAGATATCCAATTTGCATCGCAATGTCCTTCAAGAACAGCTGGATATTTTGAGTAGTGCAATCCATAGTTTTGAGTATATTTTAATTAACCCAAAACTCTCAATATTGATTTCCAGTGATCTCTTCCTGGATTACTCGTAAATCGACTTAGCTTACTTATTGAGTATGCTATGTCCGGTCGCGTACAGTTCGTGATATACATTAAACTGCCGATAATACGAGAATATTCTAGTTGAGATATGCTTTCACCATTATTTCTTGCTAGATGTAAATTTACATCTATAGGTGTCTTGGTAGGACTAATATCATACTTCTTGAATTTTTCAAGTACTTTCTCTATGTAATGAGATTGAGATAATATAAGTCCATCCGATGTTCTAGAAATTTTAATTCCTAATATAACATCGGCGATTCCCAAATCTTTCATGTCAAATGTACTACTCAACATTTGTTTTGTAGTTTTGACAATTTTCAAGTTACTACCCATGATAAGCATATCATCAACATAGAGGCATACAATGACATATCCATTTTGAATGTATTTAAAGTAAACACATTTACCGCATTCATTAATTTTGAAACCATTTGATAACATTGCATTATCAAATTTTTCATGCCATTGCTTAGGTGCTTGTTTTAATCCATATAGTGATTTAACAAGCTTACATACTTTTCCTTCTTGTCCGGGAGCTTTGAACCCTTCAGGTTGCTCCATATAAATTTCCTCATCTAGATCACCATTTAAGAATGCGGTTTTTACATCCATTTGATGTATTTCAAGTCCTTTAATAGCAGCTATTGCTATTAACATCCGAATGGACGTTATTCTTATTACCGGTGAATATGTGTCGAAGTAATCCAACCCTTCCTTTTGCCTATAGCCTTTAGCTACAAGTCTAGCTTTATATTTATCAATTGATCCATCGACCTTCAACTTCTTTTTGAAGATCCATTTATAACCTAACGGTTTTGAACCTGGTGGAAGATCCACTAGTTCCCATGTATGATTTTGTAATATGGATTCAATTTCAATATAAATTGCTTCTTTCCTATTGGAAGCATCGGGTAAGGATATGGCTTCTTTATACGATTGAGGTTCATTTTCTAGCAAATATGTTAGAAAATCCGGACCGAAAGAAGTCGAGGTTTTTGCTCTTTTACTATGTCTTGGTTCATCCTCTATTGATTCAATAGGTTGATGAGTACCACTTGTAGTAGCTTGATTTTTCCTTTTAGAAGGACCAGATTCTCGGGTCATGTTATACGAGAATTCATTTTCAAAAAATGAAGCATCCCTCGATTCAATAACTGTATTTACATGAATATCCGAAATCTCAGATTTACAAACTAGAAATCGATATGCACTGCTATTAGTAGCATAACCGATGAATACACAATCCACGATTTTTGGCCCTATTCTTACCTTTTTAGGTTTAGGAACCATCACTTTGGCTAAGCACCCCCACACTCGTAAATATTTATAGGAAGGTCTTCGACCTTTCCATAATCCATAAGGTGTCTTATGAGTCTTTTTGTGAGGTACTTTATTGAGAATGTAATTAGCAGAAAGTAAGGCTTCCCCCCACAAATTTTGTGGAGCTCCTGAACTTAATAACATTGAGTTCATCATTTCTTTCAAAGTACGGTTTTTGCGTTCAGCAACACCATTCGATTGAGGAGAATAAGGAGCGTTTGTTTGATTAATTCCATTTTCAGAACAAAATTCCTTAAATGGATATTCATATTCACCTCCTCTATCACTCCTAATAGCCTTTATCGTTTTGCTTAATTGAATCTCAACTTCATTCTTATATGGTTTAAATGCATTAATAGCCTTATCTTTATTATGTAACAAATATACATAGCAATATTTTGTGCAATCGTCAATAAAAGTAATAAAACACTTTTTACCACCTCTAGTTTGAACAAATTTTAAATTATAAATATCGGTGTGAATTAAATCTAAAGGTTCAGTTAACCTTTCAATAGAATGGAAAGGTAATCTATCTAATTTAGATTCAACATAAATTTCACATTTATGATTTTTATCAATATTAAATTTTGGCAAAAATTCCAAGTTAATTAATCTACGCAATGTATCAAAATTAACATGTCCTAATCTAGCATGCCAAATATTAGATGACTCAATCAAGTAAGAAGAACTAGCAATTTCATTCATTGAAACAGATGTTTTTGGGGTTACAGTAAGAACATTGAGTTTAAAGAGCCCCTCATCTAGGTAGCCCTTTCCTATATACATGTCATTTTTAGACAACACAAAGCGATCAGACACAAACACAAGCTTGAAACCATTTTTAGTAAGGAGAGATCCAGAAATCAGATTCTTTCGGATATCAGGCACGTGAAGAACATTGTTGAGAGTAAGTTCCTTTCCAGAAGTCATTTTCAGAGTTATCTTTCCTTGTCCCACCACCTTCTAAGTGGAAGAATTTCACATAAAGAGGTTCTCCTCATTTTCCAAAGGCTTATAGGTGGTGAACATCCATTTGTTTGCACAAATGTGTCGTGTGGCTCCAGTGTCCACCCACCATTCCTTGGTATTTTCAACCAAATTACATTCAGAGACCACGGCAGAAAGATTCATATCAGCCAAGTCATTGGCGATATTCTCACCCTCAGTTACATTTGCTTGAGGATTGTTTCGATTTTGCTTCTTCGATTTACGATACTCGCTTGAGCGGTGTTCAGGTTTACCACAATTGTAGCATTTGCCTTTGAACTTCTTCTTGTTCTGTTTGGAAGTGCTTTCCCCATCATACTTTCGTTTGTTCTTCTTAGGACCTTTTACAACATGGATCTTCGTTTCCATCGGATTCTTCCCACTTTTCTTTTGAGACTCACGGTTGTCTTCTTCGATTCTCAGCCCGACCACCAACTCCTCCACATTCATCTCCTTTCGCTTATGCTTGAGATAGTTTTTGAATAAAGTCCAAGATGGTGGCAATTTTTCAACAATTGCAGCAACTTGGAAAGTTTCACTAAGTGACATTCCTTCAGCATGAATGTCGTGGAGGATCACTTGGAGTTCTTGCACTTGCGAGATCACAGATTTAGAATCAACCATTTTGAAGTCCAGAAAACGCCCGACGATAAATTTCTTCATCCCAGCATCTTCAGTTTTATACTTCTTTTCCAAAGAACTCCATAATTCCTTGGATGTTTTGATCGTGTAATAGACATGGTACAATGTCTTGTCCAAGTAGGACAAAATATAATTTCGGCATAGGTAGTCCGAGTGCTTCCAAGCATCGACAGCAGCAACCTTTTCAGCGTCATCTCCCTCTTGAATAGAGGGGCAATCTTCATATACAAACCTACCCAGTTGGCAGGTAGTGAGATAGAAGTACATTTGTCCTTGCCAACGTTTGAAGTCAGCCCCAATGAACTTTTTCGGTTTCTCTCAGTGTGGCATAGATACGGGTGCAGTCACATTTGTGTTGGTGACAATCACTTTAGTAGGAGTAGTGTTCGTACTTTACGATTCCATTTCTATTACAAAAACATAATTTTTATCATTGATAAAATTCATATATAATGAATTAATCAAAACAGAATACACAATTCTGTTATACAAATTTCCCCAAATGAATTCAAAAAGAATTCTACACAATATTCAGATTTATTTGACACATAATTTATAAAAAACAATTCTAAACAATAATCTGAATTGAGTTATAAATCGAAATTTTGAAGCACTAGTTTACACTAGTCTAAATTAAATTGTGTCAAACTGTTTTTATTATTATTAAAAAATTCCATACAAAACAGAATATAAATTTTTAATAAATAAAATAACTTAACTAAACAGATTAAAACAATTAAAACATTTCAATTTCTGTACAAAACAGAATTTTAATTTAAGGATTATTTTTTTTTCCTTAAACAGATTTTAACAAGAATACACAAATAAAATTTTATTTTCTATAACAGAATATAAAAATAGTATAGAAATTAATTTCTATATCAAAACTGTTTTACTAATTTCTGCAATAAAGTAATAATTTAATTCATTTTTTTTTTCTGTTAAAACAGATTTATTTTCAACAAATAAATTTCTGTAATAAAAGGATTCTGTACACTAGAAAACAGTAGAACTTAATAAATTATCTTAAGATTTTTATGTCTACTGTTTAATAAATAGAAAATTACAAAATTATGAATTATAATCTAATTACAGAAATAAAAAACAAAATTACAGAAAATAAAAACTTACTCGAATTCGCTGAAATAACAATAGAAATAGAAAGATAATCCAAGCCCTGTGAATTTCACAGTGTCCTTAAGACAATTTATTCCCTCCAATGTGCTTCGAGGTTGATGAATATTGTCTCCCAAGATAAAACAGATTTTCCAATTAATTATGTAGCACACCAATAATTAATCACGACGAATTCAAATTCTGTGGCTTTTACTCAACAACAATGCAACAGATGTTATGCAGGAAAAAGAATTTTTGGAACATATATGACAGGAATTTTCTGGAACAAATATGACAGCAATTCTGGAGGAGGGCAATTTTTTCATATTAAAAACGGAGGGAGGCATCTGTATTTATTGCAAAGTAACAATAACTGACAAAAAAAACAGTTAAACAGTTAAACGAAATTAACTGTTGACTGTTAGCAATAACTGCCAACAGTTTATTAATTAATTAATTTCGTAATTAATTAATAATTAAAGCCCAGAAAGTTAAATAAATTCTGTCGAAAAATGTAGGAGATTTTTATAAGCCTAAGCCTAAGCCTGAACCGAGCCGAGCCCGCCGGCCGGACGCGCGCGTGTGGACTTTTGACCGAAAGTCAACCCGTGCATAGCTTAGGCCATCTCCCCTTCAAAGAGTTGGGATACCCCAAGGCATCCAAGCCTTAGTCCATACTTAGGGTGTTATTAACTCATCAAATTTCCACAACTCTTCCAATGTGGGACAAGAGTTAAAACATACCCAATTCATTAACTTTCATTGCTTTGTTAGTCACTTTGGGGACATATTTATCATTCATAACTTATTGAAATTGGACATATGAATATACTACGTTAATCTCCTTGCGGAGGAGAACGCGTTCGTATATGGTCCCACGTTTTTCGTAGTGTGTGAGCTCAAAGTTGCTCAAAAATCTGTCCAGAAAATTCTGAACAGCTTTCTAAATAGTCCAATTTTTGAACATGTGTATATGAGCAACCAATTTGAGAGAAATAACACTCAAGATGGTGTGTTGGGTCCTCACCCAAACGGATGTCATACCAATGAAGGTGATTCTAGAGGACACGAGGAAGGGGGAGCATGAGAGGCAATACCATTATAATGGTCACAAATTTCCCAAACTTGGATGCTTTAAAATTGAAGGATACAACCCCAGGGAGTTGACACAAGAGGTCCATTGGTATTTTGTGTTGAACCCTTTACCAAACGAGCATAAAGTAATATTTCTTCAACTTGATTTGGAAGGAATGACTACAAATTGGTTCCAAGTTGAGTTCTTGGATCCAACAAAAATGGATTGGGAAGAATTCACAACAAATTATATGGGAAATTATCTTAAGAAGAGGTGGAGAATGTGGTGGCTGAGTTTCATAAACTTCACCAAGAGAGCCATGTTACCGAGTATCAAGAAAAAAGTGAGTCCCCTAAACCTTCTTGCTCTCTCAAAACCCAAGCGTAACTGAAGCCTATTTCATTTCAAGTTTCTTGAATGGCCTTAAAGAGGACATAAGGAGTCCGATCAAAATGTTCTTACCAAAAATCCTTAACTGTAAGGTCAAATTATCAATTGAATCAATTTGTAAGTGTTGACTTAATTCGAGACAAAACTATTTGAATCGTTGTCTTCAAGCTTATAATGTTTGAGTTGAAGACATAATGACCAAACCTAAAGGTATGAATGCATATGATATATATAGAGACTTGAAAATTTATTTTGGGTATCATTTTTACTAAAATTAAGTTGAAAATGAGTTTTTATTTTTTAAAGAAAAATCAAATTTTTTTTCTGAAAAAGTCGTTTTAACGAAACTTAACCCTCGTTCGAACGAGATCCCTAGGTTGTTCGAAAGAGATATTAAACGAAGTTTTTCTCTGCAATATCCTTCATAATCTCGGTCGTAATTTTGTTCGAACGACATTAGTGTCTGCAATCTCATTCGAACGATATTTAAAAGTCATTCGAACGACTGACAATTTTTGACAGTTTTTAAACGTCTTCCCACTACCTTTTTAACCAACTTTTTAAGGAGTGTGGGAGGGGACTTTATCTACAGACTTTTTCTAGCCTTTTGCTGTACTTTTGAGAGAGAAATCTTTTATCCAAAAGTGCCATTTTGTGTGGTTGATTTCAATATTTTAATTTCCAACAAAACACATAGTTTACACGCATAGAGTTTCATAATCCAAGTTTCTTCATATATTATGCTTTGAGATCATCATTTGGCACCGGGTTTCATTCTCTACCCCAAAAGAAGATAGTTTCCTACGGAGAATTCCATTTGTTGTTCGTGGTGTACATACGGAGGCGGACTTCGTGTGTTGACGGTTGATTTGCTCCATCGGTGGACGAAGGTGGATTCTTGAGTTGTCGACTACGCAGAGGTGGAGGAAGGAATAAGCGTCAAGGCTTGAGAGGGTGTCAAGTTATTGAAGTAAATATTTTTGTCGTGTCCTTGTAAAACCACACTTAGTAGACTTGTGGCTGAGCCATCCGAAATTTTTCCCATTGTGGTTTTCCTCATACATCGCGGAGTTGTGATTGTGTTTTTATCTTGCAAAAATCACTTAGATGCATGCTTAGGTTTAACAAGATAAAAATGGTGTAAACCACAAATTGGTGCAAATTTAGTATTGGGTAATTTTTGTTTAATTTAATTCGAGTTGGGTTTAATTAATTTGGGAAAATTCATGTTAGGTTTACTTAAATTATTTTAGAACTTGAATTGAATTGTATTTTTTAAAAGGAAAATTTAAATATTTGTTTAGATTAATTTCATTTTAATTTTGAAGAAATTAAAATTTGAGTATTTGTGTACGAATTTTGAATTTTGGAATATTGTGTGAACCATCTCACTTTAGAGATTAAAAGTTGGTATTTTTCGAGAACCCACATTTCCAACAAGTGGTATTAGAGCATATATTAAGAATTTGACATTTTCATTAACCACAACTACCTTTTAGCCAAACTTCAAGAATTTACCCTACAATCCAAGAATCTACTTTAAAAAAACACTTACCCCAACCAAATCTCTTCTATTTTATAACCATTTACCAAAATTGCTCACCCACACCAGCCCTCAAACACCTACAACCATATCCAAAACGTGAGTACCACCCAATAAATACCAAAACTAATTTTACCATAATGTAGCCTTACCTTTTATCAAAAGAATAATCCAATCAACTATGTAATCAACAAAGGAGAAAGGTTTATGCTACAATTGTCATGAGAAGTTCAATGTGGCCCAAAAATGTAAACTTGTGAAGCTATATATGCTGGATGGTGGGGAGGTGGCCCAAGAAAAAAATGAATAAGGACAACAAGTAGGTGGAAGAAAAGGAGACAATAAAGGAAATAAGGGAAAATAACAATAATTAAGACATTACTATCTCCTTCAATACCATTGCTGGGACTCAATCACAAAATACCATGATGTTAAAAAGGAGAACCAATAAGTTAAACATTATTACCTCCCTTAATCCCCCTTTTTTAAATAAAAATAAATGATTCCATTTTGAAATTTTTAAGCCTATGTTGGTGATAATAGCAAATGGAAATCAAATTACCATTGAATCCAAATGTAAAAAATTTAAACGGTCAATACAGGGTCATAAATTTGAGGAAGAGGCGAGGTTATTAACATTGGGAGAATGCCATATGGTTCTTGGGGTTCAATGGTTAATGGAGGTTAGCCCTTTGTATATGGAGCTCAAGAAGATGAAATTGCATTTCTAGCAAGGAGGGAAAAAATTGAGCTATAAGGAACCAAGAAAGGTACAATTGCACATGATTTCTACCAAGAAACTCAAGTCACTATGCAACAAGTACAACCCTCTGGTGATTGGGAAGTTGTACACCATTATGGAGAAGAAGGAAAAAATGGCCACACCTAATGAGTTACAGGAGGTTATCAGGAGATATGAGGCCATTGCTGAAGAACCAAAGGGTTTGACACTTATAAGGAAATATGACCATCACATACTGCTCAAAAGTGATAGTATTCATGTCAATTTGTGGCCCTATATGTACCCTTATATACATAAGGCAAAACTTGAGAGGATAGTTCAAGAGATTCTCAAAGATGGCATTATAAGGCAATCATAAAGCCCTTTTGCCTCTCTTATTATTATTGTGGTGAAAAAGGATAACAACTGGAGGATGTGTGATTCGATGAAAATATTTTATATTTATTCCCGTATTTTAGGTCTTTTTAGTATCCCGTGCTATGTAATTGAACCAGATTTATCTCATATTCATGCTACTGACACTATTTGGCAAGAACATCTTGTTTTGTGTACTTCTCAGGTGTTTTACAGGTAATTCATGAGAGTAAACACGAAAGAGAACCAAAATACCAAAAGAAATCGCTAAAAAATAGAAGTCAAGGGCATTTTTATAATTTTTCACCACGAACCCAGCGGTGAGGCCAACTGCAAAGTTGAAGAGCTTGAAGTTACGAGAATACTGAAAAAAACAGTACCTCAATCCGAGTCCCCCAGAAGAAGTTACATGCATTTGAAGAGAAGAATCCAAGAATAAACTATGCAGTCAAGGTCACCTAAACCGAAGGCCAAACCGGTTTGACAGCTAACTGGTTCGCTGTTGGATCCGAACCGGTTTGAAATACCTGACACGCGATTTTTCACTTTAACGCCATTTTTTTTCTTGGGTTAGTTTTGATTAGGACTCTTGTGAAAAAACATGAGGACTTGAGAGAAAGACATTAGACTAGTTTTTTTTTTATTAGTTTTAATAGAGAACAAGAGAGAAGGAAGGCTAAGAACCATAGTTTTCAATTAAAATCCGATTCATATATTATTGAAGATTAAGGTTTTCAAGTTTTCAATACCAAGTTTGTTTCCATATATTGTTTTTGCATGTTCTTCTTCCCTGCATGTTTCTTTCTTTTTTCTGAAAATCTAAATATCTCTTGCATTCTTAGTATTAATTTAATCATGATTTTCCATCCATGCAACATTAAAACTTTGTGTCTTTCCTACATAGTTATGCTAGGCTAAGTTTTTAGCGGGTTGGGGTACATTAACCCAACCTAGGTACCACATGGATTTAAAAGTGAATTAAAAGTGATTTGATCATTCAAAGGTTTGAACTTTATTAAGATAACAGTTGTAGGTCTTTTAATTCCGTTTGCCCTAAATAACCAGAATGTTTAAGGATGCAATTGGCTTTTTAATAATTTCTCATCCTCGTCAAATACAATTTTTTATTTGACATTGTGCGGGGTAAAGTCCTCACGTGTCGAATGCTTAGAACGTATTTGATGTCTCTTGGAATGAAGAATTAGATTTTTGAAGCTTTTATATTCTGTGCAATTACCGACGGTTCGGGAGAGTGCACCCTAACTCCATTTTCTCCCATACATTTAAAGCTTAATTTAGTTCTCGCATATGTAGTTTAGTTGTTACTTTAATTCGAATCGCATTAGTTGATAGGTAAAGTCACAATTCATCATCCTTTTCTTCTTTTTCCGAGTCATTCGTAGGGTTATTCATTCTTCCTATTCGTCGTCATGATTCTTCGTCTTAGTCCTTGTGTTCGATACCCGTTTTTATCGAATTATTACTTGAGCGGTCGACTTACACTTGAGTCGATATAAGTACGCGTTAGAAACACTTTTAAAGTGGCATCAAGTTTTTGGCCCCGTTGCTGGGGATTAGGTAGATTTATAGGTTAGGTCGATTTAATTCAAAATTTGACTATAATTCTTAAAAAGCCAAAAAAATCATAAAACAAAAAATTCAAAAAATAAAAAATCAGAAAAATATAGCATTTCTCAAGTCCTTTCATGAAAAATCCTCAACAAACTCCTCAATCCACTCTTACCCGCGCATTCACGAAAATCCTATAGTAAAGTACGACCCTGATAGTCTACACACTCCTAAAACTCCTCAATGTTGGGTTCCACCTCCTACTAGGGATGGCAACAGGTCGGGTTTTTCAAAACCCAAACCCACCCCGCGAAAAAAAAAATTAACCCCCACCACGCGACCCGCGACAGGTTAAGTTTTTAAGCGCCGAACCCGTTTAGCTATAACCTCCCTAAACCCGCCCCCGCGCCGCGGGTTAAAACCCGCCGTTTTTACTTTAAAAAAAAAGCTAATTTTGTTGTATAACAAATAAAAATAGTGAATTTTTAAGCAAATAAAATGTATCCATAAATACCAAATAACATCAACTATTACACATAAGTCTCAAATAACATATTTAAAAAAGTTAAGGAAACAGTTAAGGCAAAAATATTATTAGAGATTTTTTTTTAAACAAATCCGAGATGGCAGAGGGATTTGAGGATTTTGGGGTTGGCATCATAGATCTGCACTTTTTATCAGCTCTATTGATTTCGATTGAGATTGTAGATTATTTCCCAGTTGACCATAGTTCACTACCACATTAGCTGAGATCTCTGCACCTGTTCATTAATGAAACAACAAAATGGGTTATGAACTATTTTTGACTATCCAATAAAATCATATAACAAACAATTAATAGAGAACTTGCTGGACTAATTCGCTAGGAGAGATAGTAGAGGGAAACCGAATAAACCCATATCCTCAATTTCTTTACAGTATTTTTTTGGGGTATAATTTATTAACAACTCATAATTTAGATGAGAAAAAAGGCTACGAGGTGGTTGATTTAATGAAAAACCTGTGGCCTTTATCGTGAATTCCAAATCGTATTGGACAATCCAAGTCTCAATACATCATCCTCAATACATCATCTTCAACCAACAAATTGATATACCAATTAAAACCAAATATTATTAACGTGGCAACCAACAAATTAAATCAGTACAGATTTTATCCATAAATTAATAAATGGCAACCAACAAAAAAAAAATAAGGCTGCTTGAAAGCCGCTGGAAAAAAAAAGGGATTCACAACGAACAGCATACAAGGAGCAGACTAGGCTGGTAAACGGGTCGGATTTGAACTGGATCAGGCCAATCCAAATCCGAATCCGTTTATGTTGAACGGATTCGGATCCGATCCGATTATCCGACGAATTATCTAGTAGGGTTCCGAATCCGAATCCGTTAAAAATCCGTTTATCCAATCCGATCCGATTATAATATTATAAATAACTATTATAAATTTCAAAATACAGTATATATTATAAATATTTATTAATATTTTAAATACTATAATATATATTTCAAAAAATATATTTAAATAACTATTATAATATAAATTACTATTATAAATACAATACATATTAATATAGGACTATTATAAATAACTATTAAAATATATATTTACAATATCAATAAATTTCTCAATACAATATATATATTAATTAAAATATTATATATATATATATATATAGAGAGAGAGAGAGAGAGGATCTCATGAGGACCTCTGTTTGCATACCGCTGGCGCGGACCAATTTTGATAAAATATTAAAAAAAAAAAATTTGAGCTAATTTTTTTTATATAGTTATTAAACATTTCAGTAGCACCATATAAAAAAAATCAGTTCAAAATGAATTTTTTTACTCTTTAATAACTTAAAAACTGACAAAGTTTGACCGATTTTTTTAAAATAGCAAAAAAATTCATTTTTAGCTGATTATTTTTTTCTGGTCCTATTGAAATGTTTAAAAATCATTAAAAAAAAAAAAATCAGACCAAAATTTTTTTTTTTACTATTTAAAAAAAATGGTCCTCATTCAGGGTCCTCAAACTGGACCTCACTTGATCCTTTCCCTATATATATATATATTAATCGGATCGGATTATTAACGGATCGGATCATATGAATCCAAATCCGCTCCATTTAATAAGCGGGTAATCGGATAATCGGATAATCGGATTTCAGACGAGATCCAAATCCGTGTAAATGGATCGGATTCGGATAAAATCCGATCCATTAACAGGCCTAGAGCAGACATGTTTGAAAACCGACGTTCGCCGCCGCCACTTGGTCCCCGCGGCTTAGACAGAATCGCTGCTGCTGCCCCGGTTCAAATAAGAGGAGAGCTGCAGATTTAGGTGGTGGTGTAGAGGCACAAACAAGAGGAGAGTTCTCAGTGGATAGGGTGGTGTTGTAGAGGAAGGGTGGGAGGAGAGATCTCAGATTTAGAGAGAGGGAGGGTGAGAGTGTTCCTTTAGGGTAGATGAAATTAGGGTTCATAAGTTTATATATATATATATATGTGTGGTGTGAGTGTGAGTGTTAATAGGTAAATATAAAAAGGGTATATAAGTAAATTTAAGTATTATACGGGGCGGGTCGAGCATATTTTTATAAAATCCGAACCCGCCCCGTTTAATAAACGTTCTTTTTTTAAAACCCAAACCCGCCTCTATTATTTTAAACAGGTTTTTAACTCGCCCCATTAGGGTCGGGACAGGGCGGGAGCCTGCGGGTCGGGTTAAATTGCCATCCCTACCTCCTGCACTGTCTAATTCCATTACGAGTCACACTTCTAGGTCGTCGAGTGCGGATACCGAGTCAATTGCGGAGAGAGCGATGTCGGACCACGCTAGTTATGGTACGGATGAGGGTGAAGTGCCATATCGTCCCATAAGAGACCACTTATATCCTGAGTGAACCGTCACTCCGGGATGCATTCTACTTCCGTATAATGCGGGACACTTTCAATTTCGTAATGGGATGATCCATATTCTTCCCACCTTTCACGGTATGTATTCGAAAAAATCTTACCTCCACATCTGTGAGTTTGAAGAGGCGTGCGATACATTTAGCCATCAAGCTTGCACTCAAGAGGTCATTCGCCTCAAACTTTTTCCTTTCTCTTTGAAGGATAAAGCCAAGACCTGGCTATGGTCTCTATCACCGAACTCAATTGGATCATAGAAAGCTATGCAAGCCAAATTTCTTTTGAAATTCTTCCCCAACATCGAACGAATTCCATTAAAGCTCAAATTCAAACATTTAGACAACAAGAAAATGAGCCATTAGGTCGATGTTGGGAGCGTTTCAACGAGTTAGTCAACACATGCCCACATCACGGTTTTGAGAAGTATCGTCTTATATCTTTCTTCCACCACGGGTTAAGTATAACTTTTAAACAACTCGTTGGGACTATGTGTGATGGAGGATTTTTTAGGTTAGACGCTAACGATGCAGAGGCCCATCTTAAGTATGTCGTAGAGACTACTCAAGCATGGGACACATTCAATCCTAACACCCAAATCCGAGTTCGACAAATGTCCACAACTTCTTCTGCGTTCGGTCTCTATCAATTGGACAAGGAAGCCGAGTGGAAACTTCGAGTCAGCCAACTGGAGAAAAGATTGGAAGACGTAGTCGAATCATGGGTAAGAGAAACAACCGGATCCAACCGAGCAATGAAGGAGAAGGTGAGGGCGATTTGTGAGGCGTGCCATTCAACGAAGGAATGCTCGACGATACCTGACTACAAAGTCATGCTTCATGAGCAAGTGAAAGTTGTAGGACTTAAGGGTAATTTCAATGCCCCTCACGCGAATTCTTATAACTCTTTGTGGAGGAACCATCCTGATTTTAGCTATGGGCAACAAAATGCCGCGTTGAATTCTAATTCACACGTTGCCCCTCCTCTACCACCACCTTCGCATTTCCAACAAGAACCACCTCCTACGCCATATATCACCTCATCGCGGAGAAATCTTGAGGATACTGTGAGCTAATTTATACAAGCTCAATTGGAAACAAATGCTCAAAATGCCCGAATGTTTGTCAAAATGAATGCGAACCTTTCAAAATTGCAATCGTCCTTAAGTGTTTAAGAGAAGGGTAAGTTTTCGCCCCTAGGCGAGAGACCTCCCCAAGGTCAACCTAGTGTTGGCTCTACGTCCGGCGATTATAAAGAGCATTGTCAAGACGTTATCACTCTATATATATGGGTGTCGCATGTACTCACGCCGCCCTGTGAGAGATGTTCTTCTGGCCTACTATGCGGTGGAACACATGCTTCTATCCGTCATTGTTATACCTGTCAAACGACCAAGGGCCAACACTCCAACGCTGGATTTATACACATATACCCATCCCCAATTGCCAAGCCCTTGGTAGGATGTGTCCATGGACTTCATCATAAGCCTTCCCAATACCACTCGGGGGCATGATTTGATCTTCGTCCGTTGTTGACCGATTTTCTGAGATGGTGCACTTTATCCCCTACTCCAGAACTAACTTCGTATTTTTATTTGTCACAATAGTACGATGTATGCCCACTAGTTTATTCCTATAGAATATTCTAGTGTGCCCTTATTTGACATTTTATTTTTTAACATTATCTTGGCTAGCAAGATAACTTAGCTTATAAATAAGGCTATTAGCCTCACTTTGTACACGCTGCTTTAATTGGAAAGATGAATGAAAAATAGAAAATGGGATTTTGGCATTTAAAATTTTTTGTTGTTTAGTTTAAACATAATCGTTTATGCTCCTAACTACACATCAAATCGACCCTTAGAGGGGGATTTTCCAAAAAAATGCATTCAAGGAGATTTTTAGGAACAAAAATCATGATCTCTTGCTACTCATAGTTATTGAGTAGGGTTTAGCACAAAAGTTCATAGTTGAGGGAAATTTTTAGAACTAAAAGTAATTCAAGGGGTAGCCTGCAAAACAAGCACAATTCATAGGGTTCATTGTACATTAGCCTATCTTCATACATATCTACTACACAATGGGAGAGGGAAAGGTGAGAGGAACTCCAAAAATGAACAGCAAAACTTAGGTCAAAGTTTTTTCTTTCTTTCTCTTTAATAAGGCATACCTTTTAGATAACGAGATGATTTATTTATTTATTATTATTATTATTTAATTTTTTTTTTATATTTTTTTTGTTTTTTTTTGGGGGGGGGGGAATCTTTAAAACCCATGGGTCGAATGAAAACCCATTCGGGTTTAGTTCTAAAAGAACTCACACATGCACCTACCTAGGCACGTCAGTTTCCTTGTGAATTTCACTACAAGAAAGAACGCTTAAAAATGGAGAAGACAACCCGTGCCAACCTCTAGAAAGGACAAAAAAACGGACCAATATTTTTAAAATAGTAAAAAAAAAATTGAGTTGATTTTTTTGTGGTATTTAAACATTTCGGTTTTTTGCTATTTAAAAAAAAAATGGGTCAAATATATGTGAGTTTTTTGCAGCTTAAAAATTGATATATATTTGACTGATTTTTTTAAAATAGCAAAAAAAATCATTTTGAGCTGATTTTTTTGTAATCAACTCAATAATTTTTTTTACTATTTTTAGAAAATTGGTCCGTTTTTCGGTCTTTCTTTTTGGTCCTTTCTAGAGCCTGGCCAATATATATATATATATGTGTGTGTGTGTGTGTGTGTGTGTGTATTAAAAAAGGCATAGTGAATGCAGCCGATACCAACTCACAACTGCATGAATTTGCTGTCAAATCCCACACACGAATATTCCCATTTTGGTCCCCAGATATCAATTCATTCTGCAAATCCACAATATTACTGTGAGGTAAATATAATAGAAACCCTAAAGCAGTGGTTTATGTAATGAACTAAGATATTAAAGGAAATTTGAGACTAACAGAAAAGTTATACAATGACTTCTTGTTAAAGAAAAATACGTAGGAACATCAGCTAACAAGTCATATCCAAGTCTACTTTAGCTTGACCCGAGGGATTCGAAGTCCTATGTTTATAGAAACACCAGCCCTGATAAGAAGAGGGGGGGAAGGCATATTCTGCTTTTATAAAGTATAAAGACATTATTTATGAACATAATAATGGCAATTAGAGAAATCACAAACCATGACAGCTGCTTCAAAAATTCACCACATTAGTAACCAATTTTTCCATTAAACCATTCAGAAAAATTTGTGAACCCTAAACCCTCTCCGTGTTTAACTAACTTGATTTCCACAAGTTTATAAATATCATTATAAGTTGCCAATTTATTTTCAATTCACAAAAAACTGTCAAATCTTCAAAATTAGTTGGCATATACCATATACTGAAAGGTTACTAAAAATGTAAACAAACTGAAATCGAGGTTGACAATACAATGAGTTGATATTTTACCTTGAAAATACAAGAAAGTCAATAGCTAGTGAAAACCTTAAGCTATACATAAATAATCCGTGGATACCTAGAATATCAAGCAATGGAGGATACATTTACAATAGAAATAATATATCATAGCACAAAACCTGATTTGGGTGCAAAACAACAGTATCGACAGCTGCACGACTTTCATACTCCCTCTGACAACCTGGAGCCCTATATTGCAAGATGAGAATAAATGTAAGTTTTCTATTGAATAAGGACATGAGATTAGAAGGGGTTATTACAATAAACTTCCGTTCATTTTGGGTTTATTACATAGACTTATTTTGTGAAAACAGTAATTTCCCATCATATTTAGGTTCGATACAATTGGCATCTCTTAACATTTGGTTTAGTAAGAATGACGTCTCCTCTGCTTGAGATTTCTTCTTTAATTTATAATTTTCAACTTATATCACAAATGGAAGACTAGTTATACATTATACTTTAAGATTCACTCTCACGCAAATGATACGAAATGGAATAAGATGTTCAATTTATGAAAAAGAATAAAGAAAGAAAGAAGTAAAGAAATAAAATTAAGGAAGGTCACAATTTTTTAACAAGGGAGGTCTGTGTAATATATACCCCACCACAACCACCACCACACACAGAAAAAAATCCCAAACTATTGTGGTGGCTGTGAAATTAGGGTGAGCGTTTGTAAAAAAAATATTTTTTAAGGGTTAAAATAAAATTTGATCATTTTTCAAATTTTAAAAAAATGGTAATCACTTTTAAGTATCATTAGTAAAAAGTGGCTTAAAATTAAAATGTTTGTGTTTGAGAGATTTTTTGGGGGTGCCTTTAACAACACCCTATAACATCGGGAGTCACCATAATTGTCCCAAATAAAGAAATGTGACATCTTTTTGCAGAATGATCCTTAACAAACCTCAGATCCCAAATCTTCACTGTGCCATCCTCAGAACCTGAATACATCCATTTTCCATCGCATTGAAACACCACTGCCATAACATTGCTTGTATGTGAATCATAGCTCATTACCGGCCATGGAGGCCAAGAAACCAAAGGAAGCTTTAATACAACTATTATAATGTTCGAAATTACAAAAGGAAAAAAAAAAGGAAAAGAAAACTAGCAACAAACAGGAGATAGAGATGTACAGGCTGAGGGCTGTTTGAATTGACATCAAACAATCAAATGTGGGGATTTCCAGCTGCAGCCAAATACCGTTTATCAGGAGTTATCCCAAGCCGATTAACTTGCTGACACATAAAGTTGATAAATCAGATTCTAAAACCAAAAAGGTGCTCGTAGGATTAAATCAATTTATATTAACATCAACGGGAATATATTACACATCTTCAAAATTGCCAGGTCGTAATCAATGAATTCCCTGTAAACTCAAAAGTATTTAAAAAATGAGCTTTCAATATGAAGTCTAGATGTGATATGAAATTTGAACTCGATGAAAGAAATATATCCTCCTCTCTATAGTTGGGGTTAATTAAGAAAAATGTAAATGAAGAATTATATAATTATGTATGATTAGCATATATATTATCTAGAACTTGGATGTAGATTGGAAAGACAATGGGCAATGGAGGCCACACAGTGCAGTAACAAGCGTGGATAGACTCACATGTTCGAGTCAAATAGTTGTTGAAAGTCTTTTGCAAACAATTTTAGCATATGAAAAATATTCAAACATTATGGATCTTTTCTTCTCCAACACATTCTCACTTAACAACCAATAACCAGGGACAAAGCCAGGATTAAATCTTGGAGGGGCCATGAACGGTATTGTAACCTGACAATGGGCTATGGCAATGGCAAGTCATGATTGTGAACGGATCATGTGCAAGTGGTGAATAGAAGATTCTTGTTGTGTATACTCAAAAGTTCATGTCACACATTTTTTTACGCATAGTTAACTGCTCAACCCATTAATAACATGAATCTGCTCAACTCGTTAAAATCTAGTACGGGGTTGTACTAAGAGCTGTCAGCTCTATGACCTTGAACATAAGCAACCAAGATGGTCGCCTAGAACGACAAATTTAAGAAGCCCCATCAAGTTACTGACCCACAGGATCTTGCATTTATATATTAAGAACTTCAGTCAAAATATAAATCTAACAAAAAGCTTACCGAAAAAAGTTCAAATCAAGGACAGTTGAGATTATTTCACTGAAATATTAATTTTTTTATAGATAAGATGTTTTTTCTTTTTTCTTTATTTATTTTGGTAGACCTTACGGAAATTACATCACATAACTCTTGTATTAAATTCGAGTACAGGTACCTAACACAGGGCCACAAATGACAATAGTAAATTATGAATTTTAAAAATAACTTATCAGCATTGCAGTTGACACTCAAATTATTAATATTTAATAGCTTAATAATTCTATGAGTACAATTTGCATGTTATAAGCATATAGCTAGTGTTCCTTCTGATCAAGGATCAAACTCTTCCATTAAGTATGATTTGGCCTTCCAGTGGTAGAGCCTGGTGAACAATGCACGCTACTTCCCAACCTTCTGTGAACTACTATGCTAGCCATTTTCATGGCTTTCAGCGCTCTATTGTAACTAACAAACAAACGGTTGTGTACCCAGTCCCCCGTATTCTGTGGGTTGAGCTACAGCAAAAAGTAACTATTTCATTGTCCTTCTCCGCTTTTTTCTTCACCAGGGTATTTTCAGCGGAAACAGTTTTCGACAACGGGGAAAAGTCCTTCATAAAACAATCTATGCCAAAGCACCAACACTTCGGTGGGGACACAGGTACAGGTAATGACACGGTATAAAAAAATTGACAGGCACGGGGTGGACACAAGCAAGATATGTAGAGGCCACAGCTATGACATTATTATATATTTTTAAAGTCACGAATTGTGTTATTCTTTAACAATTCTCCATTACACCGCTCTACTAGCCCTCGAACGGTTCTCCACGAAAAATCCCATTTAAAAGAACCTTTATTTTCATGGTCTGCTTTGAACTATTAAATCCTTCTTCTGAACCTATTACCAAACAATTCTTCTTCTTTCATGTCCTATTTAATCCCCAGATATAACTATATAAATATAACATTATTATTGTCGTGCAGCCGCTGTGTTGTATCCTAGTCTTTTTAGATTTGTCGTGACGTCGTGTCCGTGCTTGTACACGTCCATTCAAGTATGGTAGCCATGTGATTGGTATACACCGAAGGGGCAATGTTTAATAAGAGTTAACTTGCTACTAAGGCTTAAGCCCTATTTTAGATTAAGCCAGTCCTTTTGACTACATGTTTAGGAGAGCTGCATCTTCCAACTAGTTGTAGATTGTCTCCTAAAAACTAGGACCAAGCCAAGTCAGTAGATCTGTTAATCCTTAGCTAATGATCATTACCATCACACAAATGGATTTTAACCCATCAAGCTACTTCCTCAAACCTGATTGCAATTATAGTCCTCCTATATTCAATAGCATTTTGTCAGAATGTTCAATACATCCTATCTTTTCACAACAGTAGTCCTATGCGTAGCTAGTAGAATCATTACTATAATTAATAAAATAATACAAAAATTCTTCAAAATGGGCATATTTGTTCCACCCTGAATGATTAATACTCATATTATTTAATAATAAATTAATTTTAGAAAATATCATATTATTATTCATTAAAATAAATTTTTAAATAACAAATACACATTCATATACGTAGATACATGAATATCTATGATGTGCAGAATTTCTACCCCTCGTCGACCGAAGGCCAAAGCGAAACAGAGTATTAGGATACGAACGATAGTGTGGTCAGAGAATGATGAAGCAAACCCTTTAAGTGCCCCATGCCGTCCATGTGATCAGCCTGAGCACGTGGGGATAAACCCAGTCTTTCCTACGTCCAAGATTGCGAAACTGGCCGCAACCCACTATATTCACAATCGCCACCTTCGGCCAAGGAAGGGGGCCACTCCCCTCACCACCTGAGGCCCAAAATCACCAAGTAATGCGTAGCCGATCAAGTCCCGTGAATACCAAACTCTGCAATTAACGACTTAGTGTGGTTTATAGTGACTCTATGGCTGCTATATAAAGCTTTATTTAGCAAGTAGGGGACCTAGTCAATACACAGTCCTTCTCCCTTTGCCCCGTGGACGTAGGTCAAACAAGATCGAACTACGTATATCTAATGTCAATTGTATTTATTTAATTTCCTGCATTTTACTAAGTTTTAAGGTGTGAAATGTTCACTACAACATTGTTGGCACCGTAACCAACAAATACCCAGGGAATTAACGACCTTGTCGAGCAACAGGGGTTCTGTAGGAGCAAGCTATGAAGCACGGGCACGTAATACGTGTTTCGACACGTGATACGCGACACGTGATTGATCCAAAAACTAGGATACGACACGTTATGATACGTATAATATATAACATATATTTAAATATATATTAATGAAATAAAATAGATTTTCTCCATAAAATATATTATTAGAGCACTCTTAACATGAAATTAAGGAAATGGACCATTCAAAACAAAATTCAAACACACTTTGAACTTAAGAATCATAAATAAAGCACAATCACCATCACTTGAGTCAAAGCTGACCCGTAGCTTCTGGGAGAGTGTTCGTGCTTCATAGGTGTCCGACACGTTGTCAGACACGACACGTTGGCTTCCGGGAGAGTGTCCGTGCTTCATAGGGAGCAACTCACTCAAGTTTTGGCTCAGTAGGTGACCCAGCCTGGTCCAAGCTCCTATTTCGCCGCCTAACACATTAGAGGAGAATCTGCATTTGCTACCGCCGCCTTTAGTGGTCGTTCCTCCATTATGCAAGCTTCAATGTCCCACAAGATGAACCCTCAAGCCACTCCAGCAAACGGGGATTATACTGCTGGCAGAGCACCCCCATTCAGCAGGGACATTCTCTATTGCCTATGCCACATGCCTATAAGTTGCCAAGGATTGACGTCTTTGGTGGTGTGACCAAAGAGACCACAATTCTATGAAGCAAGGGTGCAGCGGGATGCAGATGAGGGTCCGATAATTCAGCAAAATAAAAGGCACGAGTGAGGCGATCAGAGGAGTGCGGGTGCAACGAGTCTTTTGAAGAATCGGTGCTTCATATGACAACATAGATACGAGGCGTATATGGACTTCAAGGGAAGTCTGGATCAGATAAGTTGTCGGGATTTCACTACCAATCTCAAGAAGTTTCAACATGTTGCAAAAAAAGATTAATCTTTGAGGGAGTTCGTCAAACGTTTCACTGACGAGCTGCTCAAAATCGACCATCAAATGGGTGGTTTGATTTTAGAGGACTTTACAACAAAGTCCACTCCCTTTCCAAAAGTCTGCCGACCAACATGACAGACCTGATGAGAAAAAGGGAAAAGCATATCCATGCCTAGGGCACAATTGGCAGCCGCCTACTCCCTTGTGGAAGACGACCAAAGAGGAAGCGTGGTGCAGAATGCTGCATAAGCGGAGATTAACTAAATTATGATTGGTTCACCCCTTGAACATATCAATCGACCGAGTCCTAGCAATTATGTCAATACCCAATTGCTCAAATGGCCTGAGAGTCGGCCATATAGGCGGAATTCAAATCAATACTACTGTTTCTATAAGGATCACGACCATGATACCAACGACTGCCTCTAACAGCGGAAGGAGATAGAGTCACTCATCCAAAGGGGGGCCCAAAGGGAATTCGTTGAACGACCGGATCGAAGGAGCTCAGACCAAAGGGATCGGGAAAAGGAGTATTGAACCGAGCAAAGGAGCTCAGACCCGAACTCCCAAATCGACCTTTCTTACCCCCTGTCCTCACCTCCGGCGAGCTCCATTCCCGGAGCTGCCCAAAACCAAGCTCCGACCCTTAACCCAGCAACCAACATGCCCTTATCTCCGGTTAGCTGCTCGATACAAACCTCCCACTTCAATCTCACATCCACCTCCCATTTCACCATCGGATTTAACCTCTCTCACCACACAAAACCCATTAAAAAAAAATGGAAGGTGGAATTCGACTTACCAGAGTGAGGGGCTCGGTGGGCTTATGAGGTAATGAATTTTATAAAGATATTCTGTGGGAAAGAGAGGAGATCAAAGGGCGGAATGCGAAGCGAGGAAGTCATAACGACTGAGAAGTATTAAAAATCTGTGAAAGAAAGAGAGAAGAGATCAAAGGGCGGAATGCGAAGCGAGGAAGTCGAACGACTAAAAAGTAATAAAAATCTGTGAAAGAAAAAATTCTGTGATAGTCTGTAATAGACTGCCACGTGGATGGCTGAATGAATAGAAACAATTTAATCCTTGTATAACATTTTAGAGTATATAAAGATAAAGATAACTAGTACAAATAAGTTCACAACACTTCTCCGCAAGGTAGTGTAAAAATATCTATCATATTCAACTTGACCAGCAAATTTTGCAAACAAGTTTTACTCACGCCCTTGGACAATACATCAATCACTTGGTCAATTGTGCTAACATACAAAGTACAAATCAACCTAGGATGAATCTCCTCCTAAATAAAATGTCAATTAATTTCAATGTGTTTTGTCCCGTCATGTTGAACAGGATTGTGGGCAAATATTAATGACAATTTTTTTGTCACAATACAAATTTATTAACTCACAAAGAGGGTACCAACCCCTATCTAACATAGTCCCTAGCCACATCAATTAGCAGACTCCATGTGTCATGGATTTGAACTCAGCTTCTGCACTAGATTTAGCAATTATGGATTATTTTTTGCTTCGCCATGAATCAAGACTACCTCCAACAAATTTGTAATGTCCTAAAGTAGACCGCCGATTAGTCACAAAACCTACCCAATCAGCACGAAAGCACTCCAAAGGAGCTAACTACTCATTAAACCAATAGGAAATACCATTCTATTAGTTAGGTAATAAGGCGCTTCTTTCTGCTTCTTTCTCAAAGTCAAGCAAGAAACCTTTTGCCTTCACTGAGGAGATATAAAAAAGCATTGGGTCAAAACTAGGGAAGTGCTTAATTATATAGGCTTCAACATATAAGTCACCATGCTAAACATGATACGTTATTTTTAGATGTGGTTCATTGAAGTATGCATAAGTTGGCCAATTAACTGAAAGCATAAGTAATATCCAAACATGTAAGAGATGGGTAAATAAGTCTTCCAGCCAAAAGCTGAGAAGTTATTTTTTTATAAGGGTTCATGATATTTCAGTGTGCCCTGAAAAAAAAATCAACTGAAAATAATATTTTTTGTTATTTAAAAAAAAATATGTCAAAAATATGACAACTTTTACCCTTTAAAGCTATAAGTTTTTTTACCTATTTTTTTAAAATAACAAAACACATTATTTTGAGTTGAATATTTTTACACGGGCACATTAAATAACATAAACCCAGATATAAAATACCAACTTAAAATTATTTTTTTGTACTCGTAAAGTCTGAATATATATATATATATATATATAAGATTGAATATATGTAGAGAAATTAAGGGCTTACAGATTGAGGTTATTGAATAATTCGATAACAACCGCCACTTTTGGCCTCCCAAAATCGAATGGTGTGATCACCGATGGTTGGCTCATTTTTTTCATCTGGAAAACACAAATAACAAATAAGTATGTAATTCCAAACAAATCAACAATTCACATCACAACACCTTGCCAATTTAATTAATAGAATGTTGGTACAAGATTTACCTGAGAATCTCCTACTTAGATCATTTATTAAGGGTTCGTTTGGCAACCCAATTTTAAGGTTTGGAATTGGAATTGAAAGGCCAATTTGAATTCTACGAAATTGAAATTGTTCTTCCAATTCCAATTCCAATTCCAAGCCTTGGAATTGGATTGCCAAACGGACTCTAAGGAGAATAGGGTTTTCAAACACTTGGAGAAGAGAGTGAGGGAGGCCGAGTAGTACGGTTTTCAATTTTAAAATGGAAAACTTGAAATAAATTTTGATTTGGCTGTCTGGTGGGTTCGGGCCCCGGTGATGCTACCAGGCCTATAACAGCTCTCGATGACTTCTACCTAGATCCATACCCGACCTAGATCCTTTTTTTTACCGGATCGGATTTAAGCGATTATTTCGTCGGGTCGAGTATAAATTTATTCGGGGAAAATGTAGAGAACTCTCACTCTCTGACTCACAATTGTGAATCACCGATTTGGCATACAACATTCGTCTAGCTATTTTTTTAACAAAAATTAAAATTTTGTATTTTCAATAGAAAAAAAAAATTTAATATGTTTTTAACTTTTTATAAATATTTTACGAAACAAAAAAAACATTTTACTACTTTTAAAAAAAATAATTTTTATTAAAAATATATATTTTCAATAAAAGTTATTTTCTTTTGTAATCATTAAATGACGGGAGATCGCACCAACAGTACTAATCATTCGCGATAATGTTTATCCGTGCCAGATTTAAAAAAAAAATCATATTTTTAGTAAAAACAGTTTTTTTTTAAGAATTTTTTTTTATTGAAAATACAATTTTTTTATATATTTTGTCATGCATGATAAATATGCATAATATATATTTATAATATTAGATGTATATATAAAACTTATAAATGTATAATCTATATAATAAAGTACAATATGGATGGGGGGTTTGTCATGCATGATATTTTATGTGTTGCATGCATACTACACATGCATGCATACATACATACATACATACATTATTATTTTAATACTTTTTTATTAAATTATTTTTAAAAAAATATATATATTTTTTTACTTTTTTTAAAAAAAATAGGATTTTTTTTTAATATGGGTTAGGTTTTATCACCGCGGGGGTGCACGGGCAGGGGAGGGGGCGGGGGGTATCGTCGTGCCATCGGCACGGGCACGCGCATTAGTATATATATGGAGAGAGGTTCACAAGTGAACAAAAAAAAAAAATATTTTAACGAACCTTAACAAAAAAAACACCTAAAAACCCATTAATTTCAATTATTTGTTATAATTGGTTCGTGCCAACGACAACGGATACGCGTGGGACAAACCTTAGCCACCCCCCCTATATGCGTTAAAGTGTAGTTATCATTACAATTGTCGAGAAGTTTTTCCTGAGAAAAGTGGTTGGGGTTCCCATCAAGTTCCGCCACAAGGAGCTCCAGGAAGCTACCTGCAATTTCGAGTTTATATCTGAAGTAAACTCGAGTATATATATATATATATATATATATATATATATAGAGAGAGAGAGAGAGAGAGAGAGAGAGAGAGAGAGAGAGCAGGCTCCTGTGCACATTAAGTTTGTACACGTGCTGGCGCACACCTATTTTTTTAAATATTAAAAAATATTTTTGAGTTGATTTTTTTATGTAATATTAATATTTCAAAAAACCCATATAAAAAAATCAACTCAAAAAAACTTTTGTTGCTATTTTCAAAAAAACGATCAAACTTTCGCAGCTTTTAAAGTACTTTAAAAACAGCAAAAGTTTGACTGATTTTTTTTTAAAATAGCAAAAAACGTTTTGTGGTGACAAATATTTTCAACACAAATAAGATGAGAGGAGCGCAATTACCAAGCAAAACAAAGAAGACAAAATGCCAATAACACAACAGGAGATGTATGTGGTTCAGCAAAAATGCTTACGTCCACGGTGGTGCAGTCGATATTATTTCTATATACTCCGGGGAGTGATTACAGAGAATATAATGCGTGTCATTTGCCCCAGACCTAGGGTTTATTATATACATGTCTGTCTTCGGGGAGTGGGGGTGTTGGACTCCCCCACGTTTACCATCTTCTCCTAGAACATCTCTAAACGAGAACATGGGAGAAGACTAACTCATCACTGAATTAATGTTAAGGTGCGAAGGGTTTGGAATTTGGGTCGTTTTAATTAGGCTACTCGTCCGGGGCCGTAATGCCAAATCCGGGTACCCACAATTGCCCCTAAATTTGCTGGGCCACAATTTGGGCTCAATAAATTTAAATGATTTGTCATAATGGCTCTTTTGCATATCACGTAACTCTTCCCAAAGTTTGAGGACTTATTTAGGCGGCAGTTGCTTCGTGTCCTGTGCGCGATGATTAGTAACATTTAAAAGTCATTTTGAGCAACATTTCATAGTTGTCGTTTCAAGCTTCTTAGTGTTCTTCCATCTTCTGCGAGTTTTAGCGATTTGTGCCCTCTTCTCCAGGTCTTCATTTTCTTCACCTTCGATCTCCCTCATCATTTGGGCTTGTGATCTTGCATTGTCCAAGCCAAACTTCCATCTCGTAAGTCTCCTTTGCTTTCCCTCTGTGTTTTCTTTGAATTTGTAGTTTAGGGTTTACAAATGGCAAAGATAGGTCATAGATCATTGTCCGAGTTTAGAAAGTTTTACAATATCCCAGAGTGGGTAGAGATTGGGTGTGCTTCTCTCCCTAAAAATGTTAGAGAGATAGATAGTGCTCATCGGATTCACGTCTTGTTGCTTTCTCAAGGGGGCTTACTTTTCCTCCAAACAATTTATTCTTGCATTTCTTTGGTTATTTCAACATTGTTCCTGCATAGTGTTCGCCCAATGTATGGAAGATAATCAATGGCGTCCATAGAATAAATCAACTTTATGGCACCAACTTAGGGCTCGTCGAATTTTGTTTTTGCTACTCCTTTTCTCGAACTAGCTCTGGTGTTCTTTATCTCAAGGCCAAGAGTCCTGATAGGGTATTGGTAGTAAATTTACCTGATTCCCACAAGGACTACTGGCAAGAGGGCTTTCTTGCTAGGAATTGGCAGTTCTCCCCTCATACTGAGGGGTCGACATCTGATAGATTCATTGTCCCCTTTTATGGGGAAGAGTACATAGGTAGTCTTTGCTCTGCCCTTCTGATTTCTTTGTTAATGTGTGATTTTTCTGACACTTTTCTGTTTTCTTTTCAGCGAAGACAAAGAACTTGGAGCCTGCCCTCAGCGAGGTTCGAACTTCCGAGTTGATTAAAGCTTGGAATATCAGGGAACCTTTGGCTGACGATGAACATCCCCGGTCTGCCGCTTTCCTGCTCGAGTACAAGAATATTGGGTCCAGTTTTATCGCGAGGCCTATGGATAGTATTCCTGAATTTGATACCTCTAAAGAAGCTGCTGCCGATCCCATTCAGTTGGACGAAGAGGAGAGCAGTTTTGAGAGTGATATCAGAGGCGGTGCTGAAGGCAATTTTGGCGAGGTGAGGTCCAGTGGTGACAGTTCTTTTGGTTCAGAAGAGGTTTCTGAAGCCCAAGAACCTTCGAGCACGTTCAGCAGCTCTAGCGAGGAAATGGTTCCTCCAAGGAAAAATTTGAACCAAGATGATGATGATGATGATCATGTGCTTCTCGCTCAGAGGTCGAAGAAGCAGAAGTCCAGCACTAGGGCTGTTGCTACTGGTTCTCGGTCTACTGCTCAGGAGCAGGAGAAGAAGAGAAAGGAAGAAGAGCAGGTGAGAGAGAGAGAGAGGAGGAGGGAAGAAGAGAAGAAGAAAATTGAGGAGAAGAAGAAGGTCGAGGAGAGGAGGAGGAAAAAGAAGGAGAAGGAAAAAGAAGAGGAGAGGAGAAAAATGGAGGCGAGGACAAAGGTTGGGCAGGCCTTAGTGCCTGCATTCGCATTGTCGGAGGGTGCCTCGATTGCCACTTCTCCCCAGTTGGCCCCTGCACTACTCGAGCGAGCAGTCCTTCCTGCTGACCACCAAAGGGCGATAGGGACTGACCAGTTAGCTCTGCAAGTGAGCCAGAGGATAGCCTTGGTAAGTCTATTTCTCTTCTCTAATGCATGCCATTTTCTGTCTATTTCCTTCTTCTACTATCTTCTTTTACTTGCAGTTTGTGACTGATTTTGCTGTGCTCTATCGCTCTTGCGAGGAGCTGATCAATAAGAATGGCGAGCTGGATAAGCAGAATGCTGCTTTGAGGGTGAAAAGTGCCAAGCTCGATGCTAGCTTGAAGGCTGCTGATGCTGCTCGGACGTCCTCTGATCTGGCCCTTGTCAAAGCTAACCGATAAAGGGAGGCAATGGTCAAAGAACTGAATGAACTGCGGCAAGCCTACGATCTGGTCTGCTCGAGCAAGCTGGTTGTTGTGGAGGAGAACAAAGTGCTGACCGAGCAACTGAAGGAGAAGGAGTCTCAGGCAACCACCGTTAAGGATGACTCATATAACTCCGAGTGGGCTGTCGCGTATGAAGACGCTGAGGTTCAGATAGGCTACATCAGTCGTCTGAACTTCAAGAAGGGCTAGAACAAGGCCCTTTTAGCTGCTGGTGTGGACGTTGCCTCTCCCCTGTACGATGAGCACGATCCAGGCCCAAAGCCAATTGTGGATGAAGCCCTTGCCCCAGCCATCGAAGGTGTTGATCCTGCCTCCTGTGACACCCCGACTAATTAAATACCGGGTAGCTACTCCTTTATTCAAATTAATTCAAAATTTCAAGTTGGTTCAGTTCGTAGCATCACTGTCGTAAACGTTTTAACAATTATTAGCCACCTAATATTTAAAAAGTGAGTTGTCAATTTTAATAGAATTCGATTTACATAAAACCAAATTAAATTATAATTTACTGATATCACAACCACAGCACATTCACAATAAATAACAATGTAATAAACTGAGTCTGGAGGAATACACCTCACAACGATCCGAATACTGAAATAAACAAATACAAGCCTGAATCATTAATTTAATTACAACCCAAAATATAAAATAAAAACTGAGTAAATAAGATGTCTCTGAAAGGAAAGGGGCGACATGCCCTACAGATAAATGAATCTGAAGTGGAGTCAAGATATAAAGTGAAGGCGTCTACTATCGAGGTCCTGTAACTTCCACAGCAGCTACAGCATGTCGCGGAAATAGAACTCCTATGCTTGGTGTCTTTGTGGCTGGGCACCTAAAAGGTCTTTACAAAAATAGATTTGAAAGCAAATGCGTCAGAGTCCGATTGTGAAAATAGTTTAAAATACAGCAAGTGTTTAATATAATTAAACAGTGAATATAAAGTACATGATAGTGCGTGCACTCACATGAGTTCCTCACCTCTCAACTAATTGTGCACTCTTATCGTACCCGTACCCGTTCTAGTTATTCCCATATCGAACTAGTCCAATACACAATCTAACATTTCTATACGATTCACGATTTAAGTCCTGACCTCTTGATTTAAATAGAGAGAGTTTTACTTTTCTTCTTAGTTCCCATATTAGTCATGCTAATCACTAGAGCTTTTCCATTTTTAACTCTACTAAAAAAAATGTTGCTATTATTCACACTTACATTTATACATGACAGTTCATTTCAATTAGCAGTATATTATTCTCATCATAAATATACAATACTGGCACCCCGAGACTAAGCTGCAGTGCACACATACTCTGCTATCCAATCCCGGTACATCACATATATAAGGACCACGTATTCCGAATCTCTCAGGAATCGTTTTCAATAAACAACAATCACACATAATGGAGGCGAACATAGTTCACATCACATGGGTCACGCACGTACCTACGCTCCTATGATCAACAGACTTATTAACTTCTCAATAAGTCATTCTCTGACCTATGTCCTCGAGGTACCAATCTAAATCCCCCCGTAGTCACATAAAGATTAGATGGCCCTGATCGAACGCCGACCTCCCGCGATAGCAAGTATGGTAGGTATGTTATACACAAATACTACCTATACCAAACATTCACACATCTTAGGTATCCCATAATATTAATAGAGGTATATTTCTCATCCCTATACCGTCATTTAACGTTACACGTTTACAAGCCCCCGAATTATATACATTCAAGTTATCAACTCTTCTCACGTCGTAATTTTAATTACTTATACCCTAACCCATAGATGTCATCCGGTTTACTACTTAATCCCAAGTTTTAATCCTCAACGTACTTCAAATATCACAAATATATCCACTAGTCAACAAGGGAAGGTTAACACTCAATTATATAAGTCTACTAGAAGTTTTAAATAAAATCATTCTGTCAACTTGTTAGAAATCTCGTTCGAATGAGGTCGTTCGAACGAATGGCTTCAAATGAACTACCAACTCGTTAGAAGGGGTACTTTCATCTCGTTACAAGTCTCGTTCGAACGAGGACGTTCGAACGACCTGGGCAGGTCTTCTAACGAGATGGCAAAATACGCCCAGAAAATTCCTAATTCGTTTTTCTCAATTTTTCTCTTCTCTAAATTCATCCTAAGATCATACCAATTGCATTTTAATGTTCTTAAACTTCACTAAATCCTCTTAGGTCGTTTCTTAACATATTTTTGGTGTCAAATTCTCTTAATCAACATGTAATTATCATTAATCCCCAAATATTACCCCAAACCCTATGAACATGAACCCAGAATTTTATTATGCGTAATTACTCATCATAAATCCGTTTTTAAATCATCAAAGTTAAGTCTTCGAATATCAAATCCGTCCATAACCATTCTACATGCAATTCCTAACCCAACTTTAGAGTTTTTACAACAATTTCATTATGTTTTCCTCAAAACTTTCAAAAATAAAACAGTTCCTACACTGAACATGGAAGAAATATTCAATGCACTGAAAAATATCAAATCACTTGCCTCAGATTTGTTCTTCAGATGTGTTGCCGGTGTTTCAAGGTTGATTCTGCCCTCTTTATGGTCACAATCTCTTCCAAAAATGATGGTGTTGGGTGTTTTGGGTTTGGAACTCTATGATAACTCCTCTCTAACTCCCGTAGCCCACTTCTAATGATTTTGGCTGGTAATGGCCTTAGTGGCCTCTTTAAAAAATATAAATATAAACTCTAATTTTCGTGAGTTTTAATTCCCTTATTTTTAAAATTACCAAACTACCCTTCTAGGTAGCCGGTTTGGCCTAAAAATGCCCCGGGACCCAAACTAAACCTCCGGCTAGTGTTTTCTGATTATTTTGACCCTTCCGGACACGTTGGCGCACTCAAAATGACCATTCGGTTGATAAAAATATAATTCACTTTTTAATCTAATTAAATTCATTCCTGACGCGACTGACGGGCGTCCCATTTTAATTTTCCAAATTGTCGTATTTCAGTCTCGCGACAACTTTAATATTTATAATACTCATGAAATATTCAATTTTAACATCATAATCAAATACCAGCTCACATCTCGCTAGTATTTATAACCGGATTAATTCCTGATTAATTCTCATTTAATTTAATTAATCCCTTAAATAAAAATTAATAAAATTACAGGGTATTACATACTTCTCCCCTAATAACAGAATTTCGTCCCGAAATTCAAAACTAAAGAGTACCTGGTAAAAATAACTCTGGATAACGTTCGCGCATCTCATCCTCGCGCTCCCATGTGGACTCCTCGGCATTATGATGCCGCTACTGTACACGTACTAATGGTACTATCTTCGACCTCAGTTTCCTCTCGTTGTAGTCCAGAATAGCGATCGGCCCCTCCTCGTAGGAACTATCAGGCTGAAGATCGATGTCCTCTAAAGCAATGTGAGTATGAGCCAAATCATCCCTAAGATATTTCCTTAACGAGGAAATATGGAACACATCATGAATCCTATGCAAGTGCTCCGGTAACCCAAGTCTATAAGCAACTGGCCCAATCCTCTCGATGATAGGAAATGGCCCCACGTATCTTGGTGCCAGTTTCCCCTTCTTCCCAAAATGCATAATCCCCTTCATGGGAGATACTCTGAGTAACACCTGGTCCCCCACCTTGAATTCTCTGAAGAATCTCTTGGCAGCAGCATAACTCTTTTGCCGGTCCAGAGCTACCCGAATACGGCTCCGTATCATCTCTATCCTTTCCGAAGAGTCCTGAATCACTTCCGGCCCAAGGAGTTTGTTATCCCCCACCTCTAATCAACATGCTGGGGAACGACAAGGTCTATCATACAACGCCTCAAATGGAGCCATGCCAATGGTGAACTGGTAAGAATTATTATAAGCAAACTCCACCAGTGGAAGGTACTGTTCCCAACCACCTCTAAAATCTATGATGCACATACGCAATATGTCCTCTAATATCTGATTTGTCTGCTCTGTTTGCCCATCAGTCTGCGGGTGATAAGCCGTACTCAGCCGCAACTCCGTGCCCATGGCCTCCTGAAAACTCTCCCAAAATCGTGAAACAAATATCTTGTCTCGGCCAGACACGATATTTAGAGGCACACCGTGAAGTCTCACTATTTCTGCAATGAAAATCTGGGTATACTATCCCGTAGTGTAGTCTGTCCTCATGGGTAAAAAATGAGAAACCTTGGTTAACCTATCCACAATTACCCAAATGGAGTCGTGACCCCTCTGTGACGTAGGTAACCTCGTGATAAAGTCCATGGATATGCTCTCCTATATCCACATCGGAACCTCTAACGGTTGTAGAAGTCCTGCCGGTTTCTGATGGTCCACCTTTACTAGCTGACAAGTGGCGCATTTAGAAATGAATACGATAATATCTCTCTTCATCCCGCTCCACCAATACTGTCGTCTCATGTCTTGGTACATTTTATCCCCACCAGGGTGTACCGCGAACCGTGAGCCGTGCAATTATGTCATTACCTCGTGTAGTCTTCCCCTTTCGGAACGACCAGTCTCCCATTGAAGCGTAATCCCCCGTCTGAGCTAACGGTATAGGACTCGGCTCCCTCTGCTAGTAATCAAACTATCTGCTCCTGACAGAACGAGTCATTTGCCTGGGCTTTTACCACTCTCGTAACAATCTGAGGTGTAATACTCATCACAGACATGAATGATCGGGCCACTGCATCCTGGTGTCCCAACTCCTTCCACTTAGCTTTCCACACCTCGACCACCTCATCTACTGGCCTACGGCTCAACGCGTCTGCTACCACGTTAGCCTTCCCTGGGTGATATTGGATATCGAACTGATAATCCTTCACAAACTCAATCCACTGACGTTGACACATATTCAGCTCCTTCTGCGTGAAGAGGTATTATAGACTTGTGGTCTGTGAACAACCGAAATTTCTCCCCCAGGAGATAGTGTCTCCAAATCCGAAGAGCAAATACGACTGCCGCTAACTCCAAGTCGTGTGTGGGGTAATTCCTCTCGTGAGGCTTAAGCTTACGGGAAGCATAAGCTATGGCCTGACTCTTCTGTTGCAGCACACCTCCAAGTCCTTGTAAGGACGCATCTGTATAGACTAAATACTCAACTCCCGGTCTGGGAAATGCTAACACAGGCGCTGAGATCAATTTGTCCTTTAACTCATCAAATGCCAACTGATAGGCATCGCTCCAGATGAATGGCACACATTTGCGAGTCAGATGTGTCAAATGACCCACTATCTTTGAGAAACCCCGAATAAACCTCCTGTAGTATCCTAATAGGCCCAAGAAACTATGGATCTCAGTCGGTGTCGTGGGCTCTCCCCACTCCCTCACTGCGGATACCTTCCCCGGATCAACAGATATCCCCCGGTCTGAAATCATATGCCCCAAAAACTGAACCTCCTTCAGCCAAAATCCACATTTTTCTTACTTTGCATATAGCTCGTTCTGACGTAGCGTCTGTAAAACCTGCCTCAAATGCTCGGCGTGCTCCTCTTCTGTCTGGGAGTAAACCAAGATGTCATCAATAAAGACGATAACGAACTGGTCTAGGAACTCTCTGAACACCCTATTCATCAAGTCCATAAACACGGCTGGAGCGTTGGTCAAGCCAAAAGGCATAACCCAAAACTCGTAGGAACCATATCTCATCAAGAAAGCAGTCTTCGAGACGTCATGTTCCCTGATACGCAACTGATGATATCCCGATCGCAAATCAATCTTTGAGAAGAAAGAAGCTCCTCTTAACTGGTCGAATAAGTCATCGATTCGGGGCAATGGATACTTATTCCGTATCGTGACTTTATTCAACTCCCGGTAATCTACACATAATCTCAACGATCCATCCCTCTTCTTTACGAACAACACAGGGGCACCCCACGGCGAAGTACTCCTTCGGATAAACCCCTGACCCAACAATTGCTCTATCTGATCCCTTAGCTCTCTCATCTCCGCTGGAGCCATATAGTAAGGTGCACGGGCAATTGGCTGAGTGCCCGACGTCAAATCGATAACAAAATCTATCTCTCTACTAGGAGGTAATCCAGGTATATCCTAAAATATGTCAGCAAACTCCCTAACGACTGTAATCGAATCAAGTGGTATCACCACTTCCTTAGAGGTCTCCTCCTCTATATAGTACAAGTGGGTGGACAATCCTCCCTCGGGGCGAGGCATCGCCACTAAAAACATCTCCTGCCCGGGAATGGAAAAAATAATACTCCTACTGAAACAATCAATCATGGCTCAGTACGCAACCAGCCAATCCATACCAACAATCGCATAGTACTCGGTCATCTCTAATACTAGCATATCAGCGGGTAAAGTAAATCTCTCTATCTCTATACCCACACCTCTACAAATAAGGGAAATCACGAAACCCCTACTCAATGGTGAATCTACGCAATAAACCGTGCTCTCTGCAGTGTCTAACAACTCCAAAGTGCGTCAAAATCTCGTTGCAATGAAACAATGTGTGGCCCCCGTATCAAATAAAATACACCCCATAGTCCCCTAAATAGAGAACATACCCTCAATAGCAGGTGGATCCTGTGGGACTGCGGCATACTGGAGTTGGTAAACTCACCCGTACTAAAGTTGTTCCTGCTGGACTGGGACTGCGGGGATGGGTGGCAAAGCTGGCATCTGCGGTGGTGCTGGGAGGGAGGCGGGAAATATAGGTCTCTAGGGCTCATGTAGAGCACCCTGCTGCTGCTTCTGTGGGTCCCGGCCCCTATCAGGACACTCCTGGCGCTTGTGGCCAATCTTGCCACAAATGAAACATTTCCTCGGAAAGTTCCCCCCTCTCTGACCCTGTTGCCCATGGCCCTGGTGGTCGTTGCCATTCCTCCCCTGGCCATGCTGGCCCTGATGAAACTGCTGTTGTTGGCTCTGCTGGCCATGCTGACCATTCTGATCCTGGTGGCCCTGACGAAAACCTCCCTGACTATTTCTGAAATCCCCAGATCTGAACCTCTTAAAATCCCCTTGCTTGGAACCCTGATCTCCCTGCCTATGCTGACCCTGAGCAGATTGTGCCCCGCTGGCACCATTTCCCCCTATCCTGCCCTGATGGCTAGACTCTCTAGACCGCTTACTCTCTGACATGTGAAAGCGGTGGTCCTGGTAGTGAAGTAGTGCTGTGTTAAGCACATCAGAATAAGTGGCCAACGAGATATTACCCAACAAGTGCTGACAAATCCTCCAAGTCAACCCATCCATGAACTTCTGAATCTTTTTCTCCTCACTCGGAATCTCATCAGGAACAATGTTCAAGAGATTAGTGAACTCAGCCTCATACTCGGCAACGGTCTTCCCCTCCTGCTTGAGGTTCATTAATTTCCTCCTCATTTTAGTGTGAACGATTGATGGAAAATATTTACGGTCGAACCGCACCCAAAACTCCTGTATAGAAAGGGCATCTCTCTCCTCCGGGGTGGTAATGGACTCCCACTACTGCAACGCTGATCCTACTAGCTTAAAAGTAGCCAGTATCTGTTTCTCTACCTCCGTTCACTCATACATCCTCAAATGTCTTTGAATGTCCTTCCTCCACTGACTGAACACAACAATATCGGAGCTATCTGCAAACTCCGGAGGGTGTGATTTCTGAAAAGCATCAAGAACACGTTCCCAAGCAGACGGGAATGCATGAGCCTGAACTGGCACTACTGCCGGCGCCTGCTGCACAACTACAAGGGTGGCATTTACCGCTTGGGCTACAATAACGGCAACCTCTGCGGCATTCATGGTGCCCTGGACTGGTGCAGGCTGTGGATCGGGCTGAGCATCCCTGGGAACTCGCAGTGCAGGTCGTGTAGGCATCTGAAATGAGAGTAAAGTCTTATGAGTTCGCATCTATTATCTCAAAATAGCTGAAGAGCGAATCATACACAAAAGACTACAACAATCCTAAAATATAGGGCTCTGCATCAAAGAAAGCTCAGCGAAAACATAACAAGCCGTACAGATCCTAAGGACACTAGAACCTGATGCTCTGATACCACCTGTGACACCCCGACTAATTAAATACCGGGTAGCTACTCCTTTATTCAAATTAATTCAAAATGTCAAGTTGGTTCAGTTCGTAGCATCACTGTCGAAAACGTTTTAACAATTACTAGCCACCTAATATTTAAAAAGTGAGTTGTCAATTTTAATAGAATTCGATTTACATACAACCAAATTAAATTATGAATTACTGATACCACAACCACATCACAGTCACTATAAATAACGATGTAATAAACTAAGTCCGGAGGAATACACCTCACAACAATCCGAATACTGAAATAAACAAATACAAGCCTGAATCATTAATTTAATTACAACCCAAAATATAAAATAAAAACTGAATAAATAAGATGTCTCTGAAAGGAAAGGGGCATCATGCCCTACAAATGAATGAATTTGAAGTGGAGTCAAGATATAAAGTGGAGGCGTCTACTATCGAGGTCCTGTAACTTCCACAGCAGCTACAGCACGTCGCGGAAATAGAACTCCTATGCTTGGTGTCCTTGTGGCTGGGCACCTAAAAGGTCTTTATAAAAATAGATTTGAAAGCAAATGTGTCAGAGTCTGATTGTGAAAATAGTTTAAAATACAGCAAGTGTTTAATGTAATTAAACAGTGAATATAAAGTACATGATAGTGCGTGCACTCACATGAGTTCCTCATCTCTCAACTAATTGTGCACTCCTATCGTACCCGTACCCGTTCTAGTTATTCCCATATCGAACTAGTCCAATACACAATCTAACATTTCTATACGATTCATGATTTAAGTCCCGACCTCTTAATTTAAATAGAGAGATTTTACTTTTCTTCTTAGTTCCCATATTAGTCATGCTAATCACTAGAGATTTTCCATTTTTAACTCTACTAAAAAAAATGTTGCTATTATTAACACTTACATTTATACATGACAGTTCATTTTAATTAGCAGTATATTATTTTCATCATAAATATACAATACTGGCACCCCGAGACTAAGCTGCAGTGCACACATACTCTGCTATCCAATCCCGGTACATCACGTATATAAGGACCACGTATTCCGAATCTCTCAGGAATCGTTTTCAATAAACAACAATCACACATAATGGAGGCGAACATAGTTCACATCACATGGGTCACGCACATTCCTACGCTCCCATGATCAGCAGACTTATTAACTTCTCAATAAGTCCTTCTCTGACCTATGTCCTCGAGGTACCAATCTAAATCCCCCCCGTAGGCACACAAAGATTAGATGGCCCTGATCGAACGCCGACCTCCCGCGATAGCAAGTATGGTAGGTATGTTATACACAAATATTACCTATACCAATCATTCACACATCTTAGGTATCCCAAAATATTAATAGAGGTATATTTCTCATCCCTATACTGTCATTTAACGTTACACGTTTACAAGTCCCCGAATTATATACATTCAAGTTATCAACTCTTCTCACGTCGTAATTTTAATTACTTATACCCTAACCCATAGATGTCATCCAGTTTACTACTTAATCCCAAGTTTTAATCCTCAAAGTACTTAAAATCTCACAAATATATCCACTAGTCAACAATGGAAGGTTAACACTCAATTATATAAGTCTACTAGAAGTTTTAAATAAAATCAGGCCTAAAAAGGCATTATGTCAACTCGTTAGAAATCTCGTTCGAACGAGGTCGTTCGAACGAGGTAGTTCGAATGAATGGCTTCGAATGAACTTCCAACTCGTTAGAAGGGGTACTGTCATCTCGTTAGAAGTCTCGTTCGAATGAGGACGTTCGAACGACCTGGGCAGGTCTTCTAACGAGATGGCAGAATACGCCCAGAAAATTCCCAATTCGTTTTTCTCAATTTTTCTCTTCTCTAAATTCATCCTAAGATCATCCCAATCGCATTTTAATGTTCTTAAACTTCACTAAATCCTCTTAGGTCGTTTCTTAACATATTTTTGGGGTCAAATTCTCTTAATCAACATGTAATTATCATTAATCCCCAAATATTACCCCAAACCCTATGAACATGAACCCAGAATTTTATTATGCCTAATTACTCATCATAAATCCGTTTTTAAATCATCAAAGTTAAGTCTTAGAATATCAAATCCGTCCATAACCATTCTACATGTAATTCCTAACCCAACTTTAGAGTTTTTACAACAATTTCATTATGTTTTCCTCAAAACTTTCAAAACAAAACAGTTCCTACACTAAACATGGAAGAAATATTCAATGCACTTAAAAATATCAAATCACTTGCCTCAGATTTGTTCTTCAGGTGTGTTGCCGGTGTTTCAAGGTTGATTTTTCCCTCTTTATGGTCACAATCTCTTCCAAAAATGATGGTGTTGGGTGTTTTTGGTTTGGAACTCTATGATAACTCCTCTCTAACTCCCGTAGCCCACTTCTAATGCTTTTGGCTGGTAATGGCCTTAGTGGCCTCTTTAAAAAATATAAATATAAACTCTAATTTTCGTGAATTTTAATTCCTTTTTTTTTAATTACCAAATTACCCTTCTAGGCAGCCGGTTTGGCCTAAAAATACCCCGGGACCCAAACTAAACCCCTGGCTAGTGTTTTCTAACTATTTTGACCTTTTCGAACACGTTGGCGCACTCAAAATGACCATTCAGTTGATAAAAATATAATTCACTTTTTAATCTAATTAATGTAATACCCCGTATTTTTGGCGATATTTATTTTTGGGCGATATTTATTTTTGAGATTAATTAATTAAATGAGAATTAATTGGGAATTAATCCGGATAAAATACTAGCGAGATGTGAGTTGGTATTTGACTATATTGAGTATATATGATGATATATGAATATTGAATTATGAAATTTGTCGTGAGATCGATATACGACAATTTGGACATTTTATTGGGACGCGTGAGATAGTCGCGTCAGGATATAATTATTTTAATTGTAATAGTGAATTTAAATTCTATTTACCGTATGGTCATTTTGAGTGCGCCAACGCGTCCGGAAGGGTCGAGATAGTCAGAAAACACTAGCCGGGGGTTTAGTTTGGGTCCCGGGGTATTTTTTAGGCCATACCGGCATCTTATAAGGGTAGTTTGGTAATATTGCATTTTTGGGATTTAATAATGACGAAAATTAGGATTTATAATCTGATTTGGGTAACTAACCACTAAACCCACTACAAACCATATTGACCCATAAGACTATGGGGAGTTTTAAAATTGGTTTTCTAAGTCTCCTAAACAAACCCTAGCCACCTTTGGAGAAGAAGGCTTGTAGAGAGAGAGAGAGAAGGAATTCTGCAGAAAAAGCTTCATCAAACCAACACCAAATTCAGAGACACTAGAGGCAAGTGATTTAATTCTATTTAATTCAGAGAATGTTTATTCCATGTTAGATAAATTGAAAGATTTACATTTGTTCTTGGAAGTTAAATAGAAACCCATTTGAATTGGACTTAGGACTTAAATTTTGAGGACAAATTGCATGTAGAATAGTATGGAGATGATTATTCTGATGTTAATATATGTTGGATGTAACAAAAACGAATCTAGAATGGACTTATTGAGAATTTAAAATTCTAGGGTTTATGTTCTTGAAAATTTGGGGAAAAGGGTAGAGATTTGATGAATTAATGATGGTTAGGATGTGTTAATTCCTTAAAAGATGTTAGTATATGACCTTAGTATGTTTTAGGATGATTGGAGACCTTAAAACATTGATTGGACGAATTTTGGTTAAGATTTGAGGTGTAGAAATTGGTGAAAAACGAGATAGAATTTCTGGGCTCGAATCTGGTCACTCGTTAGAAGACCTACCCAGGTCGTTCGAACGAACTCGTTCGAACGACGAGTTGACAGTTTGGGGTTCTAACGAGAAGGATGTTCGTTCGATAATCTCGTTCGAACGAGATCTCGTTAGATAGCCCAATTCGTTCGAACGAAATCTCGTTCGAACAGCCTCGTTCGAACGAGACTTCTAACGAGCTGGCAGTTTAGGCCTTTTTGGCCTGTTTTGATTTTGGGAGTCCCGTAAACTTGTTCGAGGATAGAGATAACATTCCTTTGATGGTGTATTAGTATACTTGGGACATTTGGGATATAATGAGGAGTAAATTATATAAGTGTGGATCAAATCAAATAGACATTTGAGTCGAGACGTGAGTGCCTACTACGACGTGAGAATAAATTATGGCGCGTATAAATATGGACCGGGATTATATAAGTTGTATATATATTAAGTTGGTACGAGAATGCGATAAGTACTACAATTAAACTACGGTGATTACTAAGATGTGTGCTTACTTAGTATTGGTATATGATTTGTGTGTATGACATACCTACCATACTTGCTATCACGGGAGGTTTGCGTTCACTTAGGGCCCTCTAATCCTTGTGTTGCCCGGATTTAGACTGGTTACCTCGATGAACATAGGTCAGAGAAGGACTTATTTGGATGTTAATAAGTCTGCTGATCGTGGGAGTGCAGGTATGTGCGTGACCCATGTGATGTGACTTTGTTCGCCTCCATTATTTGTGATGTTGTTATCTGTGAACTATTCCTGAGAGATTCGGAATATGTGATCCTTATGTACGTGATGTACCGGGATGGATAGCAGAGTATGTGTGCACCGCAGCTTAGTCTCGGGGTGCTTATATTGTATATTTATGTTGTGGAAAATATACACTTAATAAACTGGGAACTTTCATATGGTATTGTGTGTATAACTATGGAATAACAAAAGGGATGATCTATAATGAGTTGTATTACTTTTATGTGAGAACCTGAATTTACGTTAAGACCCTATTTAATTGCGAGCGTTATAATGTTAATGGGAACCGAGTAATAAGGGTAGAACCTATGACAGTCTAGCTAGTTATGATGTCACTTAGCTAGTGATTTGTGTCATTTTAGATGGGTACTTACGTTAGGAGTGCACAGTTAGACGAGGGGTGAGAATTTCATATGAGTGAACGTCCTAACATGTACTTTACATTTAATGTTTTAAATGTTTTTAAAGCACTTGCAGGTTTTTAAAATATCTCCACATTCGGGCTCTGACCCGTTTGCTTTCAAATCTATCTTTTTGTAAAACCATTTTAGGTGCCCAGCCACAAGGACACCATGCATAGGATACTCATTCAGGTGACGAGCTGTAGCTGTTTGTGGAAGCTACAGGGATTTGCTTTTAGACGCTTCTACCATTTGGATTCCATATTCAGTATTCTTCAGTTGTAGGGCATGTTGCCCAAATTCTATTAGAGACTTTTCCATTTCAGTTTTTCAGACTTTGGCATGTATTGATTCAGTATTCAGTATTTAGTTATTCATTTCAGTTATGGAGTTTGCTGTGAGGAGTTTTTCCTCCGGATTTATTTATATCATGTGATTGTTATTCTATTATTTTGTTATGGTGAATGGTGATATTATTCTTGCTTTAAATCTTTCACTGCATGTTAATCAGACTTTAATTAAAATTTGGCAACTTACTTTTTAAATACTAGGTGGTTAGTAATAATAAAATATTGTCGACAGTGATGCTATTAGCTGAGCCAACTTGGCATTTTGAATTAATTTAATAAAGGAGTAGCTACCCGGTATTTAATTAGTCGGGGTGTCACAGGTGGTATCAGAGCATCAGGTTCTAGTGTCCTTTAGGATCTGTACGGCTATTATGTTTCCGCTAAGTTTCTTTGATATAGAGCCCTATATTTTAGGACCGTTGTACTCTTTTTGTGTATGCTTCGTTCTTCAGCTATTTTAAGTTTATAAACAGTGAACTTATAAACTTTATTCTTATTTCAGATGCCTCCACGATGTGCACGACGAGTTCCCAGGGATGCAACGCCCGAACCCCAGCCCGCTCCAGTTCAGGGCATGATGAACGCCGCTGAGGTTGCAGCTATTATAGCCCAAGCGGTAAATGCCGCAATTGCCGTAGTTCAGCAGGCACCACCTCAGGCGCCGGTTGCCACGCCAGTATAGGCGAATGCATTCCCATCTGCTTGGGAACGTGTACGTGACGCTTTTCAGAAAGCGCATCCGCCAGAGTTTGCAGGTAGCTCAGATGTGATAGTCTCGAGCCAGTGGAGGAAGGATATGCAGAGACACTTGAGGATGTATGAGTGCACGGACGTTCAGAAGCAGGTGCTAGCTACTTTCAAGCTAGTTGGATCTACACTACAGTGGTGGGAGTCTATTACCACCGTGGAGGAGAGGGATACTCTCACTATTCAGGACTTTTGGGTGCGGTTCGACCGCAAGTACTTTCAGTCGGCTGTTCACACGGAAATGAGGAGGAAACTGATGAATCTGAAGTAAGAGGGTAAGACCGTGGCCGAGTATGAGGCCGAGTTCACGAATCTGTTGAATATCGTTCTGGATGAGATACCGACAGAAAAGAAGAAGATTGAGAAATTCACCGACGGGTTGACATGGAGGATCCGTCAGCATCTGTTAGGGAACCTTTCGTTGGCCACTTATTCTGATGTGGTTAACGCTACTTTGTTACACTTCCAGGATCACCGCTTTCATATAGCTGAGGGCAAGAGGTCGGGAGAGTCTAGCCATCAGGGCAGGATTGGAGGACATGGTGCCGGTGGGGCACAATCTGTTCAGGGGCAGAGACAGGGTGAGCAGGGTTCCCAGCAGGGGGATCAGAAGAGGTTCAGATCAGGGAATTACAGGCACGGACAGGGAGGTTTCCGTCAGGGACATCAGGGTCTAAACGGCCATCAGGGCCAACAGGGGCAGAATGGGCAGCAGTTTCAGCAGGGCCAGCAGGGCCAAGGGAGGAACGGTAACGGCCACCAGGGTCGGGGACCGCAGGGGCAGAGAGGAGGGAACTTCCCAGGGAAGTGTTTTGTTTATGGCAAGACTGGCCATAAACGACAGGATTGTCCTGATAGGGGCAGGGCCCCACAGCAGCAGCAGCAGGGTGCTTGCCAGGAGCCGCAGAGGCCTATGTTTCCCGCCGCTCTCCCCGCACCGCCACAGATGGCAACATTGCCACCCATTCCAGCAGTCCCAGCTCAGCAGGGGCAGCTACAGTATGGACGTGTCTATAATGTCCACCAGGCAGCAGTTCCACAGGCACCGCCCGCGATTGAGGGTACGTTTCCTATCCATGGCACTATGGGTCGGGTATTGTTTGATACGGGGGCTACACATTGTTTTATAGCTACACATTTCGCGAGAGCCTTAGGATTGTTAGCTACGGCAGAGAGCACAGTGACGTGTGTAGACTCACCATTGGGGAGTGGGTCACTTATTTTCTTTATATGCCGGGGAGTGGGGATAGAGATTGGTAGTCTGGTATTACCTGCAGATATGTTGGTATTAGATATGCATGTTCATGATGTGATTATTGGTATGGATTGGCTCGCTGATTATAGATCCATAATTGATTGCTTCGGTGGGAGCATTGTTTTTGCCATTCCGGGGCAAGAGATGTTTGTAGTGGCGATGCCTCGCCCAGAGGGAGGCTCGACCGCTCATTTGTATTACCTAGAGGAGGATACCTCTAAGGAGGTTGTGATTCCTTTAGATTCGAACCCAGTCGTCAGGGAGTATTCGGATGTGTTTCAGGAGATACCAGGCCTACCCCCCAGTCGAGAGATAGACTTTGTTATAGACCTATTGCCAGATGCGAGGCCTATAGCACGCGCACCGTACCGTATGGCTCCGGCAGAGATGCGAGAGCTACGAGATCAGATAGAGCAGCTGTTAGGTCAGGGCTTTATTCGCAGGAGTACCTCACCTTGGGGCACTCCAGTTTTGTTTGTGAAGAAGAGGGACGGTTCACTGAGATTGTGTGTGGACTACCGAGAGTTGAATAAGGTCACGATACGGAATAAGTATCCGTTACCTCGAATCGATGACTTATTCGACCAGTTGAGAGGAGCTTCTTTATTCTCAAAGATTGATTTGAGATCGGGATACCATCAGTTGCGTATCAGGGAGGAGGATGTCTCAAAGACTGCGTTCTTGTCGAGATATGGTTCTTACGAGTTTCGGGTTATGCCTTTTGGTTTGACCAACGCTCCAGCAGTGTTTATGGACTTGATGAACAGAGTGTTCAGGGATTTCCTAGATCAGTTTGTCATTATCTTCATCGATGATATTCTGGTTTACTCCCAGACAGAGGAGGAGCACGCCGAGCATTTGAGGCAAGTTTTGCAGACTCTACGTCAGAACGAGTTGTATGCAAAATATGAGAAATGCGGGTTTTGGCTGAAGGAGGTCCAGTTTTTGGGACATATTATTTCCGACCGGGGAATATCTGTTGATCCGGGGAAGGTATCCGCGGTGAGGGAGTGGGGACAGCCCACGACACCGACTGAGATTCGTAGTTTCTTGGGTCTAGCAGGATACTACAGGAGGTTTATTCGGGGTTTCTTGAAGATAGCAGGCCCTTTGACACATCTGACTCGTAAGGGTGTGCCATTCATCTGGAGTGATGCCTGTCAGTTGGCATTCGATGAATTGAAGGATAAATTGACCTCAGCACCTGTGTTAGCATTGCCGAGACCGGGAGTTGAGTATTTGGTTTACACCGATGCGTCTTTGCAAGGACTTGGAGGTGTATTGCAGCAGGAGAGACAAGCCATAGCTTATGCTTCCCGTAAGCTTAAGCCTCATGAGAAGAATTACCCCACGCACGATTTGGAGTTGGCGACAGTGGTATTTTCCCTACGGATTTGGAGGCACTATCTTTTGGGGGAGAAGTTCCAATTGTTCACAGACCACAAGTCCCTACAGTACCTGTTCACGCAGAAGGAGTTGAACATGCTGCAAAGGAGGTGGCTTGAGTTTGTGAAAGACTACCAGTTCGATATCCAGTATCACCCAGGTAAGGCTAAGGTGGTAGCAGACGCGTTGAGCCGTAGGCCAGCAGATGAGGTGGCAGAGGTGTGGAAGGCTAAGTGGAAGGAGTTGGGACACCAGGATGCAGTGGCCCGATCTTTCATGTCTGTGATGACCATTACACCGCAGATTGTCACGAAGGTAGTACGGGCACAGGCTAATGATTCGTTCTGTCAGGAGCAGATAGTCTGATTACTAGTCGAGGGAGTCGAGTCCTATACCGTCAGCTCAGACGGGGGATTACGCTTCAATGGGAGATTGGTGGTGCCGGAAGGGGAGAAATTGCGACACGAGGTGATGGCAGAGTCGCACGGCTCACGGTTCGCGGTACATCCCGGAGGGGAAAAAATGTACCAAGACATGAGACGACAGTATTGGTGGAGCGGTATGAAGAGAGATATTGCTGAGTTTGTTTCGAAATGCGCCACTTGCCAGCTAGTAAAAGTGGATCATCAGAGACCGACAGGACTTCTACAGCCGTTGGAGGTCCCGGTGTGGATGTGGGAGAGCATATCCATGGACTTTATCACGGGGTTGCCTACGTCGCAGAGGGGTCACGACTCCGTTTGGGTAATTGTGGACAGGTTGTCCAAAGTCGCTCACTTTTTACCCGTAAGGACTGACTACACTACGGGACAGTATGCCCAGCTCTTCATTTCAGAGGTTGTGAGACTTCACGGTGTGCCCCTAAATATCGTGTCTGACAGAGACAAGATATTTGTTTCGCAGTTTTGGGAGAGTTTCTAGGAGGCCATGGGCACGGAATTGCGGTTAAGTACGGCTTATCATCCGCAGACCGATGGGCAGACCGAGCGCACAAATCAGATGTTGAAGGACATGCTACGCATGTGCATTATTGACTTTGGAGGTGGATGGGAGCAATACCTTCCACTGGTAGAGTTTGCTTATAATAACTCCTACCAGTTCACTATTGGCATGGCTCCGTTTGAGGCATTGTACGGTAGGCCTTGTCGTTCCCCAGCATGTTGGTTAGAGGTGGGGGACAACAAACTACTTGGGCCGAAAGTGATTCAGGATACTTCGGCAAGGATTGAGTTGATTCGGAGTCGCATTCGGGTAGCTCAAGACCGGCAGAAGAGTTATGCTGATGCGAAAAGTTTTTTCAGGGAGTTCCAAGTGGGGGACCAGGTTTTGCTCAGAGTATCTCCTATGAAGGGGATTATGCGTTTCGGGAAGAAGGGGAAGTTGGCACCGAGGTATGTGGAGCCGTTTCCTATTATTGAGCGGATTGGACCAGTTGCGTATAGACTCGGGTTACCGGAGCATTTACACCGGATTCACGATGTGTTTCATATTTCCTCGCTAAGGAAATATCTCAGAGACGATTTGGCTCATTCTCACATCGCTTTGGAGGAGATTGATTTACAGCCTGATAGCTCCTACGAGGAGGGGCCGATTGCTATTTTGGACCGAAGTGAGAGGAAGCTGCGGTCAAAGATAGTTCCGTTAGTGCGTGTTCAGTGGTGACATCACAATGTCGAGGAGTCCACATGGGAACGCGAGGATGAGATGCGCGAACGTTATCCAGAGTTATTTTTATAAGGTACTTTCTAGTTCCGAATTTCGGGACGAAATTCTGTTATTAGGGGGGAAGTATGTAATACCCCGTATTTTTGGCGATATTTATTTTTGGGCGATATTTATTTTTGGGATTAATTAATTAAATGAGAATTAATTGGGAATTAATCCGGATAAAATACTAGCGAGATGTGAGTTGGTATTTGACTATATTGAGTATATATGATGATATATGAATATTGAATTATGAAATTTGTCGTGAGATCGATATACGGCAATTTGGACATTTTATTGGGACGCGTGAGACAGTCGCGTCAGGATATAATTATTTTAATTGTAATAGTGAATTTAAATTCTATTAACCGTATGGTCATTTTGAGTGCGCTAACGCGTCCGGAAGGGTCGAGATAGTCAGAAAACACTAGCCGGGGGTTTAGTTTGGGTCCCGGGGTATTTTTTAGGCCATACCGGCATCTTATAAGGGTAGTTTGGTAATATTGCATTTTTGGGATTTAATAATGACGAAAATTAGGATTTATAATCTGATTTGGGTAACTAACCACTAAACCCACTACAAACCATATTGACCCATAAGACTACGGGGAGTTTTAAAATTGGTTTTCTAAGTCTCCTAAACAAACCCTAGCCACCCTAGCCACCTTTGGAGAAGAAGGCTTGTAGAGAGAGAGAGAGAAAGAATTCTGCAGAAAAAGCTTCATCAAACCAACACCAAATTCAGAGACACTAGAGGCAAGTGATTTAATTCTATTTAATTCAGAGAATGTTTCTTCCATGTTAGATAAATTGAAAGATTTACATTTGTTCTTGGAAGTTAAATAAAAACCCATTTGAATTGGACTTAGGACTTAAATTTTGAGGACAAATTGCATGTAGAATAGTATGGAGATGATTATTCTGATGTTAATATATGTTGGATGTAACAAAAACGAATCTAGAATGGACTTATTGAGAATTTAAAATTCTAGGGTTTATGTTCTTGAAAATTTGGGGAAAAGGGTAGAGATTTGATGAATTAATGATGGTTAGGATGTGTTAATTCCTTAAAAGATGTTAGCATATGACCTTAGTATGTTTTAGGATGATTGGAGACCTTAAAACATTGATTGGACGAATTTTGGTTAAGATTTGAGGTGTAGAAATTGGTGAAAAACGAGATAGAATTTCTGGGCTCGAATTTGGTCACTCGTTAGAAGACCTACCCAGGTTGTTCGAACGAACTCGTTCGAATGAGCTTCTAACGAGTTGACAGTTTGGGGTTCTAACGAGAAGGATGTTCATTCGATAATCTCGTTCGAACGAGATCTCGTTAGATAGCCCAGTTCGTTCGAACGAAATCTCGTTCGAACAGCCTCGTTCGAACGAGACTTCTAACGAGCTGGAAGTTTAGGCCTTTTTGGCCTGTTTTGATTTTAGGAGTCCCGTAAACTTGTTCGAGGATAGAGATAACATTCCTTTGATGGTGTATTAGTATACTTGGGACATTTGGGATATAATGAGGAGTAAATTATATAAGTGTGGATCAAATCAAATAGACATTTGAGTCGAGACGTGAGTGCCTACTACGACGTGAGAATAAATTATGGCGCGTATAAATATGGACCGGGATTATATAAGTTGTATATATATTAAGTTGGTACGAGAATGCGATAAGTACTACAATTAAACTACGGTGATTACTAAGATGTGTGTTTACTTAGTATTGGTATATGATTTGTGTGTATGACATACCTACCATACTTGCTACACGGGAGGTTTGCGTTCGCTTAGGGCCCTCTAATCCTTGTGTTGCCCGGATTTAGACTGGTTACCTCGATGAACATAGGTCAGAGAAGGACTTATTGGGATGTTAATAAGTCTGCTGATCGTGGGAGTGCAGGTATGTGCGTGACCCATGTGATGTGACTGTGTTCGCCTCCATTATTTGTGATGTTGTTATCTGTGAACTATTCCTGAGAGATTCGGAATATGTGATCCTTATGTACGTGATGTACCGGGATGGATAGCAGAGTATGTGTGCACCGCAGCTTAGTCTCGGGGTGCTTATATTGTATATTTATGTTGTGGAAAATATACACTTAATAAACTGGGAACTTTCATATTGTATTGTGTGTATAACTATGGAATAACAAAAGGGATGATCTATAATGAGTTGTATTACTTTTATGTGAGAACCTGAATTCACGTTAAGCCCCTATTTAATTGCGAGCGTTATAATGTTAATGGGAACCGAGTAATAAGGGTAGAACCTATGACAGTCTAGCTAGTTATGATGTCACTTAGCTAGTGGTTTGTGTCATTTTAGATGGGTACTTACGTTAGGAGTGCACATTAGACGAGAGGATAGAATTTCATGTGAGTGAACGTCCTAACATGTACTTTACATTTAATGTTTTAAATGTTTTTAAAGCACTTGCAGGTTCTTAAAATATCTCCACATTCGGGCTCTGACCCGTTTGCTTTCAAATCTATCTTTTTGTAAAACCATTTTAGGTGCCCAGCCACAAGGACACCATGCATAGGATAGTCATTCAGGTGACGAGCTGTAGCTGTTTGTGGAAGCTACAGGGATTTGCTTTTAGACGCTTCTACCATTTGGATTCCATATTCAGTATTCTTCAGTTGTAGGGCATGTTGCCCAAATTCTATTAGAGACTTTTCCATTTCAGTTTTTCAGACTTTGGCATGTATTGATTCAGTATTCAGTATTTAGTTATTCATTTCAGTTATGGAGTTTGTTGTGAGGAGTTTTTCCTCCAGATTTATTTATATCATGTGATGGTTATTCTATTATTTCGTTATGGTGAATGGTGATATTATTCTTGCTTTAAATCTTTCACTGCATGTTAATCAGACTTTAATTAAAATTTGGCAACTTACTTTTTAAATACTAGGTGGTTAGTAATAATAAAATGTTTTCGACAGTGATGCTATTAGCTGAGCCAACTTGGCATTTTGAATTAATTTAATAAAGGAGTAGCTACCCGGTATTTAATTAGTCGGGGTGTCACAATTAAATTCATTCCTGACGCGACTGACATGCGCGTCCCAACTTAATTTTTCAAATTGTCGTATTTCAGTATCGCAACAACTTTAATATTTTCAATACTCATGAAATATTCAATTTTAACATCATAATCAAAAACCAACTCACATCTCGCTAGTATTTATAACCGGATTAATTCCCAATTAATTCTCATTTAATTTAATTAATCCCTTAAATAAAAATCAATAAAATTATGGGGTATTACACCTCCTAGTCAGTTTCGGCTGATGCCCTTCCTGTTCAGGCGATAGATGTTGTCCCTGCTGAGGGAGGTGCTCCTAGTGCTGCTGATAAGGGGAAGGAGCCAGCTTCTTCTGGGCAGCCCGAGGTCGCCTACTAATTTACCCTTAGGGTTACTTTTGTATTTTTGTTTGTAATTTTCCTTTATGTTCCTCGATGTACTCTGATCCTTTTGCATATTAATGAAATGAGAAGGTTTCATTCCCCAATGCACTGATTTATTTTTTCCTTTACTTCTCTTTTATGGCCTGTAGTTGGTTGATGTGGATGACTATATACCAGCCACTTCTCATTTAGGAAGAATGCTTGGTCCTGATGTAAGTCCTGAAGTTTGTCATACCTTTGTGAGGATTTGCAAATCGTTGCGATTGAGGAACAAACGTTTTATAGAGTATACTGAGCTCGTTGTTAAACTGAAAGACAAGCTCTAAGAGATGGAAGAAGTCGGTGCCTCAATCCAAGAAGAGGTGAATACTCTGAGAGCAAGGCTTCTAGATGCTTCTAAGATCAAAAGGTTAGAGAAATTCTTCATCAGGAGAATGAGGCTTTGAGGAGGGAAGTCTTACGACTCAGGGAGCATGCACCGAGCATCGCTCCTGCAGTATTACGAGGTTCTTCCTCGTCACGAGATGGAGCTATACCAAGTGATGTTCCTCCGGTGCTGCGAGGTTCTACCCCGTCGACTGTTCCGCGAGCTGATACAAATGCAAGAAGTCCAACTAGGGAAATGGAAGCACTCCGTGACGATGTCCAACGAGCATATGTGATTGTTTCTGGGCTTCAAAGGGACGTCACTCGGTTGAGGCATCTGTTTAAGAGAGGACCTCGGCGAGTATGGGCCGATGGTTACGACCAAGGTTGGCTAGATGCTCCGACGAGATCGACAGAGTTTGAAGAGCTCGCCTTTATCAGGGGATGGTTGAGTGCCCTGAAGGAGCTGCAAGTCCCAAGGAACTCAATGCTCTAGTATCGTCATGAGATCTCTCCTTCCACCCTAATGCATAATCCCTTCCGGAGAGATGATCAGTGGATCCCTATTGATGCCATCCCTCGGCAGCTATTGGAGTTGGATGCGAATGAAGTCGAGGAGGAGCTAGTTCCCCATCTCGATGACGGTCGAAGAGCTCAAATGGTTGATTATCTCATTTAAAGGCCTCGACCTCATTGAGATTTTGCCAGTAGTAACTCTGTATACATTGTAATTAAGTAATGTAATGTTGATGCTTTGGGCGAGCTCACCGACTAAACATGGGTTGTATTTGTTGTAAATGTGATGATGTAATATAAAATTTATGTTCTGGGCGAATTTGCCGATTAAACAAGTGTTGTATATTTTCCACATCTTTTGACTTTACTCAATAATCTTGGGCCTCTCTTTACTGACAGGATTTGTAAGTTTTCATTGTCAAGTGAGTGTCCCTCTAGTCCAGTATGCTTATAAGATACCATTCTGCCTCACTTTACCTTTTAGGTCGTGTCGTCACACTCCCTTAGGCCTAAGTATGGAAATTGGAGAGGACACACCTAGTGTTGGATGCTCTATCCAATCAGGATTTTATTAACCAAACATTATTTGGCAACTAATTTTGACTTGGCCATATTGCCTAAGGATCTCCTGTAGGGCTTCATATATTGCCAAGGGTAATCCTAAGAGGTTTTTCATGTTTCATAACGAAAACCTGATGAGGGTGATTTCCCTGCTATAGTGTAATGATTAGTGTGCCTGTCACTTGGAAAGGGTGTGTGAGTCAACTGCCACTTCGTAGAATGCAACTGCCACACAACTTTTATTAATGATAAGGAAATGAGCTTCCAGTTTCAGAAGTAAAGAACAAAAGAAGAATTTAGAAATAGAAATTCTTAAGATTGGCAACATTTCATGCTCATGGTATCTCCCTGTCTTCCAGCATTTCTAAGTGATAGGCTCCTCACAGATAGTCCCTTGTTATCTTGAATGGTCCTTCTCAGTTTGGCCCTAACTTTTCGTCCGATGGTTTTACTGCGCTGCCCAGGACTTTCCTTAGGACATAGTCCCCAACTCGAAATGCCCTTGGATTGACCTTCTTGTTATAGTGCTTTACGAGCTGATGCTGATAGCTCGCTAGTTTCATTAAGGAAAGCTCTCGGCGTTCGTCGGCTATGTCAAGCTTAGCGAGCAATGCTGCATTATTCTGGCCCTGGTCGACAAACATGGACCTCATAGTGGGAAAGCCTGCTTCCAATGGGATGACTGCTTCCATTCCATACATTAGTGAGAATGGAGTTTCCCCCGTTGCTCGACGTGGGGTAGTACGGTAGGCCCACAGAATATGTGGTAGTTCATTCACCCATGCGCCTTTAGCTTGTTCTAATCGTGGAACCCATCGATCATCGTCTTGTTGGAAGGCTCGGCTTGGCCATTTCTCTGAGGATAAGCCACCGAGCTGAAATAGTGTCTGATTCCGTGCTCATTATAGAAACTCTGAAAGGATCCGCTCTCGAACTGTGTTCCATTGTCAGTGATGGTGGTTTTTGGGGATGCCAAAATGGGTGATTATATTTTTTCATATGAATCTTATCATATCTGCATCTCGGGTGTTCGCCAGGGGTTTCGCCTCGATCCATTTGGTGAAGTAGCCAGTTGCGACCAACAGATACTTGCGATTGCCGACAGCGGTAGGAAGAGGCCCTACGATGTCCATTCCCCATTGGGAGAATGGCCATGGGCTGGAGAGTGATCTTAGGTCGCTGGAAGGTTGATGGACCATAGGAGCATGAAGTTAGCATTTCTCGCATTTACGAACGTACACTGTAGAGTCTCTTTGCATATATGGCCACCAATAGCCTTCCTTTATTGCTCGAAAAGCCAATGACCTTCCTCCAATATGGCCTCCATAGATTCCCTCATGAAGTTCATGTAGAATTTGTTCGACATCCCTCGGGTGAACACATTGAAGGTAGGGACCGAAAAATGATCTCTTATATAGCTTACCCTCAGGAGATAAGTGAAAGCGAGCATATTTAACTCTTATCTGGTGAGCGGTCTTCTTATTATTTGGAAGTGCGCCATCCTTCAAATAGTCCCTTAGAGGATCCATCCAACTGGGTGCTGACTCAATTTGGAGCATATGCTCCACGCTTGGCAGCTCGTTGTTACGGTTAATGCTCGGATGAGCGAGAAAACCGGTGGGGATTGTTCTTTTTAAGTCGGAATCGATTGCTGAACTCAGGGCTACTAAGGTGTCAGCATGACTATTCTGTCCTCTGGGAAACTGCTGGACACTGACTTCCTCGAAGTTGGCCATTCGCCTTTTTGCCAAGGCGAGGTAGGCTGCCATTCTTTCATCTTTTGCATTGCAGTCTCCACTTATCTGATTAGAGACTAATTGTGAATCGCCAAACACCTGTAACTGCTTTGCCCCCAAAGTCTGTGCCCTCTGGAGACCGTCTATTAAAGCTTCATATTCTGCTTCGTTGTTGGAGGCTTCAAATCCAAGCCCGATTCCATATTCGAGGATTGTGTCCTCTGGAGTGACAAGCACAATGCCTACTCCTACCCCCATTAAATTGGAGGCTCCATCAACAAATAGCTTCCAGACTCCCTCTGTTGCGTGATTCTTTCTTTGATTCATGGGTTGAAGTTGGTCGAGAGGCTGCTCGCCTGTGAATTCGGCTATGAAATCAGTAAAGATCTTCCATTTGATTGCGTTCCTTGGTTGAAATTGGATATCAAATCGTCCGAGCTCAATTGACAATTTAAACAGTCTGTCCGATAAATCCACTTTCCACAGGATTTCTTTAAGAGGGTGCGATGTAAGGACGATGATAGTGTGAGCTTCAAAGTAGTGCTTCAACTTCCTTGAAACCACTACTAGTGCAAAAGCAAACTTCTCTAGTGGTAGGTACCGTTGCTTGGCCTCTAATAAAGTCTTGCTCGCATAATAAATAGGGTGCTGGATTCCTGATTTTTTGCACATCAATGCAGAACTGACAGTGTGGTTGGAAACGGCGAGGTATAAGTACAAGGAATCTGTTTCCTGGGGTATGACGAGCAGTGGTGGTGAGCTAAGGTAAGCCTTGAGCTCGTCTAATGCCCTCGAGCAATCTTGATTCCATTCTACTGTTTTGTTTCCCTTTAGGAGCTGGAAGAACGGTTTACATTTCTTGGAGGATTTTGAGATAAAATGGTTTAAGGCAGCGAGCATGCCGGTGAGCTTCTGTACATCCTGGATTGTGCGAGGAGGTTGTACCCTGTTTACTGCATCAATCTAGTCTGGGTTAGCCTCGATGCCTTTCTTACTGACCAAGTACCCAAGAAATTTTCCTAACTCGACACCAAAAGAACACTTGCTTGCGTTAACTTCATTCGGTACTTCCTGAGGATTTTAAAGGTTCTTGATAGGTTTGAGAGGTGATCTTCTTTCTTCCTTCTTTTGACAAGTATATCATCGATGTAGACTTCCATGGTATCTCCCATTTGGTCTTTGAACATCTTGGTGACCAGCCGTTGGTAGGTTGCCCCTGCATTTTTGAGCCCGAAGGGCATGACCTTATAACAGTACAATCCAACGGTGGTGATGAATGATGTCTTGTCCTGGTCTGGAGCATACAGAGGGATCTGATGATACCCTGAGTATGCGTCCAGAAAACTCATTCTCTCGTGAGCTGCTGTAGCGTCCACTAGTTGATCGATTTTTGGAAGAGGGAAACTATCTTTAAGGCACGCCCTGTTAAGGTCAGTGAAGTCGATGCAGACTCTCTATTTTTCGTTGTTTTTTGGAACTACTACTGGGTTCGATAACTATTTAGGGAATTGGACCTCCCATATGGATCCTGCATCCAACAGTTTTTTAACTTCTTTTTCCACGGCCTTTGCCTTCTCGGGCGCAGTTTGTCGTGCCTTCTGCATGATTGGTTTGAAAGTGGGGTCGACATGCAGTTGATGACAAACCACACTAGGATCAATTCCAGGCATCTCGTATGGTTCCCATGCGAAAACATCTACATTGCTTCTCAGCAGAATCGTCAACTCCTTCTTTTCCTGATCTGTGAGAGAAGCTCCAATCAAGAAGATCCTGTCATCTTCACTACTTCCAGCTGTAACTTCCTCCAGGTCCTCGACGACCCGTTCAGAGGGGAGGATCCTGGTCTCCTCCACTCCGGGCCTTCCATATTTTAACTGCTATTTCGAAGGTATCAGACCTTCTTGTTCTTCAACTTTCTCGCTGGTCCTGTTGGCCTTCTTCTCTGGTCTTGGGTGGATGGACTCTATGAAGCACTTTCTTGCCATCGATTGATCACCATGAATCTACATTACTCCTCACTCGGTCATATATTTGAGCTTCTGATGGTAGGTCGAGGAGACCGCCTTCATCGCGTGCAGCCATCCTCTGTCGAGGATAGCTTGGTATGGCGAGTCGATATCAACCACTAGAAACTCAATCATCTTGGAGAAATTTCCTACCCTTACTGGCAGCACGATCTTTCCCAAGGGCATAGTCACTTTCTCAGTGAAGCCAACTAAAGGGACAGTGGCTTCCTTTAGGTCGGCGATGCTTAACTTCAGTTTTCTGAACAAGTCGAGGTACATTACCTCGGATGAGCTTCCTTGGTCGACGAGTAACTTGTCGATGTCATAATTAGCTATCCTGAGAGTAATGATCAAAGCATCATGATGCGGGGTTCTCACTCCCACCAGATCCTCATCCGTGAATACGATATGCTTACTATAGTCGACGTCGTCTGCTCGTCGATGCTTTCTTGACTGTGTTTTTGCCGGATCGATCTGAAAAGCTTACATCACTACTGTAAGCTTTTTTACCTCCATTTGAGCTTAATTTCCTTGAATCTGCTTCACATCAGATGCCCCATGAATTACTGCGAATTCATGGCCAGCATCGTCTTCGAGCACGTTGTCAGGCCTTGCTTTTCCAATGGCAGTAACTTTCTCTGCCTTCTTTTCCACAAATTCGTTCAGATGCCCAGACTGGGCCAGTTCTTTGAGGTGGGACTTAAGAGCCTTGCAATGCTCTGTCTTATGTCCTCCCTCTTTATGAAAAGCGCATCTCAGCGCGTTGTTCCTCTTTGAGGGATCTCCTCCCATCTTTCTGGGCCACTTAATAAATGGCTCGTCTTTGATCTTTGCGAGAATCTTATAAATCGGTTCTATGAAGACAATATTTGCTGCCTGAAATGCTTTTGACACATTATTCTTGCCTCCGTTCTTGGGGCCATTCTTGCCACCATTATTTCCTCCTTTCTTCTGGTTCTCAATTCTGTCGCTGCCTTTCGCAGCGAGCTTGGTTTGACCGTTCTCTCTCGTACTGAGGCGAGTGATATCCTCCACCTTGGCATATTTCTCGATGCGAGCCATTAGGTCATCGATGGTCGTGGCCTCTTTCTTTGTCAGAGACTGGTACAAGAGGGAAGAGCTGGGTAGCCCAATTTTGAAAGAGGCCACCGCTACCTGCTCTGAGCTGTCCTCGACCTCGTTAAATAACTCCCAGTACCTCTTCGCGTAGTATCGAAGGGCCTCTTGAGGTGCCTTTTTCATTGTTAGCGAAGCATCCATACTTTTGGGATGGGAGCTACTAGTAATGAAGCGGGCCGTGAAGAGTTAGGCTAAGGACTCAAAGCTCCTGATAGACCTGTGTGGGAGCCTTTCGAACCATTTTTGCACCACATTATGTAGGCTTGAAGGAAAATCCATCACATCAGTGCATCTCGGTGGTTCTAGAGGGCCATGGCTTGCCGGTACTGTCTAACGTGATCAATGGGATCAGTTTTTCCATAGTAAATCTGGAATCTTGGAATAACAAACTTCTTGGGGGCTTCCTCTTCTTCTATTTCCCTCGAGAAAGGGGATTTCATCTGGGTCTTAAGAGCTCGTCTAGCAAGCTCCCTGGTTGATCTTGCGCCGCAAGGTGCTGGGTGTTGGTCCATCTCCCTTCGGACCAAATCTCGTATGTCCTCATTGCTGTGAGCTGGGCTCCTATAACGGCGAGCCGATCGCTTGTTCTCGAGTGAGTAGCTTCCTGACTCGCGCCTTTCACTCTTTTGGGATCCTTGCCTAGGGCTCCTTCCTCGGCTGCGAGACTTGCTCGCCTGAGGGCTAGGAGTGCGGTAAGGACATCACCTAAGGATGCGATGGATCTCTCTCTCCATTCTTTCTAATTTTCTTTTGAGGCGAGCATTCTCAGCCTCTTGATTGCGAGATGACTCCCTTTGCTCTTGGAGCCTTGCCTCATAGGCATCGATCAGTCTGGAGATTCGGGTGGACTTCGCTGGTCCTTGGCTTTCCTTCGAGGTTGGCCTCTATGGGTGAACCCTCTGATCTGAGCGCCGAACTTGAAATCTGATCCTGCGAGGAGCAGGTTGTTCTTAGATATCTCCTGCCTGAGGAGCACTACTGCTATAACCAGACATTTCGAACTCCTTTGTTGGCGTGGGCTTTCTTAGGGAAGATAAACGTTCCCACAGACGACGCCAAAATTGTGGGTACCCGGATTTGGCATTACGGTCCCGGACGAGTATCCTAATTAAAACGGTCCAAAGTCCAAACCCTTAGCACCTTAACATTAATTCAGTGATGACTTAGTCTTCTCCCATGTTCTGGTATAGAGATGTTCCAGGAGCAGATGGTAAACGCGGGGGAGTCCAACACCCCCACTCCCCGAAGACAGACATGTATATAATAAACCCTAGGTCTGGGGCAAAAGAGACGCACTATATTCTCTGTAATCACTCCCCGGAGTATATAGAAATAATATCGACTGCACCACCGTGGACGTAGGCATTCTTGCTGAACCACGTACATCTCCTGTTGTGTGATTGACATTTTGTCTTCTTTGTTTTTCTTGGTAATTGCGCTTCTCTCATCTATTTGTGTTGAAAATATTTGTCACCACACGTTTTTTATTTTATTTTATATGGGTGCCTTGAAATGTTTAAATATCACACAACTAAAAAATATTTTTTTTGCTATTTTAAAAAAATGATGTGCAAACTTAGTGTGCACAGAAGTCTGTCTGTCTGTATGTCTCTCTCTCTCTCTCTCTCTCTCTATATATATATATATATATATATATATATATATATATATATATATATATATCGAGTTGGGTCGGGTTCTTAATGAATTGGATTTACTTATATTCAAATTCGATCCATTTAAATAGCAAGTAATCAAGTAATCTGGTTTAAAAAAAGTGTTCAAACCCGGGCTTAACGAATCGGGTCCGGATCGAGTTCGGGTCCAAACCCGAACCATTGACAAGCCTAAAGGAGACATAATTTTAGAACACCATTTAGTGATATAGGACACGTATTCCCGTATTATTGGTAGATACTCTTTATGAAACACAATCCACTCGAGTGTTCACCAATTATACGGGGACACATGTCTTATGTCTCCAAATGTGTCATCAAAATGTGTCCCCATAGCATTATTCTTGGCAAAAAAAAGTTTCAGCTTTTTTTAAAATTATTTTTTAGTCCTTTTGAATGAATTTTGTTTAGGCTGGGCTAGTCCAATATTAGGATTAGTGAACATTTGTTTTCTCAGCTGTAATACCCTGTATTTCTGAGTATTTAGATTAAATCAGATATTTTTAGATTATACGTGTGCGTAATTTAATTTAATTAAATATTATGTGGGTATTAAAATATTGATTGAGAGAGATAAATGATTAATATTGATGGAATAAATTTACTAAGTGAGTAGTAAATAACTTGTGATAATGATGATATGTCGTAGCGAGTGATATCGACGTGACTGTGTTATATCTCAACCTGGAGTTGCATGTAGACTAAATTGAGGTCGAGATAGAAAATCTGTGTAGAGTGACTCGAATGGCGATTTCGAGGTCATGGTTGATTCCGAATGGATCGAAATAGGCGGAATAGAGTACCCCTGGTGTATTGATTGGGTCCTAGGGCGATTTTAGACCAATCCAACACCACATAAGGGCGTTTCGGTCATTTAGAAGTCTGGAGTAGAAGTAACTCCGAATTTGAAAGTGTTATATCAGGCCCTTTGAGTTATAGGCTAGGGTTATAACAGTTGGGAGATAGAGGAGGTCATAGGGGAGGAAGGAGAGAAGAATCTTATGTTATTCCACACCTTTTCGCATCACCAACGTTATCGGACTTGAGATCAGAGCAAGGGAAGGAGATCCTCATCATCTTAGAATGAAAATCAGACCTGTTATTATAAGGCAAGTGTTTCTATTGCAATTATTTTAAGCATGTTATAATATCCATGTAGTGTAGGATTTAAATTACATGAATTGGGTGGATTCTTGGGATTTATTTAGGTATAATCCATGATTTGGGGTAGGATTCATGTTTGAACTTATCCATTTATACTGATGATACGAAATTTGAGATTACGTGATGAATAACTTAAAAGAAATCTGGGTATCTTGATGAATATGTAAGAAGAACACCATAAAGTAGGGTTTTATGAATTATGAAATTTAATCTATTTTGGGGGTAGATTTCTTATAGATTTGATGTATTATTTACATTAGAAATTGTCCTTAAACATTTGTTTAAGGTTTGGATATGTTGGATGGGAGTTTGGGAAGTTTTGAGGTGTTAACTATGGAGAAAAACGTATTTGGGACGAAGCTGCCAAAACCCATGATCGATCGATCGATCGTGGGATGTCAGTCGATGGATGGATCGATCGACAAAAGTTGGTCGATCGATCGACCAAGCCTGAACTGGGCCTCTTTTATTTATTTAAATAGTTTTCCTTGCCGACAGTCATGGGGAACTTTGGTGATGTTATATTAACTATATAGAGACTTAGAGGAGATTAGTAGACATATAGTTAAGGCCTGGGTTAGTCTTAATGTGGGTAAGATTGGGATTAAGACCGACGAGAGTTAATCGATTGTGTTGCGTACCGAGAATTTAAAAATTTGGCTATGAGAAGAGTAAATAATGACCTTGTGACACCCCGCCTAATTAAATACCGGGTGATCACTCCTTTATTAAATTAAATCAAGGTGAACAGTTGGTCCATTCTTAGCATCACTGTCGAAAAATAAATTTTTCCAATTTAACACCCTAATTAATTAAGCTAAGTGTCAAAACCATTTTCATACATACTTTCCAAATTTTATTTAAAGAAAAATCATTTATTTTATTAACAACATTCAATAAGTAAGAATCACACCACATTAAATTCTGCAACATAATCCAATTAATTTAATACATTCATCAATCGAATGTCAACATACGAAATCTAAAGTCACACATCCAAACTGAATAAATCCCATAGTAACAATACTGGAAATAACTGAAATACAAATGTCCAATAACAACGGAATAATGGAAAGAGCTACACATGCCCAACTAGATGAAAGTACTAAGAGTGGATCCGAATGAACGAAGTCGTCTAATAAAGAGACCTACAACTTCCACCTAAGCTGCATCGCGTTCCTTCCAAGAGATCCTAAGCAAGACGCCCCTGTGGCTGGGCACCTGTAATACATACATATATATACAAGAGAGAGAGAAAAAGAAACGGGTCAGAGCTCGATAGTGTGTATGATTTAAAATTCGTTTAGCAAGTATTTAAATTGATACAGGCCAATGCAACAACATATTAGTACGACACTCTCTTGAGAAATTCTCACCTCTCTTCTAATGTGCACACCTATCGCACTAACCTTCCCAACGGTTTATCCTATCATTTTATCACACTAACCTTCCCAACAATTTAGCTTATCTCAAATTACTCATAAGATTTCAAAACCAAACAATATCATTGTTTAAAAAGATACTTCCAATTAGTAGCACAACTCTAGTTTTAGCTTCATTAATTTATAAAGTTTCCCAGTGTCATATTATACTTTTCAAACAAGTATTTCTGATTTATAGTCCAGAATTATTTCTCACTTACCATATCACAACAACAGTTTAAATTTCCCAAATTTCAGATATATATATTAAGCACTCGTATAATATATACATTCTAACAGCACCAACATACAAACTATGGTGCAGGCATACTCTACTATCCAATCCCCGTATCGCTCACACTAAGGGATATACAAGTTCGGAATCACTCTCAAACTGTATCAACATATATACACAAACAAGATTGAGGCGAAGCATAGATTCCAAGTCTCTAAGAGGTCAGTACATATCCTCACGTCTCTTAGGACCGTCTGAACTATCATTCCGATAGCCTGTACCAAGGATATCTATCTCCTAGGGTACGACTCAGTATCCCCCATAAGGCAACACAGGATAAGATCGTCCCAGCGCGGTAACCTCAGGGATAGCAAGTAGTGCGGGCATGGTTTTCACACGTACATAATATATGCATACACAATCATATAAATATACCCCTAGTTATCGTATAAGTATAGGTTTCTCTCATCACCCATAATTACAATATTTATCCTTAATTTTCCCATTAAGTATTTCGTATAAGGGTTCGTCTCTAACCTTAACTCGAAGGGCTTTTCCCATTTACTACGTGACACTCGTGGGCTCTAACTTCCCAAGTATAAAATTCAGTAAGTATTCTCTTAAGGTTCCAACATAACTCTCTTACGCACCTCTCCTTTTAATACATAAATTCATCGACCCTTAAGTAATTATCCCAATATGCAAATCCTCGTCTCACATTAAAAGTCCCCAATATTTATTCATATAACATACTGGTCTTCCTTATCTCCCAAAACATTCTATTAAGGATGTCCAAGAATTATTTCAAGATAAATTAAGTTTAACTCATTTAACAAGGGAAATAGGAGTCTGCCAGGAGGGGTCGATCGATCGAGGTTTGGGCCTCGATCGATCGAGCCTTCGATCGATCGAAGCTCTAGGCTCGATCGATCGATCAAGCAGGTATTGCGATTTCTGCAGAATTTCAGTTACGGGTTCTAACACCTATTCTCATCCAATTTCAAGTTTTACGTCCCCAAACGTCCAAAATCTTGTACTACTAACATCCTAACATGATATGATACACATCCTACGTAAAGCATGTCAATTTACGTCACTAAACATGGATTAATCATACCGAAACTCATTTAAAACTCAAGAACCCTAAAAATCTCTAATTCATGGTTCTAATATGTTTTACCCCATAATTTCTTTCTTAATTACACCAAAATTTCGTGGATTATTCTCCTACATCACAAAAGATTCCCAGAATAAGGTTTAAGTCTTTACTACATGCAAATTTCCTTTCACAATTTGGGTTATCTTCCATATATTTCATCCCTAATCATTCCTAAACTAATATGGAAATTGCACCAACGAAATAAGCAAGATAAACACTTGCCTGGGATTTTCAGAAGTCTGGATTGCGGCTGATTTTGGTGTGGTTGCGGTCCCCGTCTCGCGATCTACGCGTTGGTGGTGGCGGCGGTGCAAACCGTTGAGTTTTGAGCCTTGGAATTGCTTGAGAGCTCTCTCCTCTCTTCTCCAATGGACGTTCTAGGTTTTGGGTATTCTAACCCTAGGTGACAACCTCAATATCAGATATAGCCCCTCTAATTTTCGTGGGTTTAATTACCCAAAAATGTGAAATGACCAAAATGCCCTCCCGGGTTACTAATTAGGCCTAAAAACTCCACGAGACCCAAACTACACCCCCGGGTACACTTTTCTGACTATCTCGACCCTTCCGGATGCGTTAGGGCACTCAAAACGACCATACGGGCAACTTATAAAATATTCACTTTTTATTTATCAAAATTTAGTCCCGACGCGACACGAGCACGTCCCGACTTAAATTTCCGAAATTGTCATTTAACTCACTCATGACATTCAATATAACCAACATAATATATTACTTTGCTCATTAGTAATATTCAACAAATTTCCCATAATTACTAACTCTCGTCACGTTAATAATTATAACATAATTAATTTCCGAATTTTTATTAAATAATTCACTCATATTAAATTTAATAAATCCCCAAATTAATATAGCATAAAAATACGGGGTATTACATACTTCCCCCCTAATAACGGAATTTCGTCCCGAAATTCGGAAAATAAGGCATACCTGGTAAAAATAACTCTGGATATCTCTCGCGCATATCTGCCTCGCGCTCCCAAGTGGATTCCTCCACATTATGATGCTCCCACTGGATCCGCACAAGTGGAACTATCTTCTACCTCAATCTCCTCTCACTATAGTCTAGGATAGCCACCAGTCTCTCCTCGTAAGATCTATCAGGCTGTAAGTCGATCTCATCTATCGCAATGTGAGTATGGGCCATATCATCCCGAAGATATCGTCTCAACGACGAGATGTGGAATACATCGTGGATGTGATGTAAATCCTCTGGCAGTCCCAACCTGTATGCAACCGGCCCAATCCTCTCGATAATGGGAAATGGTCCCACGTACCTCGAAGCCAAATTCCCCTTCTTCCCGAACCTCATCACTCCCTTTATAGGAGATACACGCAATAACACTTGGTCCCCCACACTAAACTCCCGAAAGAAACGTTTCGCATCGGCGTAGCTCTTCTGCCTGTCCTGGGCTACCCGAATGCGACTCCTGATCATCTCAATCCTCGCGGAGGTCTCCTAAATCACCTCTGGTCCTAGCAACTTGTTATCCCCCACTTAGAGCCAACAAGCTGGGGAACGACAAGGGCTTCCATACAAAGCCTCAAATGGAGCCATGCCAATCGTGAATTGATACGAGTTATTATAAGCAAACTCTACCAGTGGAAGGTGTGGCTCCTAACCTCCTCCAAAATCAAGAACACACATGCGTAGCATATCCTCCAACATCTGATTAGTACGCTATGTCTGTCCATCTGTCTGTGGGTGATAAGCTGAACTCAACCTCAACTCAGTACCCATAGCCTCCTGAAAGCTCTCCTAAAAATGTGACACGAAAATCTTGTCTCTATCTGACACAATATTCAGGGGCACCCCATGTAATCTGACGATCTCAGCAATGAACAACTGAGCATACTGACCCGTGGTATAATTTGTCCGCACCGGTAGAAAATGAGTCACTTTGGTCAGACGGTCTACAATCACCCAGATAGAGTCGTGGCCCCGCTGTGATGTAGGCAACCCCGTAATAAAATCCATGGAAATGCTCTCCCACTTCCACGCGGTCACTTCCAAAGGTTGAAGCAATCCTGATGGTTTCTGATGGTCCACCTTCACCAGCTGGCAGGTAGAACACTTGGACACGAACTCAGCAATGTCCTTCTTCATCCCACTCCACCAGTATTGTCTCCTCATATCCTGGTACATCATATCCCCTCCAGGATGCACCGCAAATCGGGACCCATGAGATTGGGTCATCACTGCATGACGTAATTCCGCCCCTTTTGGAACCACCATTCTCCCATTAAACCGTAAACCTCCATCAGAACTAACAGAATAGGACTCAGCACCCTCAGCTAAAAGTCGTACAATCTGCTCCTAGCAAAATGGGTCTGTGGTCTGTGCCTGTATCACCCTCGTAATAATCTCGGGTGTGACTGACATAACGAATATGAAAGAACAGGCTACTATGTCCTGGTGACCCAACTCCTTCCACTTTGCCTTCCAGACGTCCGCTACCTCGTCTACCGGTCTACGACTCAACGCATCAGCAACTACGTTGGCCTTTCCCGGATGATACTGTATATCGAACTGGTAGTCCTTCACAAACTCTAGCCATCTGCGCTGATGCATATTCAGCTCTCGCTGAGTGAATAGGTACTGCAATGACTTGTGGTCTGTGAACAAACGGAATTTCTCCCCCAATAAATAGTGCCTCCATATCCTCAATGCAAAGACGACCGCTGCTAACTCCAGGTCATGGGTGGGGCAATTCTTCTCATGCGGCTTAAGCTTGTGGGAGGCAAAAGCTATAGCCTTCTCCTCCTGCTGAAGTACTCCCCCAAGTCCCCGTAAGGACACATCGATGTAAACCAGGTATTCCACACCCGGCATCGGTAATGCAAGGACTGGTACTGAAGTAAGCTTGTCTTTCAGCTCGTCGAAAGCCAACTGACAAGCATCATCCCAAACATATGGTACCCCCTTGCGAGTCAGATTGGTCAGTGGACCCGCTATTTTGGAGAATCCTCGAATAAATCTCCTGTAGTAACCAGCTAACCCCAAGAAACTATGCACTTTTGTCGGTGTCGTGGGCTATCCCCACTCCCTCACCACTGACACTTTACTCGGGTCAACTGCTATCCCCTGCTCAGAAACAACATGCCCCAAGAACTGTACCTCTCGCAACCAGAATACGCACTTCTCGTACTTAGTAAATAACTAATGCTCTCGTAGAGTCTGAAGAACCTGCCTCAAGTGCTCGGCATGCTCCTCCTCGGAGTGTGAATATATCAAGATGTCATCTATGAAGACGATGAAAAACTGATCCAAGAACTCTCTGAATACTCGGTTCATCAAGTCCATGAAAATGGATGGAGCATTTGTGAGTCCGAATGGCATCACCCTAAACTCATAGGACCCATATCTCGTCAAGAAGGCAGTCTTTGAAACATTCTGCTCTCTAATACGCAACTGATGGCACCCCAACCTCAGATCTATCTTCGAAAAGAAAGCTGCTCCCCTCAACTGGTCGAACAGATCATCGATTCGAGGCAACGGATACTTATTCCGTATCGTGACCTTCTTCAGCTCCCGGTAGTCCACACACAATCTCAGTGAACCATCTCTCTTCTTCACAAACAAGACTGGAGCACCCCAAGGTGAGGTACTCCTACGAATGAAGCCCTGACCTAACAACTGCTCTATTTGATCTCGTATCTCTCGCATCTCTGCCGGAGCCATACGGTACGGTGCGCGTGCTATAGGTCTCGTATCTGGAAATAAATCTATGACAAAGTCTATCTCTCGACTGGGAGGTAGGCCTGGTATCTCCTGAAACACATCGGAATACTCCCTGACAACTGGGATCGACTCTAAGGGAATTATGACCTCCTTAGAGGTATCCTCCTCTATGTAATACAAATGAGCGGTCGAACCTCCCTCTGGGCAAGGCATCGCCACTACAAACATCTCTTGCCCCGGAATGGCAAAAATAATGCTCCCACCGAAGCAACAATCATGGCTCTATAAGCTGCGAGCCAATCCATACCGATAATCACATCGTGCTCGTGCATGTCTAAGACTAACATGTTTGCAGGTAATACCAAACTACCGATCTCTACCCCCACTCCCCGGCATATAAAGAAAATAAGGGACCTACTCCCCAGTGGTGAGTCTACACACGTCACGGTGCTCTCTGCTATGGCTAACAACCCTAAGGCCTTCGCAAAATGCGTAGCTATAAAACAATGTGTTGCCCCCGTATCAAACAAAACTCGACCCATAGTACCATGGATAGGAAACATACCCTCAATCGCGGGTGGTGCCTGTGGAGCTGCTGCCTGGTGGACGTTATATACACGTCCATACTGTAAATGCCCCTGTTGCACTGGAGCTGCTAGAACGGCTGGTAGGGCTGGCACCTGGGCTGGAGCTGGGAGGGCATGTGGAAAAAGTGGCCTCTGTGGCTCATTAAGGGCTCCCTGCTGCTGTGGGGCCCTATCACCCTCCGGACAATCCTGACGTCTGTGGCCATGTTTACCGCACCCAAAACATCGGCCTCTGAAGTTTCCTCCCCTCTTACTTTACTGACCACGGCCCTGCTGGCCGATACCTCCCCGCCACTGGCCCTGTTGGCCCTGATTAGCACGCTGTTGGCCCTGCTGGCCCTGTTGCTGACCCTGCTGTCGGTGTTGGCCTTACTGGCCCTGCTGATTAGGCTGGCCCTGCCTATAACCCCCAAATCCCTGCCTGGAATCGCCTGAACGGAATCGCTTAGCAGGGTCCCCCTGATGGGAACTCTGTTCGTGCTGACGAGTCTGTCCATGAGATGGTGCCCCACTGGCACTATTACCCCCGGTCCTGCTCTGCTGGCTGGACTCTCCTGCTCTCTTGCTTCCCTGAAGATGGTAGCGGTGATCCTGGCAATGTAGCAACGCGGCATTGAGTACATGAGTGAAAGTACTCAGGGATAAATTCCCAATAAGGTGCTGACGGATCCTCCAAGCTAACCCGTCGACAAACAACATAATCTTCTTGCTCTCAGTAGGTGCCTCATCTGGCACAATGGTGAGAAGTCTCGTGAACTCCTCCTCATACTCCGCTACGGTAAGACTCTTCTACTTCAGATTCAGTAATTTCCGCCTCATCTCTGTCTGCACTGCAGGTGGAAAGTACTTGCGGTGAAACCGCTCCCAGAACGACTGAATATGGATCGTGTCCCTCTCCTCCAAAGTGGTAGTGGACTCCCACCAATGCAATGCGCCCCCCACCAGCTTAAAGGAAGCCAATAACTGCTTTTGCACGTCAGTGCACTCATACATACGGAGATGTCGCTGGATGTCTTTCTTCCATTGGCTAACTGTGACAATATCGAAGCTACCAGAGAACTCAGGGGGATGCGCTTTCTGAAAAGCATCTTTAACCCTCTCCCATGCAGATGGGAGCTGTGCTGGTAATGACGCCACTGCCTGAACCTGGGGTGGAGCCTGCTGAACTACCGCTAGTGCGGCATTCACCGCCTGAGCAACAATGGCGGCTACTTCATTTGCATTCATTGTGCCTGGTGCCGGAGCTGCTGGATGCTCGACCTGGGCACGCCTATCCCTCGGAGCACGTCTTGGAGGCATCTGAAACATGAAAAAGTTTATTAGTCTACAGTTATTATCAAATCTCAAATAGCTGAAGACTTAAACGTAAAAGCAAGGGTACAACAATCCTAAAAATAGGGCTCTATAGCAAAAACGTTACGCTGAAAGCGAAATAAGCCGTACAGATCCTATGGACACTAGAACCTGGCTCTGATACCACCTGTAACACCCCGTCTAATTAAATACCGGGCGATCACTCCTTTATTAAATTAAATCAAGGTGAACAGTTGGTCAATTCTTAGCATCACTGTCGAAAAATAAAATTTTCCAATTTAACACCCTAATTAATTAAGCTAAGTGTCAAAACCATTTTCATACATACTTTCCAAATTTTATTTAAAGAAAAATCATTTATTTTATTAACAACATTCAATAAGTAAGAATCACACCACATTAAATTCTTCAACATAATCCAATTAATTTAATACATTCGTCAATCCAATGTCAACATACGAAATCTAAAGTCACACATCCAAACTGAATAAATCCCATAGTAACAATACTGGAAATAACTGAAATACAAATGTCCAATAACAACGGAATAATGGAAATATCTACACATGCCCAATTAGATGAAAGTACTAAGAGTGGATCCGAATGAACGAAGTCGTCTAATAAAGAGACTTACAACTCCCACCTAAGCTGCAGCGCGTTCCTTCCAAGAGATCCTAAGCAAGACGCCCCTGTGGCTGGGCACCTGTAATACATACATATATATACAAGAGAGAGAGAAAAAGAAACGGGTCAGAGCCCGATAGTGTGTATGATTTAAAATCCGTTTAGCAAGTATTTAAATTGATACAGGCCAATGCAACAACATATTAGTACGACACTCTCTTGAGAAATTCTCACCTCTCTTCTAATGTGCACACCTATCGCACTAACCTTCCCAACGGTTTATCCTATCATTTTATCACACTAACCTTCCCAACAATTTAGCTTATCTCAAATTACTCATAAGATTTCAAAGCCAAACAATATCATTGTTTAAAAAGATACTTCCAATTAGTAGCACAACTCTCGTTTTAGCTTCATTAATTTATAAAGTTTCCCAGTGTCATATTATACTTTTCAAACAAGTATTTCTGATTTATAGTCCAGAATTATTTCTCACTTACCATATCACAACAACAGTTTAAATTTCCCAAATTTCAGCTATATATATTAAGCACTCGTATAATATATACATTCTAACAGCACTAACATACAAACTATGGTGCAGGCATACTCTGCTATCCAATCCCCGTATCGCTCACACTAAGGGATATACAAGTTCGGAATCACTCTCGAACTGTATCAACGTATATACACAAACAAGATTGAGGCGAATCATAGATTCCAAGTCTCTAAGAGGTCAGTACATACCCTCACGTCTCTTAGGACCGTCTGAACTATCATTCCGATAGCCTGTACCAAGGATATCTATCTCCTAGGGTACGACTCAGTATCCCCCATAAGGCAACACAGGATAAGATCGTCCCAGCGCGGTAACCTCAGGGATAGCAAGTAGTGCGGGCATGGTTTTCACACGTACATAATATATGCATACACAATCATATAAATATACCCCTTGTTATCGTATCAGTATAGGTTTCTCTCATCACCCATAATTACAATATTTATCCTTAATTTTCCCATTAAGTATTTCGTATAAGGGTTCGTCTCTAACCTTAACTCGAATGGCTTTTCCCATTTACTACGTGACACTCGTGGGCTCTAACTTCCCAAGTATAAAATTCAGTAAGTATTCTCTTAAGGTTCCAACGTAAATCTCTTACGCACCTCTCCTTTTAATACATAAATTCATCGACCCTTAAGTAATTATCCCAAAATGCAAATCCTCGTCTCACATTAAAAGTCCCCAATATTTATTCATATAACATACTGGTCTTCCTTATCTCCCAAAACATTCTATTAAGGATGTCCAAGAATTATTTCAAGATAAATTAAGTTTAACTCATTTAACAAGGGAAATAGGAGTCTGCCAGGAGGGCTCGATCGATCGAGGTTTGGGGCTCGATCGATCGATCAAGCAGGTATTGCGATTCCTCCAGAATTTCAGTTACGGGTTCTAACACCTATTCTCATCCAATTTCAAGTTTTACATCCCCAAATGTCCAAAATCTTGTACTACTAACATCCTAACATGATATGATACACATCCTACGTAAAGCATGTCAATTTACGTCAATAAAAATGGATTAATCATACCGAAACTCATTTAAAACTCAAGAACCCTAAAAATCTCTAAATCATGGTTCTAATATGTTTTACCCCAGAATTTCTTTCTTAATTACACCAAAATTTCGTGGATTGTTCTCCTACATCACAAAAGATTTCCAGAATAAGGTTTAAGTCTTTACTACATGCAAATTTCCTATCACAATTTGGGTTATCTTCCATATATTTCATCCCTAATCATTCCTAAACTAATATGGAAATTGCACCAACGAAATAAGCAAGATAAACACTTGCCTGGGATTTTCAAAAGTCTGGATTGCGGCTGATTTTGGTGTGGTTGCGTTCCCCGTCTCGCGATCTACGCGTTGGTGGTGGCGGCAGTGCAAACCGTTGAGTTTTGAGCCTTGGAATTGCTTGAGAGTTCTCTCCTCTCTTCTCCAATGGCCGTTCTAGGTTTTGGGTATTCTAACCCTAGGTGACAACCTCAATATCAGATATAACCCCTCTAATTTTCGTGGGTTTAATTACCCAAATATGTGAAATGACCAAAATGCCCTCCCGGGTTACTAATTAGGCCTAAAAACTCCCCGAGACCCAAACTACACCCCCGGGTATACTTTTCTGACTATCTCGACCCTTCCGGACGTGTTGGCGCACTCAAAATGACCATACGAGCAACTTATAAAATATTCACTTTTTATTTATCAAAATTTAGTCCCGACGCGACACGAGCACGTCCCGACTTAAATTTCTGAAATTGTCATTTAACTCACTCATGACATTCAATATAACCAATATAATATATTACTTTGCTCATTAGTAATATTCAACAAATTTCCCATAATTACTAACTCTCGTCACGTTAATAACTATAACATAATTAATTTCCAGATTTTTATTAAATAATTCACTTACATTAAATTTAATAAATCCCCAAATTAATATAGCATAAAAATACGGGGTATTACAGACCTAAGGCTAGTACCAGTAGGATAGTGATGTGTTAACTACTGAATTTACTTAATGGGTAATTAGGATCCTTCGGGTAGTGAGTGATACTTGGGAAATACGAATACAATACTATGTGTGAATCGTTAGTACGTTGAGTATTCTAGAGACATAAATACTACGTACTGGATATATTATGGGTTGTGTGTATACCTATACTTTATATATATATCGAATTAAAAATATCCGAATTATGCACTTAGTAAATAACTTGTGTGTATATATATATATATATATATATATATATATATATATATATATACACCTATTATATGCTTTGTTACATGTGTAAACATACTTACGCCGCCTGCTATCACGAGAAGTTCAGCGTAAAGGGTGATTCCACCTTAGCGATTTCAGCGAGGTCTGGATGTGCGTCCCTGAACATAGAATGTAGGGCGGCTAACTATTTGAGAGCTTATTAATGGGACTGACAGGTCATTTGGGTACGTTAGGTATGTGCATAGCGCAAAGGATTTAGAACTATGTTCGTCTCCATCGTGTATGTTATTTTATTTATGGTTTGAGATGACATTTCAGACCGATAGTCCTTGATTTGGTACGAGAGGTACATGGACATGATAGCAGAGTATGCATGCATTGCGGTGGCCATTTCGGGGATGATGTAGTTGCATATATTATAGTGTGATATATATATATATATATATATAGGGAGAGGTTCACAAGTGGACCAAAAGAATGGACTTTTTAATGGACCTTAACAAAAAACACATTAATTTTAATTCCTATAATATAATTGGTCTACGCCAGCGGCACCAAATACGCTTGTCGATCGATCCCCCACCCCCCACACGCCCCCCACCCACCCCCCCACCCCCCACCCTCCCACCCCCACCCTCCCACCCCCAAGGCAGCCCTGCTGTCATAAGGGCTGCCACAAGGGCTTCTATGGTTATGGTGGTGGTTGGGGGGGTGGGGGGGCGGTGGGGGTGGGTGGGGGACGGTGGGGGGTGGGGTGGTGGGTTAGTGGGGTGAAGGTATGGTCTCGGGTGCCGCTGGCGCGGACCAATTACACTATAGGAATTAAAATTAATGTGTTATTATATGTTTTTTGTTAAGGTCCATTAAAAAGTCCATTCTTTTGGTCCACTTATGAACCTCTCCCTATATATATATATATATATATATATATATATATATATATATATATATATATATATATATATATATCTACAAGCGTGATTATTCTACTTATGTGTGATAGTAGAAAAGATAGATAATGTATATCTAAAAGCAACATAAGTGTGAGAAACTTACTTAATGGTTCAATGATAATATTCGGTTAATATTAACTATTAGTTTTACGGTAGCATATCGTATGGGTATTACGTGGGAGCTAAATGTGTTATGGTTAGTTAAATACTTATGTCTAATTAGGCTAGGTACCATATCTAGGTGGGCTTAATAGGAAACGTTAGGTGCACATTATAGTTGAGAGGTAAGGAACTCAAGGGAGTGTACGTGAAACTAACATGTGTATATAATAACTGCAATTTAAATAGTTGTTAAATGTTTTTCAAAGGTTTTGAGTTCTGACTCTTGTCAAATTTATTTTTGAAACATTTTAGGTGTCCAGCCACAGGTACGCCGAGCTTGACAACTCATTCCAAGAATGCGTAAATGCAAAACTTGTGGAGGCATTCAGGATTTGTGTAGACGCTTCAGTTATTCATTCTTAGATTAGGATTTATGATCAGTATTTCATTTGGGCATGTTGTCCCTTCAGTTGATACATTCTTTCAGTTTTATTTATCGGACTATGTATTTATATTCAGTTTCATTTCATTAGACTTATGATTTGGATATTAGTTTTGGAACAAATGGTTTATTCGGTATTTATCATTTATCTATTTATCTTGTGATGATTCAGACTTATATTATTGCGTGGATGGTTGAATTATTTTATTTCCGCATGTCGTTATATGTTAATGAAAGATAAAATTTGGCACCGGCTTAATTTAAAATAGGGGGTTAGTAATTTAAAATGTTTTCGACAGTGATGCTAAAAATGAACCAAATGAGATTCTTGTTTGTTTTAGTAAAGAATTGATCACCGGTGATTAATATAGACAGGGTGTCACATCGCCCACATTTTTACTTACATTTTCCCGTTTTCTAATTTTATTTTACATTTTTTTAATTAACCCCTCGATCGGTGATTTTAAGGATTAAGGACATTATTAGTGTATAATTTTTCAGTTATGTATATATTAAATTTCATAATGTATACCTAAAATTTTGTAAATTTTTGGATTTTTTTTAATTTCTATGTAGAATTTTATAATATATACAAAAAAATTTAAAATATATATATATCTGTTAAATTAGTGGATACCCTATATTACAAGGTATACGTTAAGGTCATCCACAATGGGTACCATAAACCTGTGGGAGCCCATTTAATACAATTCGTGAAAGTAGTCGACCAACCCAGATTGATTAAAATGTTGCCCGCCCAAATCATGAGTTAATTTATACACAAGTATTTTAAGTATATTAGAACACTTACGGATATAGTCAAATCAGGTACTCCTTGGTATATCCACATGTAGGCTGAGAACATACTGTATGGTTGACTTACTTGAGCCTGTGCCATATAAGAGTTCTAACTAGTTTGGATATCGAGACAAAATAGGATTAGATTTTTTATGAGTTACTCTATCTCAAAAAGGTATTTAATCTTCATCAAAGGAATCTCAGTCCAAGAACGCAAATGCTTTAATGTTCTACAAAAAGGTAAGTACAACTCTTGAACCACATTAGGACACACACTGCATACATTGCATATATGTGTTATTATGTGTGCGCATATTTCATTTGGTGGTTAGGTCTCTTCAAACATTTTTTAAAATTCATTAAAACATTTTTTAATCATTTTAAATAATTTTTCTTTTAAAAAAAATATGATTTTTAAAATGTATGAGGTTAAAATCAGAATTATTTTTTTATGGTAAAAAACTTGGTTGGGAAGTATATTAATCCATTTAAAAATTTTGGGCATGGAATTTGATTTTTTTTATAATCCTGTGGCTGGTTCCTTCATTGATTGCATGTTGCATTTTAACCATTCAACTTGTGTTTCTTCAAGCCATGAGATTAGCATCGTGACCCTTGAGTCTACTTTCATCAACGAACCAAAGCTGAACCTATCTCAATCCGTGTGCTTTCAAATCAGTCAACCAGAGATTGTTAGTTCCTCCGCTTATTTTACACCATTAGATGAGATTTCTGTTCGTTAAAATAGATCTAAATCGTTGGTTTGTAACTCTTAGTTCTTTGATGAGTATATAAGCTTTGTTAGGGTTTTGTTCCTCAGTTTTTTTTAGGCAAAAAAGAGAGACAGAAGAGAGATTTGAGAGAGAGGCCGACGGCGGAGAACATTATAGAGAGAGATCTACGTTTCATTTTGAAACAATATAGAGGGAAGAAGAGAACTCATCTCCACTTAAAAGTAATGGCCGGCGCCGAATAAGACAGAGTGGAGAGAGAAGTGAAAATCGCTATTTAAATTTCCAAACCAAAAAACGCCAAACACTTCTATTGTTTTTAAAAAAGTAAACCCATATTTGAGAGTTAAAAATGCTTGGGGTTTATGTGAGTTGGGGTGTTGCTGGTTTGATTCAAGATTTAAGACCTCTTCAATTTTATATCTCTCTAAGAACCATATTTTTCATATAGAATAATTTTTAGGTTCTTTATATCTGTTTTTCTTGGATCATTATTTTATTGTTGATTAGATCCAAGATTGTGATCTCAAATATATTTTGAGAAATAAGACTTATGGTTGTGTATATATTCAGATCTGTAAATACCTTTTTGTTTCAAAATATAATTTCACATTTTGTGAAATCAGTGTGAACATAAATAAAATTTTGAAACAAACTTTGATATAATTTTTTCTGTCAGATTTGAAATTTGTTGAAGTTTATTATTCAAAACAGATTCGAAATCATTTTCATATCATATAGAATGCTTTGTAATTCGTAGGAATTTATTGTATAATTGATTGAGAGATGTGAGATGCATTTCTCATTTATATTAATTCACAAACACTTTCACTTTCACACGAACACTTAGATATTGTGGTTCTTGGTGAGACATATTATTTGTTGAGCTACTATAATCAAGTGAACAAGGAAAAAGCAAGGAAGCTGTTGGAGGAAGATCATATCAAATCAGAAGCCTTTGAGAGTGGAGTAACTCGTGTAGGTGATTTTCTGAACTTAGATTTAGGATCTTACATTGCATGCTTAGTGTTGTAACTTGCGCCTTGTGATTTTAGTGAATTTTTATTTTGCTCCGTAGAGGGGGCCGTGGATGTTTCCCTTATTTTAGGGTTTTACCACGTTAAAAATCGCGTGTCAAATTTGCTTGAATGTTCTTAATTGCTTCTGTGAACAATATCTCATCCAAGACTTAATTGTAGGTTTTAGTTTTAAAAACCTAAGGTAATCAAACTAACAAATTTAGAGAACAATATTTAGAAACAGTTAACACATCTTGTGTTGTATTTTGAAAAGAGTTTTGTTCAAAGAGTTTATTTTCGGAGTTTACTTAATCTATAACAGTTTGTTAATAACTTAGTACGCAGTTTTTCAATTGGTATCAGAGCGAGTTTATCAAAAGTTATTTTGATCCTGAAACTCCAAAATTTGTTTTCAAAATCTATTTATGAATATAGATGAAATATTTGAGAAGTTAGGTAACCTTTCTCGACCACCACTATTTGATGGAAACAACTTGTCTTACTGGAAAGTACGAATGGTTGCTTTCATTCAAGGAACTCTTGGTGATGATGTTTGGGATATGATTAAAAATTGTTATGAACATCCAACTAAGTCTTTATCTGATACTAATCCCACAAAGGTTAAGAAACTTCTTAGCGAATTTACTACGGTAGAGAGAAAGAAGTCTCTCGATAATAATAAGGGCAAGAATGCTATCTTTATGTCCATTAACGAGCATGAGTTTAAAAGAATATGTAGTTGCTCTACTTTTAAGGAGGCTTTGGACACTCTAGTCACCGCACATGAGGGTGATGAACGTGTTAAGGCCGAAAAAATACAAATGCTTGTCCAACAGTATAGTACACTAATAATGGATGACAGAGAATCCTTTGACTATTTTTATATTAGGTTAACCGATATTTTCACATAATTACATTCAAATGGTATAACCTATAGTAGAAAATAAATCGTTCAAAAGATTCTTAGGTCATTACCTGCTAAGTTTGACAATAAGAGATATACCATAGAAGAAGTCGATGACCCAAATCTGACTCCTGAGTTGCTAAGTAGCAAATTAAGAACTGTTGAGATGGAGTTAGAGTTTAAAAAACAAATGACTTCCCAAAACAGGAAACTCACTGGATCTAATGTTGTATTTTCATCAAAATTGACTTCAGTTAAAGTCAGTCCCTTAGACTTTGACCTAAATGATGACTGTAATTTGGATGATCTTGATAACCAAATTGCCTTAATGAGCAAACAATTTAAGAAAATAATCAAATTCTAGCCAAACATGGCAAACTAGGTTATCAAGGCCCTCAAAATTCTAGACCTCATGAAAGATATAACAACAAAAGGACCTATGATAATAATCGACCTAAGATAGACATGAAAGATGTGAAATATCATAAATGTGGAAAAATGGGGCATTTTGCTAATAAATGCCTAAACAGGCTTAACAACAATACTAGGGCTATCATGTGTAAGACATGGGACGACTCTAGTGATTCTTATGAAGATGAAACTAAGTTAACCCATAATTATGAGTCATGTACGTTATTCTATGATATGATGATCATATACCATGATGATGGTAATTGTGTGATTACTCATGAATCTATTGTTCCTATTGTTACATCTGTTGTTGAGAATGTTGTGTCTGTTGATGATGAAAACAACACTATTAGTGATAATTTAAGGGTGTGTCAAATTGAACACATTGTCAATGAACCTGAAGTGTGTATGAGTTCCACATATTAAATGAGCGCTATAGGAGACACTACACACACTACACTTAGTGAGTTCGACGATGATCTTCCAGATCTTCAAGAGCTATGCACGAAAACGCTTAAGAAAAGTGTTTGTCTTGAGAAAATGGTTAAGCTACTGAATGAGTGTATTGATTTACTTAACCAGACTATTAGGAAGAACGTTGAAGACTTTACAACACAATGTGTTGCCCATGAGACTGAAACTAGGTAATTTTTCACAAAAATAGAAGATCATTCTGAGAAAAATAATATTTTGGAACAAAAATACAAGTCTACTTTGGTTGAACTTGAAGAATCTAAAAAAAAAGTTTCGAACGTGTTTAAAAAATGCTTACACTTTGAAACTCAAGCTAAATCCTATAAAGAAATTGTTGTAGGAAGCAAGTTTGATTCTGGTGACAAATCTGGTTTTGATTTTGGAGAAAAAAATATATACTAGCAAAAATGTTTCTCTTGAAAATTTTGTTTTTGTAAAACAAGGCCAAAATCTTCAGAACACTCAGAAAGAAAATTGTTTTAAAGATGTCTCTAAGGTAAAACAAAGTGACTATACTCAACAGCCCAAATCTAATGGTCTAGCTAAGTACGCATGTCCTCTTGTAAGAAATCAATGTAAAAAACCCAAAACCAATGAACCTGGATGATCATACCTATTAGGGATAAACCAATTTTCAAAAACTTTAGTAATAAAGTCACGTGCTCCACATATCAGTACTGTTCATACTGTGATGTCTACGGGCACTCCATTACCGAATGTTTTCAAAAGAGATTGTATACACCTACTTATTCAAATTTTAACTATTATAAAAAGCGTAGGAATACATATGTTCTCCCATGACAGACCACTCATAACTCTAATCATAAAAAGAAGAAAGTACCTAAAACTAAGAAGAAATTATTTAGAAAGATCCAATAAAGATTTTCTAAACCAAAGGCCAATAAAACTGTAAAAACTAGGCCTATTTGGATTTAAAAAGATGACTTGTTACCCCAGCTCAAGTGAAATATTGTCATATCTACTTTTAAGGCACAACGCACTTCGTTTGGATGGTACCTTGACTCCGGATGTTCTAAACATATGACCGAAGATGAAATAAAATTAACAAACAAAATAGAGGTAGTGTTGTGTTTGGTGATGGAGTTTTGTCTAAGATCATAGGTAAGGGAACATTGTGCGAGGAAGGTCTCACTGATCTAAATGATGTCGTCCTGGTTAAAGGTCTTAAGGCTAACCTTCTTAGCATATCTCAATTTTGTGATTCCAATCATACTGTTACCTTTTCAAAAACTAATTGCAAAATTCTTGATTAAAAGGGAAACTGTATTTTAACAGGAAATAGAAATGAGGATAACTGTTACACAGTCCTTCCTAAGTCTGGATCTTGTAATATTGCCAAATTATAAGATCTTGATCTTTGGCACAGTAGATTGGGATATACAAATTTTGAAATCTTCGTAAGTTAAGTTCCCAAGAATTATTAGAGGATTGCCTAAAATCAAAAATTCTTTTAATCCTGTTTGTGGTCCTTATTAGGAAGGGAAAATAAGTAAACCTCATAATAAGAAAGTTAAAGATGTTTTAACTACAAAACCTTTGGAATTAATCTACATGGACCTTATGGGAACCTCTAGAACTGTCAACTTCTGTGGTAACAGTTACATACTTGTTATTGTGGATGATTACACATGATATACATGGGTAGACTTTATGAAAAATAAATTCGATACCTTCGATGAGTTCTTAAAAATACTTTTAAAAATAGAACACGAGAAAGATACCCAAGTATGTTGCATCAGAAGTGACAGGGGTGGAGAATTTAAAGATTTTGATGTTGCAGAATATTGTATAAGAAATGACTATAAACATGAATTTAGTGCGCCTAAGACACCTCAGCAGAACGAAATTACTGAAAGAAAAAATAGAACTTTAGAAGAGATGGTTGGGGTTATGCTCCATGCGAAAAATCTACCTAAGTATTTTTGGGCTGCAGCTGTTCAAACGACTTGTCATATAATTAATCGTGTATTCCTTAAGAAGAATTCCAAACAAACTTCATATGAACTCTGGTTCCACAAAAAAGCCTAAATTGAAATATTTTAAAACATTCGGGAGTGTGTGTTATGTTTGTAAAGATAGAGAACATCTTTCTAAATTTGACACCCGAGGAGAGAAAGTAATCTTTCTTAGCTATTCCCAAAACAGCAGGGCTTTTCGTATTTTCAACTATCGAACCAACATTATTATGGAATCTTTTAATGTAGTTATAAATTATACTAGTATTGAGAGTAGTTTCAGTCAACCAGTTGTCCTGGATGAGGAAGAAATATATTTTACCTTAAACTCTCTAGAAATAATTGATTCACTTCCACCTGAAAGTCCTTCTGTACCAACTTGGGTTTCTAAAGACCATCGTATTGAAAAGATTATTGGTAATCCTTCGAAACCCGTTAGAACTAGATCACAGCTTCAAAAAATGGCACAATTGCATGTTTTATTTCTCTTATAGAACTAAAAAATGTAAATGATGCCTTTTGTGACTCATTTTGGATCAATGATATGTAAGAAGAGCTTGTCCAGTTTCAGAGTCATAATGCTTGGTATCTTGTTCCTCAGTTAAAAGATAAGAAGGTTATAGTCACTCGATGGATTTTAAAAAACAAAACTGATGAGAATGGGGAGGTCGTTAGAAATAAAGCTAGGTTAGTAGCACAAGGTTACTCTCAGAGAGAGGGAATTGATTTTGACGATACTTTTGCACATGTTACTCGTCTTGAGTCAGTTCGTCTCCTCTTAACCATATCATGCCATTTACAATTTAAACTCTTTCAGATGGATGTTAAGTCCGCATTTTTAAATGGAATTTTAACTGAGGAGGTATACGTAGAACAACCAAAAGGTTTTATCGATCCGTCTTATCCAAACCACGTGTTTAGGCTTAAGAAAGCCTTATACGGTTTGAAACAAGCTCCTAGAGCTTGGTATGAGCGTTTATCCACATTTTTAGTCTCTCACGGATTTATTCGAGGTGGTAACGATCAAACCCTATTTGTTAAGAAATCAGACAAACATGTTTTGATTACCCAAGTTTACGTAGACGATAATATTTTTGAATCAACTTGTCCTAATCAGGTGAAGAAGTTTTTGATATCATGCATTCTGAATTTAGGATGTCGTTAATAGGTGAGTTACAATGTTTCTTAGGTCTAGAAGTCAAACAATTTAATGATGGTCTTTTTATTACTCAATCCAAATATGCCTCTGATCTCGTTAAGAAATTTGGATTAGATTACTATAAACCAGCACGTACACCTATGAGCTCGTCAACCAAACTATCTAAATAAGATAATGGTAAAAATGATGACCTGACCTTATATAGGAGTATGATAGGGAGTTTGTTATACTTTACTGCATCCCGACTAGATACTTCTTTCGCCGTTTGTGTTTGCACTAGTTACCAATGTGTACCCAAAGAATCCCACCTGTTATGTGTAAAACATATCATTAAATATGTTAGGGGTACACAAAATTATGGTATTTGGTACACTAAAGACACCACTAGTTCTATTGTAGGATACACTGATGCTGATTGGGCAGGGTGTTTGGATGATAATAAGAGTACTTCCGACGCCTGCTAAATAAAATTGTATCTCTCTTTCTACGAATGAATCCGAGTATATTGCAGCTGGTAGTTGCTATTCCCAATTATGATGGATCAAGCAAATGCTTAGTGACTACGGTATAGTTGAAGAAAAATTGACTATGTACTGCGATAACCAGAGTGCCATAAATATATCTAAAAATCATGTCTAACACTCTATAACTAAGCACATAAAAATTAGATATCATTTCATTCGTGACCTTGTAGAGTCTAAAGAGTTAGATATTGTGTATCTCAATACTGACCAATAGTTAGCTGATTTGTTTACAAAACCTCTTGATAATATTAGATTTGAGTTTCTTCGTAATGCCATTGGTATGATCATTCTTACTTAATTCAACACATCATTCATATCCTCGGTAGTTGCATGCTAATAATTGGTTTCTGAGGATTTAGGGCATGGACGCTTCTCAAATGACAAAAGATGCCTCCTAACATCTATTTAATGTAAGAGACCCTCGTATCTGTCCTCGTATATGTTATTGCTTGTGTTGACATCTTATATCATATTCTCCTGATTTATATTCTTTTACCCCGTTGTATATTTGAGCAAAGTTGGGGGAGAGTAACTTGAGTACCTGGCTTATAATTTCATATCTTATTCTATACTAACTCAACTAATATACCATTGAGTGTTTATTTGTTTCAGGCATTCTTCAGACCCGGTTGTATAGCTTGTCCTATTTATTAGGATATTGGTCTGTATTGTAGTTGAGTAATGTATTTTCTTCTCTTATTTTCGGTTCTAGGATGGGAATGGGTAGTCAGAGATTTTTGTATATGAAATCTAGGATTTTTCATTTTTACCCAAGAGTACATGATACTCAAGGGAATTTTGTCTCTTATATCAAAAGGGGGAGATTGAGAATACACTATATGGTTAACTTACTTAAGTCTGTGCCATATAGGAGTTCCAACTAGTTTGGATATCGAGACAAAATAGGATTAGATTTTTTATGAGTTACTTTATCGTATTCAAGCTTCATTAAAGGAATCCCAGTCCAAGAACGCAAATTCTTTAATGTTCTGTAAAAAGGTAAGTATAACTCTACACACTGTGCATACACTGCATATATGTATTATTATGTTTCCGCATATTTCATTTGGTGGTTAGGCCTCTTCAAACAATTTTTTGAATTCATTAAATCATTTTTTAATCATTTTAAATAATTTTTCTTTTAAGAAAAATATGGTTTTTAAAATGTTTGAGGTTAAAATTAGAATTATTTTTTTATGGTAAAAAACTTGGTTGGGTAGTATATTGATCCATTTAAATATTTGGAGTTGGAATTTGATTTTTTTTTTAAAAATCTTATGGCAGGTTACCTTCACTGATCGCGTGTTGCATTTTAACCATTAAATTTGTGTTTCTTCAAACCATGAGATTAGTATCGTGGCCCCTGATTCTACATTCATCAACGGACCAAAGCTGAACTTATCTTAATCTGTGTGCTTCCAAATCTACCAACCAAAGATCATCAATTCCTCTGCTAATTTTACACCATTATATGAGATTTTCATTCGTCAAAATAGATCTAAACCATTAGTTTGTAACTGTTAGTTCTTTGCTGAGTATATAAGCTTTGTCAAGGTTTTGTTCCTCAGTTTTTTTAGGTGAAAAAGGGAGACATAAGAGATTTTGGAGAGAGGTCGGCGACGGAGAACATTATATATATATATATATATATATATGTATATATATAGAGAGAGAGAGATTTGCGTTTCATTTTGAAACAGTATAGAGGGAAGCAGAGAACTCATCTCCACTTAAAAATAATGGTCGGCGTCGAATAAGACAGAGTAGAGAGAGAAGTGAAAATCACTATCTAAATTTCCAAACCAAAAAACACCTAACACTTCTATTGTTCTTAAAAAAGTAAACCTATATTTGAGAGTTAAAAATGCTTGGGGTTTATGTGAGCTGGGTTATTACTGGTTTGATTGAAGACCTCTTCAATTTTATATCTCTCTAAGAACCATATTTTTCTTATAGAATAATTTTTAGGTTCTTTATATCTGTTTTTCTTGGATCATTGTTTTATTGTTGATTAGATCCAAGATTGTGATCTCAAATATATTTTGAGAAATAAGACTTCTGGTTGTGTATATATTCAGATCTGTAAATATCTTTTTGTTTCAAAATATAATTTCACATTTTGTGAAATCAGTGTGAACATAAATAAAATTTTGAAACAAACTTTGATATAATTTTTTCTGTCAGATCTAAAATTTGTTGAAGTTTATTATTCAAAACAGATTCGAAATCATTTTCATATCATATAGAATGCTTTGTAATTCGTAGGAATTTATTGTATAATTGATTGAGAGATGTGAGATGCATTTCTCATTTATATTAATTCACAAACACTTTCACTTTCACACGAACACTTAGATATTGTGGTTCTTGGTGAGATATATTATTTTTTGAGCTACTATAATCAAGTGGACAAGGAAAAAGCAAGGAAGCTGTTGGAGGAAGATCATATCAAATCAGAAGCCTTCGAGAGTGGAGTAACTCGTGTAGGTAATTTTTTGAACTTAGATTTATCTTGTATTGCATGCTTAGTGCTGTAACTTGTGCCTTGTGATTTTAGTGGATTTTTATTTTTCTCTGTAGAGGGGGCCGTGGATGTTTTCCTTATTTTAGGATTTTACCACGTTAAAAATCAAGTGTCAAATTTTCTTGAATGTTCTTAATTGCTTCTGTGAACAAAATCTCATCCAAGACTTAATTGTAGGTTTTAGTTTTAAAAACCTAAGGTAATCAAACTAACAAATTTAGAGGACAATATTTAGAAATGGTTAACACGTCTTGTGTTGTATTTTGAAAAGAGTTTTGTTCAAAGAGTTTGTTTTTGGAGTTTACTTAATCTATAACATTTTGTTATTAACTTAGTAAGCAGTTTTTCCACGTATTATTTTGAGTTCATTGTACAACTTAAAATCTATGATCTCTGTACAAAGGGATGTAACAAACTTTGTTGAGAGACACTATAATAAATATTAACCTCTCCGTGGATGTAGGCAAGTTGTCGAACCACGTATATAATTGTGTTTTGCTCTTTATTTTATGACTTTGTGATAGTTTTTGTAGATTTCTTTATCGTGATATTTCTTGTACTCACAATTGGTGCCGTTTGTGGAAAGAGATTTATATTCCTATGAAAAATCGTCCCAAACAGAAAGCTCGTGATGTCTCACCATAACAACAACATTCCTTAAGTTGGCGATGTGCAGGAAGACCTAGTTCCTCCTATGGTCGGGTCTGAAATTCGTCAGCATACAATGCCCAGGTTTTGCCCGAAAAGTCAATCTTCTGAGCTAGGGACCACCTAAATCTACATAGATCTCTAGGTTATTCGATGTTTACGAAGCCAGGCTTCGCGAATAGAAGGAGTCTACAAGCCTTCAAGTAGAAGAGAATGCTTGCCTCTAAAGGCGACTTGAAATAATGGAGAGAGATCTCCAAAGGGGGACCAGAAAAGTGTTGAGATAGGACTCCCAGTCCTTAGGCGAGTAACACTCGCAACCGAGGGAGGAGCTTCAGGTGTGACCAAGAAAAAATTGAATGTAACAGTTCAGAGCATTGTTGATCAGAGCATGGTCGGCCATAGAGATGCCACAAAAGTAACGATCGACAAAACGAAGACATTAAGATTCTAGTCCGTAAGGTGATGGACCAACATCCTGCCTACCATGGAGACAGATCCACCAGAGAGCTAGCCAGGAGGCCTTCAATACTCAAATGAAGTCCCCTTTTTCAAGGGCAATCAAAGAAGTGGAGCCCCCGAAGAAGTTTGCTGTCCCCAGGTTCAAGATCTACGACGATAAAACATACCCCATAGACCATGTTCAGAAATATAGATAAGAAATGACCTTATGGAGCCACAATGATGCACTAATGTTCCATATTTTCCCTTCTAGCCTACACAATCTAGTACAAAAGTGGTTTGATCGGATGCCTCACCTGTCGATCAGAAACTTTGTAACTCTAGCAAAGGCCTTCACTGCTCACTTCATAACCAACAACTCCCACCCCAAGCGGATGGATACGCTGCTTACTATGAAGAAGAAGCCATGGGAGAACCTCTGAGAATACACCAAAAGGTATTAGGAAGACTTCAATGAGATCGAGGACTGATCGGAGCAAGTTTTCATAGCATCCTTTAAAATTGATCTACCGACCACCTCCTTGCTGCACCAGTCCCTAACTAAGAAAGAGGCCAACTCCACTGATGACCTCATAGCCCATATTGAAAAGTATGCCAAGGTAAAAGACGTGGTTCACTATAATACAGGGATAATGGTCAAGAAAATTCAAATAATGGGACAGAGAAAAATGATACTCCGAAGAAAGGAAATAAGAATGGGTGCAAGAACGGGAACAAGACCGACCCCTCAAAGGCATTCTAGGTTGTTAACATAATCTTTAAGGAACCCATTTACAAAATCCTGAGCAAGATCAAGATCAAGGATGAGCCATTTATCAAGTGGCCCAAAAAAATGAGTGGTGACCAGACTAAAAGAAATAATGCGCTGATATGCGTATTCTACAAGCAGGGTGGTTATAAAACTGAGAATTGCAAGGCTCTAAAATCACATTTGGAGGATTTGGCCCAAGCTAGGCACCTCAATGAGTACATCGATAAGAAATCAAATAAATTTATGACTAAAGGAGACCAAAATCCAGACAACATCCTTGACGATGACATGAGACACGAGTTTGCAGTAATCCATGGGGCATCGGATCTTAAGCAGATCATGGGGAACGCTGTGCTGATGGAACTTAAGATGGTGACTGTCGTTATAGAGGCTTTTGAGATCGACCCCGCTAAGATACAGACTGGTAAACATCAGTGACCAGAGGACATAGACTATACTAAGCATATCGTGTTTATAGAGGAGGATTTAGTTTGGGTCGGAACCCCACATTACGATGCATTAGTGATTACTCTTCGAATTGCAAATTAGGACTTTGATAAGCTGCTTGTCGACCAGGGGAGTTCGTCAGAAATAATGTACCTGAAGTTTTTCCACAAACTTAAGTTAAACATCGCCGACCTTAAGGACGATACAGTTTAGTTGGTCGGCTTTACAGGAGGGATCACTATGCCGCAGGAGAAGATAGTCTTACCAGTTAGGGCTATGGGTGGCAATTCGGGTTAGTTGTATCATTTTCGGATCGTGTTGATTTTTATTTGATTATAAGTTTTGGATACTCTTAAATCTATACAAGCTAATCGTGTCATGTTCAGGTTATTACCGTAATGGGTTATCATGTAAAAAATTATCAGCCCTAGTTAGGGCAGGCAATATCTCAAAACCAATTGAGTTTTTAGTAGTGGACATTGAGTCCCCGTACCATGCTATTTAGGGCAGAGGATAGATCCATGCCATGAAGGTCGTACCATCCATTTAACACCAGAACCTGAAGTGTGTTACTGATTGGGGTATGGTCGAAATTCGTGGCGATTAGGCCACAACCAGGAAGTGATTTATCGGAACCATTAGCCCTGAGAAAGAAATAAAGAAGGAGGTAGATGATGCTCAGGAGGGATCCCAGGAAGGGGTTGTACCCTCCAAATAGCAACTACGGTACGACCGAATAGGGGTGCAGGAGACTATGGTCCACCCCACCGACAAGGTTGTTGAAAACCTGGAGGAAGTTGAAGCCGACGATAACTTCCCAGAGAGAAATTTTTTGGTCAAAACCACATTCACCAATCAAGAGAAAAAAGAGCTGATTGCGTTCCTCAAAAGCAATCTGGACGTTTTTGCTTGGAATATTATGAATTTCCAGGGACTGATCCTAATGTATTATGCCATCGCCTTCACATCGATTTAGCGTTTAAATTGATCACTCAAAAGGCTAGCCGAATAGCCCTCGAGAAAACTAAAATGGTGGAAAATGAAGTAGGGAAGCTATTGGATGCAGGATCCATTAGGGAAGTTTAGTTTCCCAAATGGTTGTCCAACCCAGTGGTGGTGCGAAAAAACAACAGTAGTTGGAGGGTTTGTATCGATTTCAAAGACCTCAACATGGCATGCCCTAAGGACAAATTCTCTCTTCCTAAAATAGATCAGTTGGCCGATGCTATAGCGATGCATGAAAGGATGTGCTTCCTAGACGCTTACTCTGGATACCATCCGATTCCTTTATTTAGACCCGACCAAGATAAACCTCCTTTATAACCCCCATTGGGTTGTATTGCTAAGAGGTTATGCCATTCGGCTTAAAGAATGTAGGGGCAACTTATTATAGATTGGTCATTAATATGTTCAATAAATAGATGAGAGACGTGATGGAGGTCTACATCGATGATATACTAGTCAAAAGAAAGAATAAAGGTGACCACCTCAAAAAATTAGCCTGAACCTTTGAGATCCTCAGGAAATATCGACTAAATCTTGACACGAGTAAGTGTTCATTTGGTGTCCAGTCAGGAAGGTTCTTGGGCTATCTAGTCATTAAAAGGGGCATTGAGGCCAATCCGGATCAGATTGATACTATCACTAGAGTTCAGCCTACTCAGACACTAAGAGATGTCCAAAAGCTCACCAGTATGCTCGTGACACTCAATTGCTTCATATCCAAGTCTTTGAAATGCTGTTGGCCATTATTTTAGCTCCTGAAGAAGGATAAAGGTCTCACATAGAACAACGACTGCTCAAGAGCTCTCGAAGAGATCAAATCCTACCTTAGAAAGCCACCTTTGCTAGTTATTCTAATGATAGAGACCCACTATACATTTACCTTTTAGTATCAGACCACGCTATATTCTCCGTCCTGGTATGTGAGAAAGAAGGAAGTTAGCATCCAGTTTATTACGCCAATAAAACACTTATGGATGCAAAACAACGGTACCTGCCTCTGGATAAGCTCACTTATGCACTGGTAGTCACCTCAAGGAAGTTGAGGCATTACTTTAATGCCCATTCGATAATCGTAATCACTTCCTACCCCCTCAAAGCTATTATGCGAAAAGCATAGACTACTCTCAAAGTGGTCAGTAGAGCTTGGGAGATTCGATATCAACTTCCAGCCAAGAAATGACGCTTAAAGGGACAAGTCTTAGCAGACTTTATTGTTGAATTTATAGGGGATCATCCAATCGATCAAATGGGAATGGAGCAGTCAACAATTGAGGAGGTATAATTTAAGGACTGGACCCTATAAGTTGATTGAGCCTTCAATTCCAAAGGGGCAGGAGTAGGGATTGTTCTCATCACCCCCAAAGACACTGTGATTGAACAAGGAATTATATTAGATTTGAGACCTCCAACAACGAAGCTGAGTATGAATAACTGATCGCAAGCTTGCTCAAAGCCCAATTACTGGGGTAAAAGTGCCTTCATGTATTTGGCGATTCCAAACTAATCTCCAAGAAAGTAAGTGGGGACTTCAATGTAAAAGATGATAGGATGGAAGAAAATCTCGCTGTGGTAAGAGGACTTATGGCAGGATTTGAAAAAGTAGACATTCAACAGTTCCCCCAGGGGCAAAACAGTCACGTTGATGCCTTAGCAGCCCTGAGTTGAATAAACGACTCTGACTTAAGGAGAACTATTTAGATATAATTCCTTGCACAACCAAGTATTGACCAAAAAGTCATAGTCGAGCAAGTCTTCCTCACAAAAAAGTGTCCCAAATTGGATGAACCCTATCATAGATTATCTAAGGAGTGACACACTACCCGATAATAAGAGGTCAGCCCATCAGGTAAAGTCAAGGATGCTCGCTCACTTTTACCTCTCCCTAAAAGGAAAGCTTTACAAGAAGTCATTTACAGGTCCTTATCTCCAGTGTGTCTACCCACATGACACCCAGCAAGTACTTGACACACTTCATGAGGGCTTTTACGGGAATCATGCAGTAGGGAGATCTCTAGCCTTTCGAGTAATTACAAAGGGTTATAGGTGGCCTCATATGTAGAAAGACGCAATCATTTATGTTCGTAAGTGTGAAAAGTGTAAGAAGCACTCTCCTATGATCCACTAGCTCACCAGCGACCTAAAATCACTGATAAGCCCATAGCCATTCACACAATGGGGACTAGACATAGTGGGACCACTACCCACCACATCTAGAAATCGAAAGTATTTGCTGGTAGGCATAAATTACTTCACCAAATGGGTAGAGGAAGAATCACTTGAAAATATTCGCGACTCGGATACGATCAGGTTTATTTGGAGAAAAATCATAACATGCTTTGGGATACCAAGGAATATCATCACCGATAGTGACACCCAATTCGAGGGTGGTTTCTTTCAAGATTTTTGTGATGAATGTGGAATCAAACACCACTTCAGTTCTATGGCGTACCCCCAAAGTAATGGACATGCAAAGGCTTTTAACTAAACCATGCTCGATGGACTGAAATAACGATTAAAGAGAGATAAGGGTTCCTGGGTAGATGAGCTCCCTCATGTTCTATGGGCTTATTACACCACCCTTAGACAACCAACCGGGGAAACACCATTCACACTCACTTATAGGATGGAATTTATCATCCCATTAGAAGCATGAATACCCACCATGAGAACTGCTTTGGTCGACCAAGGTCTTAATGATGATGCATTCCGCACTAAAATTGACTTAGCAGATTGGCTTCCTATTAACAACAACTGGCCAGGCAATATAGTAAGAAAGTCAATCTCTCGAAGTTTCTGATAGGAGATTATGTCATAAGGAAAGTCCTCGGCAGTGCCATGAAACCATCAGACGGTAAACTGGGACCAAATTAGGAAGGACCCTTCAGAATAATCAAAGACGACCTTCAAGGAGCATATCTATCACCCCCTAACCCCATTAGGATATAGTTAACTAAATAGTTCACAAACCATATTTATTATTTATTTATTTAGTAATACATATTGAAATAACTTCAAGGTTAAAATACGAAATACTAAAAATCCCATCGTTTTAAGGAGACATGATTTAAACAGAACTCACATACCATTTAACTTAATTACCACTACACCAAATCTGCCTAATTGTCATGGTCATTGACCTTGACAAGTTTAACTTGTCAAGGTCAATGATCGTGACAATTCGGGGTGAGACAACTTTTTTTGTCACGGACGTGTCACGATCATTGACCGTGACAAGTTCGTTAGAATTGTCACGATCGTGTCACGGGCCATGACCGTGACAAGTTTAGTCATGGTTAATAACCGTGACAAAGCCTTGACCCTTTTTAAAAACATTGTCACGGTCAATGACCGTGACAAGTCCGTGACAACCTTATTTGTCAAGGACTTGTCACGGTCAATGATTGTGACAATTCTGGGCAAAATTTTAAAAAAAATCTGCTGGGCAGTATGGCCACTGCCACTGCAAAGCAGTATATTTGTACCTGTTATAGCAACATCATATATCCAAATAAACTAAAAATAATGCAAATATATATTCAAAATAGAAACAATATACATGACGATATAATCCAAATATAATTCAAATGTACCAACTTAAAAATAATGTCACTACATGTCTGGGATAAATCTGAGGAAGTGAGTAGGCCACACGATATACGAATTGGCACACCCAATAATATACATCGTGCCGCATTGTTCACGCAACCACAATAGGGATTTCTCCTTCCCGTGTATCACATGCGTGACGAGCACTTTGGACTCGATCTCTTGAAGCTCACGTCCATGAACTATTCCACCCTGGACGATATTCGGGTCCCTCAACCCCCTCCCTATCCGCTGGCCATCAAATACGTCCAATATGAACACGCTCGGCCAACCAAGTGTCGACATCAGTCTGTTGAAGGGAGCCAAATAGGGAAGTGGATCATCGAAGTACGCACGTGTTGGTGATGAAGCAGCGAGGTCCACATCCTCATCATCCTGCGCCTCATCCTCCCGCACCTCCTCCCACACCACCTTCTCCTTCCCTTTCCCCTTATGGTCTCCGCCCAACGTATACTTCATGAATGAGTACATATCTTGGACCGTCGCTTCCAAATGGGACAGCTTCGCGTCATGTGAATCCACCGTTCGAGCCAACCCGGTGTCGCTCGTCTCCAATCCGATGATCCTAGATTTGGCCACCCGCAAGCTCACCCCCCTTGTCCTTCCCTTGCGATCATAGCCAAGCACTTGGCTTAGTGCGTCTGTGGACAAAGATGCCTTGTTGGCATCAGACTGCGACTCATGCACTTCCTTAAGCTTTGCCTGAAACGACAAAAAGCACATGATTAGTGAAATAAGTAAACTAAAAAAATATAATGTAATTAACAAAAAGTACACTGTCGGATTACTTACAATCGTGGCCGCGACGCTCGGGGCACCTCCTTGTCCTTCCCCTTCTTCGTTCGAAGAGCCACATAATTATCGAGCCTATGTGGCTTACCCCCAGGGCCACTCCCTACCCCCTGAAATAAAATAAAGTAAAATTAGTATCAGCCCCGCAAAGTAAAATAATGCAGAATAATATATTTCTGTAGTTATAGAAAAATTAAATCTTACCTTCATCCTATGCTCCACCTCTGCGTAAGACGTCTGGTCGGAGTAGTGCACGTCCGTCTTTTTTGTCCGATTTTCCCTCCCCGATTGGCGAAATGCCAATTGTCGCTCCCCGATCTCATTGTCAATGAGCTTTTGCTATTGTGCCAATGAGATCGGCTCCTTCGGCGGGACAGATTCACGCCATTGGATAATGGACTCTCGTGTTTTCCCAAAGTACCGTGTCCGCATATTTTTCTTCCACGTCTTGTGTTTCTCCCTCAACTGCTCCAAGACGGAATCGCGTAGCTTTGGATCCAAGTTGAATTGTTCCTGTCCAACAAATACAATGTTAGTTGCGAATAAATATAAATATAAATATAAAATGAAATTGAAATTAAAATATTCATATTCATATAAATATATTACCTGTAGTGCCGCCCAAACAGCTAACTTGAGCTCATATGGCACCTCCTTCCAACTCATAAACCCCGGGCCGATGACCGTCTTTAGCAGCTCGAGGGATCTCGCTAATAGCTCCGACTTGTTCTCGATGGTAATCCAAAATTTTCCATATTTGGGGAGCCTAGGGGCCGATGAGCCCTCGTCGCCTCCGCTACCACCGAGCCCAGACGACATCATCATAACCAGCATCATCATCCTCGCCTTAATACCTGAAGGAGACATATGCTGTAAAAAACTGTTATTAGTACATATAAAAAAAAATTAGAAGAAGACATGCAAATATGTATAATTACTACAAATAAAAATGAGCATTAATTATTAATTTACTTTCATACACCCCCACCCCCACCACACACATGCACACGTACACGCACACACACCACCCCCAGCCCCCCACCACACACACAATAATTATTTTCATCAATTAAACTAACAATTAAAGTATACAATTATTAATTTACTAATTTACAATGAGGGGCAATCCTACTTTCATAATTAATCATATATTAATTTACTAATTTACAATAAGGGGCAATCATATATTAATTTACTAAAAAAATTAATAATCAATCAATTCTTTTACAAGGGACACTACGAACATACACACACATAGACACACACGCAGCCCCCCACCCCTACCCCACCACCCACCCCCATCCCTGCCCCCTTCCCCCCACTTTGCCCCACCCCTTCCCCCATCCCTGCCCCCTCTAGAACTAACTTCTGTGGTAACCGTTATATTCCTATAATGGTGGATGATTGTACACAATTTAATTGGGTCGCTTTTATGAAAAATAAATCTGACACCCTCCGTGAGTTCTTGAAAATTCTTTTAAAAATTGAGAACGATAAGGACACCCAAGTATCTCGCATAAGAAGTGATAGAGGTGGAGAATTCATATACTCAAGTGTTACAGAATACTGTGTAGGCAATGGATATAAACATGACTTTAGTGCACCTAAGATCTTACAACAAATCTGCCTAATTGTCACGGTCATAGACCCTGACAAGTTCAACTTGTCAAGGTCAATGACCGTGACAATTCGGGGCGAGACAACTTTTTTTGTCACACTATATATTTCAAGTATGTTTCATTTAATTATCATACTATATATATATATATATATATATATATATATATATATATATATATATATATATATATATATTGTTCGATATACAAAGTAATTTTCAAAAAAATTTGAAAAATCTCACCCCCATATGGACAATAATCCAGTGGTCATGCCACTTTTAAAACTAACCAACCCAACATTTACTAAACAAAATAATCCAACAACAATGTCAACAACAAATGTGTCTCCCGTACTCCTTCTAATTCATCTACTTAATTAATTAATTTCATCAATTAAACTAATAATTAAAGTATACAATTATTAATTTACTAATTTACAATGAGGGGCAATCCTACTTTCATATGAAATGGGCACTAATTATTAATTTACTTTCATCTAAAACTATACAATTAAAATTACAATTAAAGCTATACAATTGATTAATTAAAGCTATACAATTGTTAAGATTTCCCCACCACACACACCCCCCCCCCCACCACCCCACCCCCTTCCTCCTCCCCCCGCCACACACACATGCACACACCTGCACACACACCCCACCACACCCCACCACCCCACCCCTGCCCCCTCACCCCACCCCACCCCCTGCCCCCTCACCCCACCCCCACCACACCTGCACACACACACACATGTACACACATAGCCCACCCCACCACCACCACCCCCTGCCCCCTCCCCCACCACACACATATATACACACACATACACACACATATACACACATACACACACATATAGAAATGAAAGAGAAAGAGAGGAAAAAAACATACCTTAGAGAGAGAGAGAGAGGGAAAACCGAAAAACGATGGGAAAAAAAAAACCTAGGGCTTTTTTTACTGAAGACATTGTCACGGTCGTGTCAAGGTTCTTGACCGTGATAATTATTTGTCACGGTCTTGTCACGGTCAATGACCGTGACACAAAATGCGTGTTTGTTGTCACGGTCAATGACCGTGACAAGGGTGGCCGGCTGAAAGGTGACAATTTGGCCATTTTGGTGTAGTGCTAGTACAATGTATAAAACAAAACTAACAAGGCCCTAATACTATTTACTCAACCTTCTTGACCTGGCAGGGGCAACTTCAGAACCTGAAAACGTAAACATATACAACCATGAGTTTAAAAACTCAGTGAATGTACTACATCTCTATATAGTAAAAGTACTATTTCAGCATCTCAACATATCAATATATATCCATCTCTGTGCCAAATTAGGCCATATACATATCCGGAGTTAATAAACCCCACATCTCCTACCCGTAGGCAATAATCATATCCATAGGTTTTAATAACCTAACATATCCTGAATTCCATAGCAACTCAACATATCTTGACTTTTATAAAGCCATAACATCTCAACATCTCTTGACTTTTAATAAGCCATAACATCTCAACATCTCATGACTTTTAATAAACCATATCATCTAAATATATAATACATACACCTCATATCCATAATCAACTTAGTAAGTACACTCACATTGGGTTGTCAACTATGTATTCACGTTTCCCTCAGGTGGAGCTGAACTTGGTTAATTTGACCTTAAACCTGTTAATCCAACTAAATCAGTACTGAATCTCAATCATAAGTATTATCTTAATATATCTATGTAGCTTTCAATGACTATACAACAACAATATAATTCTACTCAAGTCATATTCCATGAAACATGTGTAAAGACGAAACAATGGTATATATGTTGATAAGGTCATGAACATAAATCAAGTAAACATAAAAGAATACTTAAAAATATATATACACATGAAACATGTACTCAAAATACCCTTGGGAAGGAGCAAATAAAAACATTCCTTCATGGGGTATCCAGTTTGGCCTCAAATTATTGTCCTCCATACCTAACCATCCCATATTCATAAATTGTACATATACAGGTGTCCAAGCTTATCAATATGAAAACATATCTGAATATACTTTCCATTAGAAGTGACGGTGCAATTTTTCAACTTCCTAGAGCAAGTTATAACCATTTCTTTACAACCTATTAAATCTTCCCCCCAAGCTCCTCTATTATTTCTTAAACTTTCAAGAATTTTAATAATTTTTCTCCGACATAACTTTCCATAACTTTTCACCCATTTTCAATACACATATTGAATATTACAGAATTAAAGTTTCATAATTTTTTGACTTGATTTGCTATGTCAAAAGCTTGACCAAACTCAAGGCATATCGAAATTAAATATCCAAATAACAACTATGTACCAACTTGAAACCATCACCAAGGCCCAACCACAAGGAGTTAAATTCTAATTTTCGGGTATGATATGAATATATGAGTCTAATTTCATATTCAATTCGAATTTCTGAATTCTTGTAAGCATACAAAAATATATGCAAGTTTGACTACAAGGGGTTTCAATACAAACCAATATGGCCTATAAACATCACTTACCTCACATATGAACCAATACATATTATCACAAAGCGTGATGGAATTTTAATCCCTAATTAACAATTTATATACTTTGAAATAAGTATAATACAAGATTAAAACAATATTAATCACAAAATTATATCTTGGAAACACTTTAAGGATTTTCTTGGAATTTTCCTAGCTTTTCTTGTAATCTTTCTTCCTTAAACTTCTACTTTCTCTTTCCTTAAGCTTAAATCTCTCAAAACTGAACCTAGGGTTATATTTGCTGAAGAAATAAGTTAAAGGGAGAGGTTTAAGTTGGCAAGCTTCCTTCCATGCCAACCAGTCAAATTAAAATATTTGGTTTACTAAAAGACAATTTACCACTTAAGGGAATGGACAGATTTGCCCCTTGTTCGTAAATTCGTCCTAACTTCTTACTCGGATATCCATTTAATGAACCGTTTATTTTACCGCAAACATTACTTATATATCTACAACTATATAGTTTTCACCTTGAGTCAATTGTTACATTATAAGGGTCAAAACTAGTCTCCAACAGTAACATTTCTATCGAAAATAACAAAATCTTGTGTTTGGAAATAATTCGACATTTCATGATTTAAGAAAGTAGGATTATACTAAAAATGATCGCTTGACATTAGATATACTAATAACACATTATTAATATCACATAACGTAAGCATGATTTAAATATAATATATCATAATTATATCCGGGTTATCACAATATCACTTGGAAACGCTGGAGGACAGGGAGATACCAAGAGCATGAAACTCAATCAATCTCAAGAAGTTATATTTTTAAGTATTCTTTATCTTTTATTATCACATTTAGTTTAAGAAAATTTTCATTTTCAAACTTATGTTGCTCGTCAGATAATATTTAATGAATAAAGTTCGATTGGCCCCTTCATTTTCATATTTAACATTGGCTGCTTAACTCTTCTTGGTTACATCTCATTAATACGCACCTTTTCTGAACGATAACTCCTTCCTACATGGCTAAACTCTTGGGAATACAATAAGTTATTTCAACTCTCTTTCAGTCACGACTCTCACATGTCGAGCAGGGTTTGTAGTAGTTATAAATAAATCAATAGAAGTGTTCCAACTACTACACTCCTCATGCCCTTATTATGAACACAAGGGACCTCACGAGTTTCCCCAAAAGAAATAAAAGCCCTACAGGGGATCCTTAGGTAATAAAGCCAACTTTGTTGGTCGCAAAAAACCCTGCTTGGGTAGATGGCCCAATTACCAGGTATATTCTTGCCATGATCCTACTTACCCCTATGGGAGTATGATGATATGAGCTAAGAGGTAAAGTAGATAGAATGATACTGCTAAGGCGTATTGGACTAGGAGAATGTTCAAACTCATAAACAACGTATGGCTAACAACTAGTTATCAATGTCACCTAATTAGCAACGAAGCTCAAAGTGATGAGACCTAAGTACTGGCCCACTTGGATCACAAAGGACTCAAGGTTATCGATTAATGTTATCTGGTCAATCAATATTATTTGGTCAACAAGTATGCAAGTTTAGTCAGCACAGGCTCAAAACATCAGAAATTGATAAATAAAACTTTTTCATTTATTACAATAAGTTACATTTATAATAAAGACTAAAATATACAAAAAACTTAAGATGCCCCAGGGTGGAGAGAAAGATACTAAAAAATAGCTGCCCTTTAACCACCATCTAGTTTGGGAGAAAGCTCTTCCACATCACTATCGAGATAGTGATCTAAAAGATGGGATGGAATGGTATTAGCTATAATCAATTGGTCATCCTTCGAGAAAGGATTGTGATAGTAGGCAGGACACTCAGCTTGATACTTATACCACAACCTAGAATCCTTGGGTGTTTTAACCTCCATAAGAGCGCTCAACCACCCATGAGAGAAAGTTATATCCACTGCCTCTTTAAGCTTTGTTGGGGCATATGCCTAGCCTGCATTATAGACCTTCGACCAAGCTTCTTGAGGTCCCATTTTGAACGCATTTCTTAATCGCTAAACGTGTTCCTCGAGCCCAGTAAACTTGACTTTTAGCTCAACTACCTCCCTTCTCAAAGCATCATTTTTTACCTGAAGGATTTCATCCACTTGGCTGACCTCAATGTTCTCCAGGAGTTTAGCCTTCAAGGAATTGACTTCTTCTTGAACTAACACCTATCTCCTCCATCTCTTAAAGATTGTCTTTTAGCTTAGCGACCAACTCAGATTGGTCCTTGTATTGCTCATTTTTTTCCCTCAAAGATTTATAAACCTTTACGAAGGCTTTGTGAGCCTTCAAGTTAATGTTTGGCCCATGGATTTACCCCAGGTGGGAGTTAGGAGGAATTTATCGATCTAAATCGACAAACTACAAACACACACACACCAGATCATGAGGAAAACATTAGCACACGAAGATCGAGCAAATGCATGTACAAGAAAAATATTTCATCTTCATTAATTAAAAAAAAGGAGGGGGCCAAGGGACAGTACAGTAAGTTTCCAAAAATAATTATAAACTTCCAAAAGACAAAATCGTACAAGGAAGAAAGGAGAATTTCCTAGTCTACGGGCCTTTGTCTTTCACTTGATCAACTTCGACAATGGTCTTGCCCTTATTAATAATGGGCTGCTCCCTACCAGTATCATCATCAGTGCCGACCTCAACTGAAATAATCCTAGCATGAGCAGCAGGTTGGCCATCACCCTCTCCATCATTCTCGAAGGAATCAGAACTAGGGGAGTGGAGGTAAAAAAGATCAGACTAAGTAGGGGTTCCAATAACCTCAAGGCATGATCCCAAACCTTCTTAAAGGACACTTCGCATCCATATGCGAGCTGCTGCTCTGCATCATCGTAAGCCTTGTTGAAGCCCTCACGATTGCTGGCATCATTTTCTTGGGCAAGACCCCCCTCCAATTTAATGACCTTGCTGGATAAAGTTTAATTTTCTTTGACTAACTCGTCCTTGTCATCAAACATCACCTTATAGGTCACTCCAAGAGCATCACAAGCTTTAGTCAACTTCTCTCTCTATTTTTTTCCCATGCCAATGAGCTTCTTTAAAGGCCTTCTTCTGAGAATTTAGAGCTTCTTTCAGCTCTTGCTCAGTCATGGACTTGCTGGCATGGTTCTCCAGAAGAGTTGTGAAATCAGATAGCAACTACACAGAAAGAAAGAAAGCAACGGATTAAGTGCAAAATTAAGTGAAGTGCAGAGAGACAAATAGTGGAGAAGACTTACCAGGTCCATCCCTTGAGTAGTTTTGAGGTCAAGCTGGGATGACCCCAACCTCGAAGAATACTCGTAATCAGCAAAGAGCACCACCCTTTTTAGCAGGTTGGGAGCGAGGTAGGGGAATCACCCACGCTAGCCCCCTCAGCAGCTGTGATAGAAGGGGGAAATCTAGAGGCTTTTGAAGCCAATTTTCTTTTGGCCTCCCTCCTCTCTTCTTATACTCTTCTCTCTCTCTCTCTCTCTCTCTCTCTCTCTCTCTCTCTCTCTCTCTCTCTCTCTACTGCCTCCTTTTTCTTCTCATTATCCTTCTCTTTCCCCTTGTCCAATGGGCTAGAGCCGCTAGTTCTAGGGGACCCAGTATCAGATGTCTTCAGAGATTTAATCCGATCAGACAGGATGATCTGATCATCATCATTATTAAGGAGCCTCATCTTTCTTCTCTTTATCAGAGGGTCCACTTCTTCTTCTTCTTCTTCTTCTTCTTCTTCTTCTTCTTCTTCTTCTTCTTCTTCTTCTTCTTCTTCTTCTTCTTCTTCTTCTTCTTCTTCTTCTTCTTCTTCTTCTTCTTCTTCTTCTTCTTCTTCTTCTTCAAATCCATCTTCCTCATACTCTATCACAATCGGGTCAAAAGGACCGACCTCAAGAGTATTTAAGGTTGTTACCTTATCGACTAAGAAAGCAATAAAACTAGTAATTATATTTTTGTATTCCAATAGGAAGGCCACCCACCTCGGGTACTCATCGTCTGATAGCCTTTTCTTGATATTCCAGGCTTTTAAAAGCTCATCAACATCAACCTCACTCATATCATGCTCCTGATTTTTTACACTAGCTGTAAGAACAAAGGGAGAAGAACATTAGCTAAGAGGACAAAGGACAAAAAAAAAAGAAATGCACAGTCAAGAACACAAAAAGAATAAACAACCTATTTAGGCCTCTCCATAGTAAAAAATTATAGGACCCCATTGCATTTTTCCCACACCAGCAGGAGGACATTACCAATTTATAAAAATGAAACCGCGTTCCCATTATTCAATATGGGAATTCAGAAGATTCACCACCAGAACCCTCTCAACCTTCCTGGTTTTTAAATACAAAATACCCTCCTTGGTTCGCGACCACACATAGCAGTATCAGATCTCGACAAGGTCTAGTTTTGTCCCATAAATGGTGTTAATCCTTTGGACCCCATTAACTATCTTCCAAACATTAGGGAAACACTGGGCATGAACAATTTCAGAATATTTGAAGAACCTAAGGAACAACTGGCTTGGGGGAAATGTTAAAGTCCCCGGGTTATCAGGAGGGTGTGAATCCAGTGCCCCCTTCAATATAATAGACATTCCGAGTAAGAGGGTCACAGTTGATGATCACCCAGTCAGGAATATTATACTGGCTCCTAAATTCATCTACCGTTTTATTATCTAGAATCACCATAATTGTACGAACAAGGAAGAAAACCCTATCTACAACTACAAAATAAATTCTAAGAAGCTTGATAAGGGAAAGAAATATATTTACAAAGATTGATGAACCCCTAAAGGGAAAGAAAACACTAAAGAAGATGAACTTAGCAAAAGTTCAGTAAGCAAGGAAGGAAGTGAACTGAACTGATGTGAGGGACTGTATCTCCGGTTTGAAAACCTATGCCAATGATGAACAGAATTTTCTAAATGATTTTTGGTTGTTCAAATGCCTGGTCATTCCACAACATCCTCGCTCATCCAAACATGTTATGAAGATCTATTCAGGACGAGCGTACCCCTGCATATCTTTCGTATATATAAAATTGCCATTTCAGACTCAAATAATGAAGATTTCCAATTATGGGACCTTTAAAAGTTATTGGCCCAAAGTCCATAAGGCCCAAATTTTTTAGGGGCAATTGTGGGAGCCCATTTAATACAATTCGTGAAAGTAGCCGACCATCTCAGATTGATTAAAATGCTGCTCGATCCAAATCATAAGTTAATTTATACATGAGTATCTTAAATATAGTATAACACTTACAAATATAGTTAAATCAAGTACCAACAATATTGGAAGAGATATTCAGGTACTCCTTGGTATATCCACCTATTATTTTGAGTTCCTTGTACAAATAAAACTCTATGACGATTCACCTATAAATTGTAAACCCTGACTCGGGGCAAAGGGATGTAACAAACTTTATTGAGAGACACTATAATAAATAGTAACCTCTCCGTAAAGGTAGGCAAGTTGCTGAACCACGTATATCGTTGTGTTTACTTTTTACTTCTTACCTTTGTGGTTATTTTCGTAGATTTCTTTATTGTGATATATCTTGTACTCCCCAAACCCATTATGGATCCTTTACATTAGTCACAATAGAAGGCTATAATGTTAAATGAGGTAGGGAATTCGTTAACAGTCCCTCAAAGTTATGGGAAGTTTATCGGATTCACTAAGGGAGAACAAGGGTGCAGACGAGGAAGTTTTACACGTTAAGGGTTTAAATGTGGGACATTTTAACGTCTGAGCTAGACACGGGACAATTTCACTTTTGGAGTTTCCTAAACGCAAGACATTTCCACATCCAAGGTGATATTTGTTTAGAAGTGAAACTGTTTCACTTTTGAAAAAAAATTATTTTAATAAGTCTCAAACGTGGGATATTTATCCGTTTCCCTTATATCTATCAAATCCCATTGTGAGTTTTCCTCAAATTTCACCCGCTAATCCTACAACTTTAAAGTATTTTACCTCTGCCCATTGTAGATGGTATAAAGGGTGAGTAATCTTAGTGCCTACAAATATGCAAGTGGACTGGAGCCAAACATATATTATTTGTTAGGGACTAAAATGCAAAAATCCATTTATTTTATTTTTTAAATAAGTGTTAAAATTATTTTCGCCCAATATTGAAATATAACAAACGACTAGACTCAAGGCTTTTGCATTTTAGAAAATGGTGAAAATTCTAGTTGTTTTACTTATATAAAATGCACACACGTCTCAGGTTGATATCATAAACTCAGGTAGTCATTTTCAAATGCTCGTTATTGGGATTTTTTGACTTCTTACTTACTAAGGATATTGTTAAAACACTGTTATCAGAATTTTCAAATAACTTACTCTCCCTAACACCATACTAGTAAATAGGTGTTCGTTAGTCAAAGGGTAATTAACCCCTTATTTTTTATTGTAGTCATTCTCTCTCTCTCTCTCTCTCTCTCTCTCTCTCTCTCTCTCTCTCTCTCTCTCTCTCATGTTCTTAGTGTTTCTCAATATTAAACTTTAACCCTAATTTAAACATCATTACCACCTCCAATCGTCACCATCGCCTCTTAATACTGACACCACTCATTTTTTTCTCTCCTTCTCTCTCTCTCTCCTCTCTCTTGCACATACAAATGACCCTCTCTTCTCCATTTCTCTCTCTAGATATGTATGTATATAGATATATCATGTGTATATGTGTTCATAAATAGTGATAGGGGATGCTCCGAAGCAAAGGTTATGGTTATCGTTGCATGGATGGGTGAGGGGCTATTCGATAACATAGGATTCTGGTTTGGAAGGGAGATATTTTTTAGTGCTGAAATATGTGAATATGTTGATGGTGGTGGCGGTGGTAGGGTAAGGGGTGGAGTTCAAAATATATTGGGATGAAAATAAAACTTAATGAAATAATTTTTGAAATTAAAAATAAAATTTTGAAAGTACAGATGGGTTTGACTTTTATTTTCCAAACTTTGTCTAATAGTATATGTATACTCATGTGCCCTTCGATTATATGGTTGTCTTGATTTTGTTGAGCAAAACACACCTTAAGTAATAATATAGGTTGACTTGGAAAGCTTTATGTCCAAGACTTATTCATAACCATTCCAAAGTCATCTCATGCTATGACCAATGAAAATGTCATTTTTGGATAAAGGCAAAAATGACTTAAATGGTTTGGAATACCCTTGATTTAACATAATTAATATATAAGTTTTCTTTAATTGGAAAAATGTGTTAACTTATTTTTGTTTTTCGTGGTTTGCCTTCACATTATGCCATTATAATTTTCTGTATGAAAGTATTTTTAAATATAAAGGCATACTGTGGAAGTTCTAGTTGACTTGATGCATCGAAAACTTACTTCTTTAGTAGTGACATTTTGAGTTGTTGGTGGAAAACATGATATTTTCTCCAAAGAAGGGAAACTTCGCTGCCCACGGCATAAACCTAATATTTAAATTTTTGTGTTTGAAAGTTATTGCGACCTTTGTCAATGTAGTGTAGTACTATAACAAACCAACCTTTATTTGATAAATAACCCTAAAGAATAAGGTAATTATCTTAGTAACCCTCAGAGTTTTGAAATTACAAAAATACCCCTAAAACATTAAAACTTATTAATTAAACCACACCATACCCTTATAACCCAAACTTAATCACAATAATTGTATTTTGTATCAATTACAAAAACCAATCCAATTAATTTAAAAAATACACATTTACCCCTAAATGTTTTTAAAAGTGCATAATTGTCCTTAAATTCACCTTATATATAATCCAAGGACCCAAATCAAAACCAAAACTATTTGCATGTCAGTCCCTGAACATTTTGGCTAGTTGGCTACCTTACGAGAAGTTATACCACATGGAAAACACATGATACCCATGTCATCCCACATGGTACCTAGTTAAAACCTAACCAAACCATGATAAGTTTCCACCTCTTTTTCTACCAATCCCTTCATCTTCATTAACATTATTTTTTGAATGAAGATTTATTTATAAACAGAGGAGAAAAAGCCTCTCCTAGGGCTCTTACAAGAAAAAATGAAAATAAATTAAGAAAATTTACGAATCCTTGAACGAGAAGAAGAACGCATTAAATTCTAAGTAAGAGTCGCTTTCTCCTCTTTAGTTAAAGACGGAAAGGAATCCACTTGATATTTTGATTTTCCTCCGAGAGACGATGAATCTTCGATGTTAACTAACACTTTAAATGAATTACTAACTTGAATATGATTTTGATTTTTGGAACATTTCTTCCCAATCGATTCTTCAGTGAAAGCACGAGCTTGGTTGAATCATTATTTGGTATCTCAACATACAAACTAATTTCGCGACTTTCTTCTTTCTCTTCTTCCCACTCCGAATTATTTTATTTAGCTTAGAAAACCTCATTTAAATTCAGAATTTCTTCTAACGGAGGCAGATCATCATAAGAGTCATTAGAAGATATATCATCCCCTATATAAGTATTTTGATCAACATTCTCATTAACAATCTCTTGAATAATTATTCCATTTTTGGCTAAAAAGCAAACTCTTCAAGGAGCATGACTATTTTTATTAAGGAAAATATTTTCAGTATTTTTTTCTCTCTATAAATCAGTGGCTTCCTAATGCTTGGTTTGTAAATTATCATTGGCCATATTTGTCTCAAGGTAGATAGTTTTATTTTCATTATTAGACAATTTAAATACTCCACATAATTCAGTTGCCACTAGATCCCTGCTATCATCAATATTAGCCTCATGGGATTGACTTTCTAAACTATGTGATTGAGTTATATTTGTGTCCGAAATATTTGAATGATCATGTAACTTATTTTATTTTTTCGTAACTAAGGGAGTACCTGCTATATCAGCGTCTATAGGCCCGTTGTTATTAGCATCTTTTGTTGCCATGCTACAAGATAAATCTAACATCCCTGATTACTTGGTCTTATTCAAACTAGGGACTATAAATTTTCCCCAGTGATATCTGCTAATATCCGAACTTCGTGGAACTGATTTGATTTCTTGATGATTTTGTGTAAAAAAATTCCTTAGTTTCGATGCACTCCTGTCAAGTCCCAATATTTGATATGGAGCATTCTTTTTAATATTTTTACAGTTTGAAATGGTATGGCCAACATAACCACAAAAATCACAAAAAAGGCAATTGTTCCATCCCAATTTCGACAGGGAATCTAAAACCGTCTTCTCTTTCAATCATAAGAAATTTTGGCAATTCATAAATAAAATAAACCTTAACTAAAACATGAGCAAATACACCATATTTTTGAGCTAATATTGCTTGATCAATACTTATAGGATTACCAATGCTATGAGAAATTTCTAAAATTAATCTTGGATGCCAATACTCATCCGGTAAATCCAATAGTTTAACCCAAACATTAGCCTCAACGAAACATAACACAACGGATTAAAATACGTAACCCATTTTGGAGGTTTAAATAAACCAATATCAAATTTTATTGGCCCTAGAATCCACACCTTATTCATATCATCTAAAGATTTAAAATACATGCTATAAAATCCTTTCCCTTTAGGCATAGTTTTCCATGAATTACCAAATTTCCAAAGATTTAATAGCATTTGATGAAGATAAATTACAAAGATTAATTTCTTACCTGGGGACAAAATGAGTTTACCCAATGGCCTACGCTTACATGTATTTAGGGACGATTTGTATATTGATTAGGCCTAAATTCTTCGTATTTATCCCTGTAATTTAGGGGCTTTTATCACCCCGTGCAATGTAATTTACGTTGAGTTATCTCATATCATTGCTACTGATAATTTCTATCTAGTACATTGAGTTTTGTGTATTTCTCTTATATTCTACAGGAATTTGATGCACGTAAAAATAAGAGATAGATCAAAATCAAGAAAGAAAGAAAAGAAGAAAAGTCGAGGGTAGAAAAGTAATTGTACACCCAAAATTCGGATGAGGAGCCTATGGAGAAGTCAAAGACCTTGAATTCACAAGAGTGTAGGAAAAAACAACACCCAAATTTGAGTCCAAGTTGAAAAGATATGAAGATCTGAAGTTGATAAGAAATCATAGAAGAAAGGAAGAAAAACACAAAAAATTGAACCGGTTCTACTGACTCGAATAAAAAATCGAAACGATGCCAAAGAAAGAGAACCGTTTCGACAAACCGGAATAGAAAACCGATTTACCGAAATTTTGAAATTAATTTCTTAAAAAAATAGAGTTGTGCAAGATCAAAACACTTAGAAAAACGTGGGGTCTTTATTGGATATTCATGGTAGACAAATAATAGTTTGTGTTTACATGGTTTTGAAAGGATCTTGAAGGCAAGAACCCTAGGAGTAATATTCTTTAACAATTGATTATCTTCTACATTATTTCAAGGGTTTTTCCATCAATACATATATAGTTTCATTATTGCTTTCAATTTTTCTCATCTTTTTGGTTTATGATTGACTACTTCCTTTCTAGAAGTTTTCTCTATCTGTTTGATTGCAATTTTTACGTAATAATGACTTCATGTAACATAAATATCATGTTTAAGTGTACTTGCACCATGTCTGGCTAGATTTCTAGAGGGTTGGGGTACATTAACCCCATATAGGTAACGCGTTGGGTATAAAATTGAATACAAATATGGAGATAATTTGAAGGTTTGATATTTATCGAAGCACGTATTATAGATATCTTAACCTTGTTTGCCCTAGGTAACCGATGTATTTGCGAGTATAATATGTGCGCCGACAATCTAATCATTCACGTTAGATTTATTATTGATTAATTATTGTGTGGAGTTAAATCTTCATATAGTTAATTCTTTGAGAGATTTAATGTTTTCTTTGAATTATTAATATAATTTTTGAACTTTTTATATCCAACAAACTTACCGACGGTGCAGGAGAGTGTACCCCGATCCCATAATCTCATATAGTTAAAACCACTTCGTTAGTATTGCATGCGTAGTTAAGTCATTAGTTTAATTTACTTGTTTTAGTTGATAGCAAAATCTCAAAACACTCACACTTTCTTCCATCCTAGAGTCAATCGTAAGGTTAATCGTCTTCCTTATGCGTTGTTATGTATTAACGTCATATTCCCTATGTTCTATACTTAACTTTCACAGATTATTACTTACGTGATCGTGTTACACTTGAGCCAATATAAGTGTGCACTAGAGACACTTTTCAAGTCGCGTCAAGTTTTTGGCGTCGTTGTCGGGGATTAGTAGATATTTAGGTTGGGTCGAATTTATCCAATTTTTGACTCTAATTCTTAAAAAAGCTAAAAAAAAATCAGAAAAACAAAAGGCAAAAAGAAAGATAATAAGAAAATCTCTCAAGTCCTTACTTCAAAATCCTCAACCGACTCCTCAATCTACTCTAATGCGAATTCACAAAAATCCTATAGTTGAGTACAATCTCGATAGTCCACACACCCCTAATGCTCCTCAGTTTTGGCTCCCACTTCCTACACCGCCCAAATCCATCATGATTCACACTTCTAGGATATTGAGTGCGGGTATTGAATCTTTAAGAGAGAGCGAGATGCCGAATCACACTAGTCTTGGTAAGGGTGAGGGTGAGTTACCGTATTGCCCAATAAGAGACCTCTTATATCCAGAGCGAACTGTCACTCCGGGATGTATTCTACTCCCGTATAATGTGGAGCAATTCCGTTTTCATAATGGGATGATTTAAATTCTTCCCACGTTCCATGGTATGGATTCGGAAAAACCATACCTCCACATTCGCTAGTTCGTAGAGGCGTGCGAAACTTTTTGGGATCAAACATGCACTCAAGACTTCATCCGCCTCAAACTTTTTCCTTTCTCTTCGAAAGATAAAGCTAAGACCTGGTTATGGTCTTTTCACCGAACTCAATTGGATCATGGAGGGATATGCAAGACAAGTTTCTCCTAAAATTTCTATCCCAATATCGAATGAATTCCATTAAATCTCAAATTCAAACATTTAAACAACAAGAAAACGAGCCATTTGGTCCATGCTGGGATCGTTTCAACGAGTTAGTCAACATATGCCCCCATTATAGTTTTTAAAAGTATCGACTCATCTCTTTCTTTGATCGCGGGTTAATTATAACTTCTAAACAACTCGTTGAGACCATGTGTGAGGGAGAATTCTTTGGTCTAAACACAAATGATGCAGAGGCCCACATTAAGTATGTCGTCGAGACTACTCAAGCGTGGGATATATCCGACCCTAATGCCAAACACTAGCTTGACAAACATCCAAAACTACTTTTGTGTCCGGACTCTTTTAATTGGATAAAGAAGCTGAGTTGAAACTTCAAATAAACCAACTTGGTAAAATATTGGAAGACGTAGTTGAATCACGGGCAAAAGAAACACCCGTATCCACTCGAGCATTGAGAGAGAAGGTGTGTGCGATTTATGAGGCGGGCCATTCAACGAAGGAATGCTCGACAATACTCGCCTATAAAGTCATGCTTCAAGAGCAAGTGGAAGCGGTAGGAACATTTAAAGGTAATTTTAATGCCCATCACAGGAATTCTTACAACCCTTTATGGAGGAACCATCTTGGATTTAGTTATGGGCAACAACATGCTGCGTTGAATCCTAATTCACACGTTACCCCTCCTCCACCACCACCTCTGTATTTCCCACAAGCCTTACATATGCAAGCACCACTTCCTGCGCCTTATGTCACCCCACCATGGTGAAATCTCGAGAATGCTTTGCGCCAATTTATGCAATCTCAATAGGCAACCAATTCCCAAATGATTGTCGAACTAAATGCGAATATATCTAAATTACAAGTCGCCTTAAGTATCCAAGAGAAGGAAAAGTTTTCGGCCCAAGGTCAAAGACCTCCCAGAGGTCAACCTAGTGTTAGATCTGCATCTGACGATCATCAAGAGTGTGGGTACCTGAAATTAGAATGATGGGCCTAGATGAGTAGCCCAATTATAGCGGCCTAAAGTCCAGACCCTCCATATCTTAATTGGTTATGATTTAGTCTTCTCCCATGTTCTCGTTAAGAGGGGTTCTAGGAGAAGATGGAAAACATGGGGGAGTCCAACACCCCCATTCCCTGAAAATAGACATGTATATAATAAACCCTAGGTCCGGGGCATAGGACACGCACTGTATTCTCTGTAATCGCTCTTCAGAGTATATAGAAATAATACTGACTGCACCACCATGGACGTAGGCATTATTGCTGAACCACGTACATCTCTTGTTGTGTGATTGGCATTTTGTATTCCTTATTCTGCTTGGTGATTGTGCTTCTCTTATCTCTTTGTGTTGAATAATAACTGTCACCATAATTGGCGCCGTCTGTGGGAAGCGTTTATCTTCCCTGAGAAAGCCCACACCAAGAAAAGAGTTCGAAATGTCTGGTCACAGTAGTAATGCTCCCCAGGCAGTAGATATCCAAGAACCACCTGCTCCTCGCAGGGTTAGATCTGAAGTTAGGCGTTCAGATCAGAGGGCTCACTTAGAAAGGCCAGCCTCAGAAGAAATTCAAGGACCAGCGAGGTCCACACAGATATCCAGGCTGATTGATGCATATGAGGCGAGACTCCACGAGTAGAGGGAGTCTTCTCGCAAGCACGAAGCTGAGAAGGCTCGCCTCAAAAGAAGATTAAAAATAATGGAGAGAGAACTCTATCGTGGTACCAAGAGACGTCCATACCTCACTCCTAGCCCTCAGGAGAGCAAGTCTCGCAGCCGAGGAAGGAGCCCCAGGCGCGGATCCCAAAAAGCTGAGGGAAACGAGTCAGAGGACGACCTACTCGAGCAACTGCGACTAGCTCGCAATCACAGGAGCCCAGATCACAGCAACGAAAACATATTTAATTAAAACATATTTTTCCTCATTAATTTAAATTAAAATACACAAAAATACAGGGTATTAGATGATGCTTGTTAGTATTTTATGCCACACCTATTATCGGTCCATCATAACGATCAATATCATGATAAACGCTTAAAATCGTATTTATGTAAAATATTTTGGGAACAATCGTATGGATGACCTCGCTCTATCTCTTCTATGGTATGAGTTGGACGATTTCGATCTCCATTATATATGCACGCACACACACACTTCACGGAGAAATAAAGGAAAATATTAACATAATCCCATGAGAGATCGAAAGGTAGGAATGGGTTACTAACACCTTCCCATTTCGTAACTTAGCCCTTGATCCTTTCAAACTATTGTTTTCGTAAGCATCAGTTTGTCTTTAATGCCTCTCTCTTGAGGCGGCAACATGTTCTTTTGCCTATTTTGTTGAAAATAGGCTGGTGAATCCATCTCTTTACATTCACTCCACACCGACGATGGCCCAAGAATTCCTAGATAGAAAGAGGGCATGAGACCTTTTCATCCCCCGTTTCATTCCTTGAACCCCGTTCTTGGGAAGATAGAGAGAAAAGAGAGAGGGAGGATACGCATAAATCGGGATGGACAAAACAGTCTTCTTTCTGTCATTCGATTCTATACAACATTTTGTATATTTCTCACTTAGCATTCGTTTCACACTGTCGTCTTTGTTATGACATGCTGGGTTCGGTATCGTATTTTAAGAGCGTTATAAAGGTAAGTACTCTATTTTGTTTTTACGTTAGTAGTTCTGTATGTTTGGATTGCGGGGACGCTTCCCACGGGTCCCTCACGTAAGTTGATGTTGAATGGGAATCACATACTAAACAAGTGAAATGGTAAATAAATAAATTTGGATTAGCAACATTATTTAGGTTATTTCATTGCACTTCACACCTAACACTCGGGTTGGACCGGGTTGACCACGGGCATTAAATTGCATGTTTTATTAAAAAAATATGGACCATGGCATGGAGTATTACAATACAAGCTATTGATTTGAATGTAATATTCACCTAATGGTGCTGCATGCGCGGACCAAATCAATATAAATAATACTGAAGAAATGACTATTCAAGAAAAGTACATGCAGGTCATAACACTAGGTACATGCAACTCATAAAACACGCATATGCAATAAAACAATAGGTACATTTGTATATGTTTTCTTCATTTTTCAAGTATTATTCAATAAATGGTGATCATGGTGCGAAGCATTACCATACAAGTATTTCATTTAAATGTATTATTCATGGACTGGTGTTGCTGGAGGGCACCATATCCATAAAAATGATATTGTTGACACCTCATCCTAGGAACCCCTAAGCACCTCCTTAGGTCCCTAGCACTTTCATTCGTTACAACCCTAGGTCCTACTTCGAGTACTAATCTGGAGGCCACTGGGTTCTTCTGACCCTGTTTGACCCCGATAAACTTCCTTTATTTTAGGAAATCCTCTATGAATTTTGAAGGGATATAAATCCCCTTTCCAACGGACCATCCCATGCATGAATCAACTTTACAGTTTGGACGAATGATCTCTTTTACTATTAAAAACTGATCTAGAGGCCATCGGGTGATCCTGAGCCCAATTTAACCCCGATTAACTTCCTTTACTGAATAGAAGCTCACTGAATAATTGAAGGGCTCTTAATCCCCCTTCGAATGGTCTCCCCCGTGTGCAAATCGGCCTCAAGGTTCAGACGAACGGTCCGGTTTACCTTAAAAATTGATTAAGAGGCCATCGGGAACTCCCGACCCCGTTTGACCCCGGTCAGCTCTTCAGCTTGAATGAAGATGAATATATCTCCTAACGAATCTGAATACCCCTTTCAACGGTCCATCTCATGCAAAAATCAATCTTACAGCATGCACAAACAATCTATTTTACTTCGAAAGGTCACCAGGGGCTTGTGGGCCCCATTTGACCTTAGTCAAATTTCCAAACCGACCAAAGATGAACGAAATCTTAAAGGGCACTGAATACCCTTCCCAACTGTCCATCCCGTGTGTGAGTCGGCCTTACAGTTCAGATGAACGATCTATTTTCCTTCGAAAATTTCGTGTCAAGTGACTATCGGGCGCTTCCGAGCCCCATTTATCTTCGATCAGATCCTGAACCCGGGAATGGATTAATGGATTCTTAAAGGGATTTGAATAACCATTTTAACAGTCAACCATGTTTTTGATTCTGACTTACAGTTCACGTTTTACGATCATTTTTCCAAAAAATCTATCCTAGACTGTCGAATGGCACCCCTAGGATCCTAATTATCGACAGTGTGTTTGGAGTTCTATGTCGATAAACAGGTCAAGGAACTTACCGATTGGAATCCCCTTAGGCTCTATAAATAGAGGCCATGAACTCACTTTGAAAGGAATTCTCCTAAAAATTGCTCTCAATAATTCAGAGAACATTCTCTAGAATTCAGAGTTGTTCTCCTCTTAAAAAGTCCATTTCTCACATTCCTTCAATACCTTTTATACTCCTTTTAGTAAATTCTCACCCATTTCCTCATAACACCATCACGTCATTGTGAGATCAACACATCTACGATCAAGATCCACTTCAAGTATTTATAAGGACGTCCAATTCTACACCCTTGTCTTTAAATTCTCCTATTTTAGCATTAATTGCTTTATTTATGCTTTAGCGCTATATTTCACTACATCACATACCTTAATCTCAAACCTTTTATTATTAATATTTTCACATACTTTTTTTTCCTAAAAAATGAAAAAACAAGAAAAAGAGGGTTCACTTATAAATTCCAAAAGAGGGATTCTCACTACAAATCCTCACACTTGAAGCACATTTATCTCTACACACATATATAAGAGAAATTCCCCATTTGGATTTATGGGATAAACCCCACCCTACATTATTTTCAAACTACATGGAATTTAGTGCCCCTTGGGCTACATAGGTGTCTTGAGTAAATCCCTAGACTCGAGTTTTGCCTTATACACATTTGTTACCTTGTTTTTGTCATATATTCTTAATGGATTTTATATGCTTAGATGTATGTGTCTTGTCCAATATATACATTGGTTTTTCTATAATGACTTCTGAATCGGTAAACGCTTACATTATACTTTGAATTACTATTTTGGGAACACTCCTAAGTATGAACTAACTTTGCCTTTATCTTTGATGTGAGTTGAGCGATTCCATTCTCCATTTATGTTATGCACATTAGCACACAATTCACGAAGTCTAATAGGAGAAGATTAACACATGCCTATGAGAGACCAAAAGGGCGGGATGGGTGCCTAACAATTTCTTATTCCATAATATAGTCGCCAAACCTTTAACTACTTGGTTTTGTAAGCACCATTATTTTCCTTGACGTCGTTCTCTCGAGATGACAACATTTCTTTTTTTTTTTTTATTTTGTGCAAAACAGTCTAACGACTCTATCTCTTCATATTATCCCAAATTGATGACGATCGATCTCCCCGAGAAAGGGTGCAATCCTGTACGCCGAAAGAAAAAAGGGGGAGGCCCTCCTCTGACTGCCCTCGGGATGGCCACGGTGGCGACTCTATTGGGGACACATTTTAAGAGGACTATACTCTATTTTGTACATGAGTGTTATTCTTTTCTACATGTGTGTGCATGCGCCTACCTATATGTTCCCTTTTTTCCTCTATTTACCTTTTTTTTGTGTATCTCTCTCTCGTGTATATATCACTTTCCACTCACTTATACACTTCACACACTTTCACTTAGCATCACTTTCTACTCATATGCTTCACACACCATTTAGAATATCCATGCTTAGGCTTAACTATCAAACACCCACACTTGTATATATTTCCATGTTCTCATATCACAAACCACTTATAGTTGATCCATGTATAGGCTCATTACCACACACACTCACCTGTTTATATTCCCATGTCACTTATGCACTCACATATATCCATGCGTAGTATAGTCTCTATGCCAAATTTACTTTTCATAATGCTTGTATATGCTCCCTCATTAGTGTAGTGCTCCCCTTAGTCATCAAGAAAATAAAAAATAAAAATACCCTTTCTCCATAATATGCTAATCTTAATTTTGCACACTATATCACCAAGTGCATGACAATATTAACCAAACTTTTGTCATGTATGGGGGGGTCACTTTGTGATGGGCGCTGGTTCTGCGGGGCGCAGTTTGCCTAAGTGATACGACTCTCGCCTTCCATTAGACTCGTACCTTCGATGTATATCGAACTGTTCTACCTGCATTATACCGCCTGACCGAACTCAAGACATGGGTATATAGTCGGGAACTCATTCACGTACATTGAGTATAGTAAATTATCTCTCACACGTACTGTTCCCACCAGGTATATAGTGAGTATTTCACATACACTCATGTATATCAGATGGATTGTCCACATGTACCGATGAATGATTGCCCTTATAGGAAAGAGATATATCGTGGAAGTCATACCAAAGGGGGGAACCCTTCCATTAACCCAACAGGTTCATAAACCTCATATAGGTATGAAGCCTAGGGAATTCATATTTAGTTCACCGGTTACAATGCAAAACTCTGTCGAAATTTTGGGTTATTGTACTGCTCAAATTTTTATGCTATTTTGCCTTTTTTCAAAATAGGACCCCATCCATGAGCTTAAAATCAATTCAAACCGTGTCTTACATATTTTTAAACCTAATTTTCCCAGGCTCGGATCCCGCTCGACATTTTTTCTGCATTTAGGCTAACCTAATACAGGTGATAACCTAATAATAACACCAATAGTAAAAATCAAGCTGAGATTGTTATTTTTCCCCCCCTTTCCAAAAACATAAAATACCAAAAAATATTTTTCTCCTTCTTCCAAAATAGCAAAAAATTTCTCCCTCCCTCTTTCAAAAATATATTCAAACTCTTTTCCCTCTCAGGTCGATCACATCCTCAATTTTGGGCTGTTCCCTATGGGTCTCGACCTTCTGTCAAACTTCCTGAAGGTCCTTTGGTTCTTCTGCTACTTCATTCGAGTTTGGGATCTACCTCCACGAGCTCTACATGGAGAACACTGACCAAGATAGAATGTTCAATCGATATTATGGCCGCCTTAACCCAACTCAATGCCAAAATTGACAACCTTAAAATCTAGGTCCATGAAATGTAGAGTCACTGGGCTTAGATTCTTGAAGAACTCGAGGTTCTCTTTCCTCATGCCATGTGTCCACCCACTCTCGACCCTATCTAGGTTATAAAAGAGTATCAACCTTCTCTGCGTGCCTCACCTGCCAATGGGCCGCCACCAGCTCAAATCCTTATTCCGAACCTTACCCAACTAGGGGATAATTTGCTAGTACACATGGATCCCAAAGAGGAGGAGTTGAAGAAGGTCAAGGATGAACTCAAACTGCTATCAAAGAAGTCTGACCAAGTCAAGATATTCGGTAACTACATGGATTACACCTATATATCTCCCTATCCCAAAGCTAGACTGCCAGAGAATGTCAAGGTTCTAGACGTAGAGAAATTAAGGGGAAGCAGGCCCCCAATTATTCACCTTCAAAGTTATCACCAAGCCATCACCCCCTTTGGTATGCCTGAAGAGATAATGGCCTAGATGTTTTAGCAAACCTTGAAAGAAAGTGACCTCAGGTGGTTTTTATCCCTCGAAGAATCCATAAGCCATAGTTAGGAGGATGTCTCTCGAGAATTCATGTCTCAATACAAGTATAATGAGGAACTAGAAGTTACATTCTTTCAAGATCTAGAACTTCTTGATTAAAACCCTGGGGAAGCAGTCAGTAGCTTCATTGGAAGGTGGAGAGAGAAAGCTGCTACCATGACCAATAGACCCTCCTAGGAGGAACACGTCAGTATTATGAAGAAGAACTTCTTGTCTCATTTCCGAGCGTCCAGGGGAGCAGTATTCCCAACCCTTTTGAGCCCTTTGAGAGGATGACGTAGAAATTGGGAAAGGCGTTACCAAATTGGAATCTAAGCTAGAGGAAATGATCGGACAATTCACTCCCCGAAAGTTTAAAAAGCCTGACAGTGTTATAGTCTCAACCATTAACAACATTTCTCAATTTGCTACCTCTTGGGTACCTGAATGTCTCCCTAATCCTACCAAGAAAGAGTACACCGAGACCCATGATCCCCTATCCAAAGTCTACCAGGACCTTTAAGCCAAAACCTCATCAAACCCTTGGACCCCCTTCCATTACCAAATCCCCTCCCAAAAAACTTCAAACTCGATGCCCATTGTGATTTCCACTAATCCGCAGGTTATACCATCGACCAATGCTTCCACCTTAGTAATGTGATCTGATGCCTAATTAGCCAGGGTATCATCACCCCACTAGCTAATCCTAAACCCAATACCACTCATAACCCACTTCTAGCACATAAAAATGCTATATTTCTAGAAAGTGACCCGAAATTTGACCCATCTACTCAAATCGTGCCCAGCAAAGCAACCATCGTCCCTATAATCTCACCCAAATTGCTCAAGGTTTGCCCATATTTTCCCTTACCCCCTACCCTCTTCACTGATCAATTTTTTTCACTCCTTATAAGGGCCTACATTGCCGTCCACACCTAATTCGTGGGGAGAGAAATGGGGTTACCAACTGTGTTAAATCACTCTTACAGTTTGGGCCAAAATTTTCCACCGAAATGACTGTTGATTGTCACAAATTCAGTGGCTTGTTCGTGGAGTCCTAAAAGTGGGATAGGGAATTAGATGAATTGGTGGTACTTTTTGAAGATGACAGGCTAGATTATATGGTACATACCATGGTCAAATTTTTTGACAAGCAAGTGAAATTCATAGTATTTCTGAATCTCTCACTGCTTTTAATCTTTAGGGATGGTTGGTCCCTTCACTTCACTTCCCCACTGAGTGGGAATATTTGTATGATGGATCCGTTGAGGTTATTGAATGTATTAATTTCTCTTGGCAAGAGTAGATAGTCGTAACTAAATGGGGAGATATTTTGATAGTTTAGATGATGAACCCAATTAGGAAGTAGTCAGTCCAATAGCCAGATTGTGTGAAACGATATCCTTTGAGGATATATTAGGGGAAATCAGTAAGGTGTCCATTCAGCCCAATGTAGATTAATTCATAGGGTTCTTGTTCTTTCTTGCCTCAGTGAATCACATGACCCGATCAGGGAGACATTACAAAAATTTAATCCTCATGCAACCAAAATAGATAAAGGGAAGGTAGTTACTGAAGAAATTCCCATGATAGAAATGATCATTGAAGAAAGCAAAGTCCTTGATCTGATCAAAAAGACCCAAGCCAATATCACCTTATGGTGGCTTCTCATGATCTCCCAGTTGTAACAAAATACTTTGATAAAACTCATCATCGGACCCACAACACGTCCTTCCACCAGTGCCGAAGAAACCATAAACATGGTTAGGTCCCTGATCTCTTTTGAACTCTTTTCCCTTTTCAAAGAAGAGATACCAAAGATCGTCCCTAATAATAATTATTCCCTTAATATCTCCGTTGACGTCTTGGGAAACACAATCCCACTTTCAATTGTTGACAACGGATCTGCTCTCGATGTTTGTCCTCTAAAAAATTTCAATTGTTTGGGATTTAAAGTCAGTGATCTCACTCCTAATTTCATCATTGTGGATTCTTGGGTTATCGGCCTTCACTAGATGAACTCAAAGTGCTCCGATGACTAAGATAAAAAAAAAATTTAGAAGATGAAAAAGACTATTTCAAGAGACTATTTGAATGGATGATTTATTAATAAGGGTGAAGACTTTCCCTTCTGTGGCTTCCCTAAGCCCTGGTACGACCATGTTGACAAGAAGATAAAACTAGGGCTGGAAATCTTCTTTCAAGACAATAACTCTTTAGCCAAAGACTGCAAACATAAAGTTCAACCTTTCATCGAGAAAGCCTTGACAATTACCAAGGACTATAAGGAAAGTGATTTCTAAGTCTCATTTGACTTGCAGACATTGGGGCCGAGTCTCTATATAATTTGCTCAGACGCTGTGCCCTCGAACCCATCTGCTTAAATCAAATCGGCTAACAAGCCTCTATATAACTGGAGTACTATAGTAGTCCAACCTTCTCAGATTCAACCCGACCCTGCTGTTTACCCTATCCAAGTTTCTTCACATGCTGTTATTTTTTGTTTTCCTAATATCAATGCAACTGAACCTTTTATAACGAGGTTCTCAATGCTATATTTCTAGAAAATAAAATAAATGAGAATTTTGAGTATCTTGTTGTGCCTTACATTAATTGTCTCGATTCTAATCAAAACTTTGATGATGGTTATGGTGACAAATAAATTCAGCACAAAATAATAAATAAAAGAAATCACCAGAATAAATAAAGAATCGAAAAGAATGACAGTCACACACAACACAGGATGTGCGTGGTTAGACAAGAAGGCCTATGACCATAGTAGTTCTCTCTGTATATTATTTCTCTTTACTCCGGGGAGTGTTTTACAGAAAACAATATGTGCCCTTTACCCCGGGCGAAGGGTTTGTTATATACATGTTATTTCGGAGAGTGGAGGAGTGGGACTCCCCCACGTTAGCCCACAATCCCTAGAATATCTCTGAAGATAGATTTTAGGAACTGACTGGGTCAAAACTGAATTAGTTGAGGCGCGAGGCCTTTAGACTTTAGGCCGTATTGGATTGGGCTCCATGTCTAGGCTAAAGTGATAAATTGAGGTACCCACAGTTGCCCCTAAAATTTTTGGGTCACAATTTGGGCTCAATAATTTTAAATGATTATTCTTAATGGCATTTCCATGATTCGCACCACACTTTTGAACTGAAGTGCCCTTTCTCGAACTGACTTAGGCGGCAGATTGCCTCGTTTCTGGTGCATTATGAATAGCAAGGTTTAAATCATTTTAGAAAGGTCATTCCATGAATCGTCTCTTTCATATCTCTTCGCATCCTCTTAATTTCTCCAAGCTTTCACTGTAGCTCTTTGTACTCTCAGGTCTCGTCTTCCATTTTCAAGTTTTTTCCACATCTTCTCGTCATCCCTGCTCATGACTTCGCCTTGTCTCAAGATGACTCCTACATCGTAAGTTCTTCTTACTTCTTCTTTTTGTATTTTGTTGGAATTTCTTCATATCCGCTACTAGGGTTTTTATTTTTCGATGTCGAAAATAGGCAATATCGATAACTGAATTTAGGAAATACTATAACATTCCAAACAGGGCGGACATTGAATGTGCCCCAGTCCCTCGTAATATTAGAGAAGTTAAGGATGGTCACTAGATTCATGTTCTCTTGTTCTCCCGGGGGGGCTTACTTTTCCCCCAAGTAATTTGTTTTTGCACTTTTTTGGTTACTTCAATATAGTTCCTGCACAATGCTCACTCAATGTCTAGAAAATTGTCAATGGTGTGCATAGAATAAATCATCTCTACGGAACCAATCAAGGTCTTGCTGAAATCTTCTTCTGTTATTATTTTTCTCGAACAGGCTCTGGTCTTCTGTACCTCAAGGCTAGGAGTCCTGATAGGGTATTGTTAGTAAATCTACCTTATTCCCATAAGGACTACTGGTATGAGGGTTTTATTACTGGGAATTGGCAGTTCCCTCCCCATACTGAAGGGTCGAGGTCTGGGAGATTTGTGATTCCCTTTTATGGGGAGGAATACAAAGTTAGGCTTAGTTCTTTTTTTCCCGTTGATCCTATGTTTATGTATGGTTTTTCTCATATCATTCTCTTTTTCTTTTTCAGCGAAGACAAAGAACTCGAAGCCTGCTCTTAGCGACATCCGAGCTGCTGAGCTAGTGAAAGCCTGGAAAATTAAGGAACTCTTGGCTGACGATGATCATCCTCGATCAATGGCGTTCCTTCTAGAGTACAATAACGTTGGGTCCAGTTTCATTACGAGGACTATGGATAGCATACCGAATCTAGACATCACTGAAGAGGTTGCCTCCGATCCTATCCAATTGTACGAGGAGTAAATAAGCTCTAGTGAGGAGAGCGAGGGTGCTAACAGGGGCGGTACTGAGGGCAATTCCAGTGAGGAGAGATTTGGTAGTAAAGAATCTTCCAACTCGGAAGAGGGTTTAAAAGTTCAAGAGTCTTCATGGGATTCAAGACGTTATAGCGAAGAAGACATGGCTCCTCCCAAGAAGAATTTGATTCGAGATGATGATGATGATTATGTGCTTCTCACTCACTGATTAAAGAAGCAGAAGTATAACTGTGGGGATATTGCTACTGGTTCTCAGTCTGCTACCCATGAGCAGGAGAAGAAGAGGAAGGAGGAGGAGCTATTGAGAGAGAGGGAGAGAAAGAAGGAGGAGGAGAAGAAGAAGGTGTAGGAGAGAAAGAGAGCAGAGAAGGAGAGGAAAGAGAGGGAAGAGGAGATAGGAGGTAAGGACAAAGGTGGGGTAAGATTTGGTGCCCGTATCTGCTGTTCCTAAGGGGGCCTCTGTTTCCCTTTTTCCTTAGTTGGCTCCTGCATTGCTCGAAAGAGCAATTTTGCCTACTGACTGACCAGTTAGCCTTGAAAGCGAGTCAGAGTCTAGCCTTGGTAAGTTTGCTTTTACTTCTCTATTCTAATAATATTCTGGTCAATACTTCTCTTGCTGACATTTATCTTTTCTGTAGTTTGTTACCAATTTTGCTATCCTCTATCACAGCCATGATGAGCTGGTGAGGAGGAACATCGAGATAGAAAAGAAGAATGACGAGTTGGAGGCCAGTTTGAAGACTTCCACTGCTGCCCAAAAGTCTCACGATCTTGCCCTTACTGAAGCCAATCAAGCGAAGGGGGCAGCGACCAAGGAGCTCGAGGAGTTGAGGCAGTCCTACGACCTGGTCTGCTCGAGCAAGCTGGCCGTGGTGGAGGAAAACAAGGTGCTAACGAGAAAGGTGAAGAAGTTGGAATTTGGGGCTGCCACCCTTAAGGAAATCTCATACAACGCGGGATGGTCCACTGCATATGAGGATGCTAATGTTCAGATTGGCTATATCAACTGTCTGAACTTCAAAAAGGGTAGGGACAAGGCTCTCTTGGCTACCGGGGTAGATATCGACTCCCCACTCTTCGACGAGCACAATTTTGGCCCTAAGTTTGTTGTGGATGAGGCACTAGCTCCTGCTATCGATGAAGTTGTTCCTATTGTCCAGACTACCGCTGCCGAAGTGACCCTTAACCAGAGAATGACGACTGCTCTGTCTGAGGGAGATGCACCTGGAGCCGCTGCAAACAAGGGGAAGCAACAACCGACCTCAAAGCAGACTGAGGTAGCAATTCAGTCCTTCTTAGGGAACGCTTTGTATTTTTTACTTTTGTTGTTCCTTCCCTTTGATGTACTGTGAATCCTTTCTTAATGAAATAAAGTTTGTTCCCTTCTATGTACTGATCTCATTCTTTAATGCTTATATGGTCTGTAGTTGACTGATGTTGATGAGTATATACGTGCTTCTTCTCAACTAGGAAGGATTCTTGGTCCTAATAATAGTAACCAAGTTCGCCAAGCCTTTATAAGGATTTGAAAATCCCTTAGGTCGAGGAACCAAAGTTTTAAAGACCAGTCGGAGCTTGTTGCCAACCTGAAGGATAGGCTTATGGAGATGGAAGAGGTTTGTGCTTCCATTCAAGAGGAAGTGAATGCTCTAAGAGCTACACTTTTGGATGGATCCGATATCAATCAGGTCGGAGAAGTTCTTCAATAAGAGAATGAAGCTCTGAGGAGGGATGTGTCACGACATAGAGAGCATACGCCGAGCATTGCCCCTCAAGTTTTGTAAGTTTCCTCTTCATCGACTAGTCCACAAGCTGGTACAGATGATAGGGGTTCAACTAGGGAGATTAATGAGCTTTGAGGAGATATTCATCGAGCATACGTGATAGCTGCCCGGCTCCAAAGAGATGTTACCCTGCCGAGGCATCTATTCAAGAAAGGTCCTCGACGAGTGTGGGCTGATGGTTATGATCAGGGTTGTACAGATGCTCCGACGAGGTTGGGAGAGGTCGAAGAGCTATCCTTTATTAGGGGATGGTTGAATGCTCTCAGGGAGCTGAAGGTCCCCAAGAACCTAATACTCTGGCATCGTCATGAGATCTCCCCTTCGACTCTGATGCCTAATCCTTTCAAGAGGGATGGCCAGTGGGTCCACATAGATGCTATCCACAGGCAGTTACTAGAGACAGATGTAAATGAAGTCGAGGAGGAGTTAGCTCCTCACCTAGACGATGGCCGAAGAGCACAAGTAGCTGATTATCTTGCTCGGAGGCCTCATCCTCATTAGGATCTATTTAATTCAACTAATGTTACTCTTTGTAAATGCAATGAAGTAATAAAATAATTATGTTTTGCGCGATTTGTCAACTAAACATGTGTTGTATATTGTCCACTTCATTGATTTATTATTTGATTATCTTGGGCTTTTCTTAGCCGACTAGAGTTGTTTTATTACGTGAGTATCCTCCCAGTCTAGTATGCTTATAAGATACCATTCTGCTCCACTTTAACTTTTAGATCATGTCGTCACACTCCCTTAGGCCTAAGTCTGGCAAGGGCGAGGACACACCTGGTGTTGGATGTTCCATCCGAGCAGGTTTTTTGAGCCAAACATTGTTTGGCGACCAATTTCGAGTTGGCCGAGCTTCCTAAGGGTCTCCTATAGGGGTTCATATATTTCCAAGGGAAATGCTAAGAGGTTGTTTATGTTAAACGACGAGAAGCCGAGGAGGGTAAAACCCTACTTATATGTGTTAAGAGGGGAGACTGTCACTTGGAAAAGGTGCAAAAGTTATAAACTTTCTGAAAAAGAAATCAACACTTCATAGAATGCCACTACCAAACCATCCTTTATTAATCAGAAAATAATTGCAAATTTCGACGTTGTAATAAAAGATTAAAATAGAAAACTAGAAGTAGAATTTCTTTAAATTGGCTGCGTTCCAAGATCGAGGTATCTCCCTGCCCTCTAGCGTTTCTAAGTGATAGGCTCCTTGCAGGTTATCCTTTATCACCTTGAATGGTCCCTCCCAGTTTGGTCCTAGTTTGCCATCTGATCGTTTTACTGCGCTGCCAAGAACTTTCCTTAGGACGTAGTCCCCAACTTGGAATGCTCTTGGATTGACCTTCTTATTGTAGTGCTTTGCTAGCTGTTGCTGGTAGCCTACTAGTTTCACTAGAGCCAGCTCTCTGCATTCCTCAGCTAGGCCAAGTTAAGCGAGTAATGCTGCATCATTTTAGCCTTGGTCGACCAGAGTGGACCTCATGGTGGGGAGGCCAGCTTACAAGGGGATGATTTCCTCCATACCATATGTCAGTGTGAATGTGGTTTCCTCGATTGCTCGTCGTGGGGTAGTGCGATAGGCCCATAGGAAGTGTGGTAGCTCGCTTACCCATGCCCATTTGGCTCTCTCTAGATGCTTCTTCAATCCATCAATCACTATTTTGTTAGAGGCTTCAGCTTTTCCGTTGCTCAAGGGGTATGCCATCGAGCTGAAATGGTGCATGATTCTGTGGTCATTGCAGAATCCCTAGAAGAGGCCACTCTTAAACTGGGTTCCGTTGGAAGTGATGATGGTCTTTGGGATCCCAAAGCAGGTGATAATGTTCTTCCATACAAACCTTATCATATTCGTGTCTCCGATGTTTTCCAGTGGCTCTGCCTCTATCCATTTGGTGAAGTAGTCTGTTGTGACCAACAAATACTTGCGATTATGGGCAGCGGTAGGGAGAGGGACCACGATGTCCATTCCCCATTGAGCGAAAGTCCAGGGGATGGTAAGTGATTTTAGGTCGCTGGCAGGCTGGTGAACCATAGGAGTATGTAGTTGACATTTCTCGCACTTGCGAGCATATATCGCAGAATCCTTTTGCATGTATGGCCACCAGTAGCCTTCCTTAGTTGCTCGGAAGGCAAGCGACCTGACCCCAATATGACTTCCATAGATTACCTCATGGAGCTTGTGGAGAACTTTCTCGACGTCCTTTGCGTGAATGCATTGGAGGAAAGGACCGATGAAAGACCTCTTATACATTTTGCCTTCAGAAGATAAGTGAAAGCGAGCAACTTTGACTCTTATCTGATGTGAGACCTTTTTATCGTCTAGTAGGGCAACATCTTTCAAATAATCCCTCAAGGGGTCCATCCAACTGGGGGCTGGTTCAATCTAAAGAATATGACCTACATTTTGCTACTTCTCGCTCTGGTTAATGCTCGACTGGGTGAGGAAGTCGATCGGAATTGTTCTCTTCAAGTCAGTATTGATCGCTGAGATTATGGAAGTTAGGGCGTCAGCATGATTATTTTTTCCTCTAGGAAACTATTAAACGCTGACCTGTTCAAAGTTAGACATTAACTTTTTCACAGTGGAGAGGTAGGCCTCCACTCTTTCATCCCTCGCGCTGAAGTCTCCATTTATCTGATTAGAGATCAGTTATGAGGTCCCCGAACACTTGAAGTGGTTTTGCGCCTAATGCCTATGCCTTCTGCAGGCCTGATATTAATGCTTCATACTCTTATTCGTTGTTGGAGGCTTCAAATCCAATCCTGATTCCTTGCTCGAGGATTGTATCTTCTGGGGTGACCAGTATAATGCCCACTCCGGCCCCTTTGGAGTTGGAGGCTCCGTCAACGAACAGTAGCCAAACACCTTGCACTGAACGAGTTGAAGTTGATTGTAAGGATATGCTCCTGTGAATTCTGCGATGAAGTCGGCGAGGACCTGTCCCTTGATTGCATTCCTTAGCTAAAATTGGATGTCAAATCTCCTGAGCTCGACTGACCACTTGGATAGTCTACCGTACATATCTGCTTTTCGTAGGACTTCTTTAAGTGGGTGAGATGTAAGGACGATGATAGAGTGTGCTTTGAAGTAGTGCTTCAGTATCCTCGAAGCTACTACTAGTGAAAAAGAGATATTTTCCAGTGGTAGGTATCACTGTTCGACGTCCAAGAGGGTCTTGCTCGCGTAGTAGACTAGGTGCTGGATTCCCGTTCTTTCGCATACCAGTGCAGAACTGATAGCGTGGCTAGAAACTGCAAGGTATAGGTACAGGGAATCTTTTTATTGAGGTATTACGAGCAATTGTGGTGTGCTGAGATAAGCTTTGAGCTCCTCTAATGCTTTTGAGCAATCCTGATTCCACTTCACAGTTTTTCTTTTCTTCAATAGCTGAAAGAATGGTTGGCACTTCTCGGATGACTTCTAGATGAACCGATTCAAGGCGGTGATCATGCCTGTGAGCTTATATACGTCTCTTATCGTGCGGGGGGATGCACTCTATTGATTGTGTCAATCTGGTTTGGGTTGTCTTCAATGCCTCTCTCGCTAACCAAGTACCCGAGAAATTTTCCTGATTGGACACCGAAGGAACACTTACTTGCGTTGAGCTTCATTTGGTATTTCCTAATGATTTCAAAGGTCCTTGATAGGTCTGAGAGGTGGTATTCTTTATGCCTGCTCTTAAGGAGCATATCATCGATGTAGACCTCCATGGTATCTCCCATTTGGTCTTTAAAGATTTTGGTGAACAGCTGCTGGTAGGTTGCCCCTGCATTTTTTAGCCCAAAGGGAATAACTTTGTAACAAATAATCCGACAGTGGTGATGAACGCTGTCTTGTCTTGATCTAGTACGTATAGAGGAATCTGGTGGTACCCGAAGTATGCGTCCAAGAAACTCATTCTTTCATGAGCTGTTGTGGCATCCACCAACTGGTTGATCTTCGGGAGAGGGAAACTGTCCTTAGGGCACGCCTTGTTAAGGTTAGCGAAGTCAATACAAACTCTCCATTTCCCATTTCTCTTTATAACCACTACTAGTTTGGATAACCATTTAGGTAATTGAACTTCCCGTATGGACCCTGCATCCAACAGCTTCTCCACTGCTCTCTCCACAACCCTGGCTTTCTCAAGTGCAGTTCACCGTGATTTTTGCGTGATTGGTTTGAAGGACGGGTCAACGTTCAATCGATGACAAACCACGCTGGGATCAATCCTGGGTAGCTCGTAGGGTTCCCACACGAAAATGTCCAAGTTGTTTAGCAAAAGTGGTGTTAATTTCTTCTTCCCTCGGTCTGTGAGAGAGGATCTAATCAAGAACATCCTGTCTTTATTGCTGCCCCCGACTGTGACCTCCTCCAGGTTCTCCATAACCCGCTCAGAGGGCAGGAGCCTGGTCTCCTCCATTCCAGGTCTTCTATATTTTAACTGCTATTTTGAAGGCATCGAACCTCCCTGTTGTTCATCCTTCTCCTTGGCTTACTCGACCTTCTTCTCTGACTTTGGACGGATGGCTGCTATGAAGCACTTTCTTGCCATCGCCTGATCTCTATGGATTTCAATTAATCCTCGCCCAGTCACATATTTGAGTTTCTCGTGGTAAGTGGAGGGGACGACCTTCATCGCATGTAGCCATCCTCTGCTAAGGATGGCCTGGTAGGGCGAGTCAAGGTCAACCACCAAAAACTCGATCATATTGGAGACGGTTCTTGCCCTTGCTGGTAGTACAATCTTTCCTAAAGGGATGGTCACTTTACTAGCGAAGCCGACAAGAGGGACAATGGCTTCATTCAAGTTGGCTACGCTTAAATTCAATTTTCTGAATAGATCGAGATACATTACTTCGGATGAGATACCCTAGTCGACGAGCAATTTATCGACGTCGTAGTTAGCTACCCTGAGTGTAATGATCAAGGCATCATGATGTGGGGTCCTTACTCCCACCAAATCTTCATCTGTGAATACAATGTGTTTGATGTAGTCGACATCATCTGCTCGACGACGCTTTCCTGCCCGTGTTTTAGCTGGATCGATTTTAAAAGCTTGCATTACTGCCATAAGCTTTTTAACTTCCATCTGAGCTGGATTTCCATAAATCTTCTTTAGGTTCGATTCCCCATGAATCACTGCAAACTCATGGACAACATCCTCCTCGAGCACATTATCGAGCCTTGTTTCTTCATTGGCAGCGACTTTCTCTGTCTTCTTCTCCACAAATTCGTTCAGGTGCCAAGTCTGGGCTAATTCTTCAAGGTGGGACTTTAGAGCTTTGCAGTGCTAAGTTTTGTGCCCTCCTTCCTTGTGAAAAGCGCATCTTAGCGTGTTGTTCCTATTTGAGGGATCTCCTGCCATCTTTTTGGGCCACTTAATGAATGGCTCGTCCTTAATCTTTGCTTGGATCTTGTAAATTGGTTCTTTAAATATAGTGTTCACTGCCTAAAATGCTTTTGAAGCATTGTTTTTATTCCCGCTCTTGGAGCTACCCTTGCCCCCATTCTTGCTCCCTTTCTTCTGGTTTCAGCTTTGTCGCTACCCTTGGTAATGAACTTAGCTCGACCATTCTCCCCTGCACTGAGGCAGGTCACATCCTCAACTTTGGAGTATTTCTCGATGCAAGCCGTTAGGTCATCAATGGTTGTGGCCTCCTTCTTAGTGAGGGATTGATGCTAAAGGAAAAAGTTGGGTAGGCCAATTTTAAAAGATGCCATATTGATCTGCTCTGAAGAGTCCTCGACTTCGTTCAACAACTCCCAATACCTTTTTGCATAGTCCCAGAGGCTCTCCTGGGGCATTTTCTTCATTATCAATAAGGCATCCATCCTCTTCGGATGGGAGCTGCTGGTAATAAAGCGATTTATGTAGAGTTCTACCAGGGATTCGAAGCTCCTGATGGATCTGTGAGGGAGTCTCTCGAACGACTTCTGGTCCACATCATGCAAGCTCAATTGAAATATTCAGCACATTAGGGCGTCCTTATGGTTCCAGAGGGTCATGGCCTGCCTGTACTGCCTAACATGGTCAATAGGATCAATTTTTCCATCATAGATTTTGAATCTAGGGATCGTAAACTTCTTGGGGTCTTCTTCTTCTTCTATATCCCTTGATAAAAGGGATTTTATCTGGGTCCTGAGAGCTCGCCTAGCTAGCTCTCTGATCGATTTGGCACCCCGATGTGCTGGGTGCTGTTCCATTTCTCTTCAGACCAAATTTCTTATGTCATCATTTCCTCGAGCTGGGCTCCTATAACGGCAAGCTGGTTGCTGTTTCTCGAGTAAGTCATCATCTGATCTATGTCCATCAAGCCTTTGAGATCCACGTTTAGGTATCCTTTCTCGGCTGCGAGATTTGATCTCTTAAGGGCTAGGAGTGCGGTATTGACGTTGCTTGGTACTACGATGAAGTTCTTTCTCCATTCTCTCCAATCTTCTTTTGAGACAAGCATTCTCAGCTTCTTGCGTGCGAGTGGCCTCCTGTTGTTCTTGGAGCCTAGCCTCATAGGCGTCGATTAGCCTGGAGACCTATATGGACCTGGCTGGCCCTTGGCTCTCCTACGAGGCTTGCCGTTCTGGGCGACCCCTAGGATTTGAACGTCGAACTTTAGATCTGATCCTACGAGGGGCAGACTGCTCTTGAATATCCCCTTCTTGAGGGGCATTGCTGCTGTGACTAGACATTCCAAATTCTTTTTTGGTGAAGGATTTCTTAAAGGAAAACAAAACGCTTCCCACAGACGACGCCAATTATGGTGACAAATAAGTTCAGCACAAAATAACAAATAAAAGCAATCACCAGATTAAATAAAGAATCGAAAAGAATGAAAGTCACACACAACACAGGATGTACGTGGTTCGGTAAGAAGGCCTACGTCCACGGTGGTGTTCTCTGTATATTATTTTTCTTTACTCCGGGGAGTGTTTTATAGAAAATGATATGTGCCCTTTGCCCCAGGCGAAGGGTTTGTTATATACATGTTATTTCAGAGAGTGGAGGAGTGGGACTCCCCCACGTGAGCCCATAATCCCTAGAATATCTCTGAAGAGAGATTTTAGGAACTGACTGGGTCAAAACTGAATTGGTTGAGGTGCGGGGCCTTTAGATTTTGGGCCGTGTTTGATTGGGCTCCATGTCTGTGCCAAAGTGACAAATCGAGGTACCCACAATGGTGATTTTGTAAATGAACAATTCTTAATTTATTTTTATAAGGAGAATAAAAAAAAACATAACTGCATTCAAATCAATGATGATGAGACTGTTGTTATTAATCTCGATCTAAGTAGCCATTAGCGCGAGATAAGGATAGGGTCCACCCTTAACAAGCATAAGTGTGTGCAATTTGAGGAACATTTGAAAGAATTCGTAAACGTCTTTGCATGGTACTATGATGACATGCGCGACATTGACCCAGAAATATCTTAGCATTAGATCTCAAAATTCTCAGAATAAAAGTCAATCAAATAAAAGTTAAGAAAACTCCGTTATGAATGGCCGCTCAAAGTCAAAGAGGAAGTGGTCAAGCAATTGAACATGGGTTCCATTCGCCCAGTTAAATATCTTACATGGCTCGCCAACATTATCCCCGTGTCAAAATCAGGTGGAAAAGTTTACATGTGCGTTGACTAATGGTATTTGAATAAATTATCCCCAAAGGATTAATACCCATTACCCAACATCGACATGATCGTGGATAACACAGCTAGCCACACCCTCAAAACATTTGTTGATGGATTCACTGGATATAACCAGATCATGATGCACCATGACCATTAGGAGAAAATTGCCTTCATCAACCCATGGGGAACCCTCTGATATACTGTCATTCTATTTGGACACAAGAATCCCGGGACTACCTACTAAAGGGCTGACACAACCATCCTGTACGACCTTATTCACATGAGGTTGAAGTCTACGTATACCACATGATCAATAAATTTAAGACTCGGGAAGGTCATATTCCGTCCCTTCAAAAGTTCTTCGAATGACTACGACAATACCAGATGCATCTAAATCCATAAAAATGTGTTTTCAGCATGAGTAAAAGAAAAATCTTGGGATTCATGGTCAGCGAGAAGGGAATCAAAGCAGACCCTTGCAAGATGAAATCCATACTTGAGATTCCACCACCAGTGATGGAGAAGGAAGTCCGAGGAATCTTGGGTAAACTATAATACAACTGACTTCTATTTGTGTACCCATAAGGCCTGCCAAAAAGCCTTTGATCAAATCAAATGACACCTCAACCGACCTCTGGTGCTTATGCATTCGCAACTATGTCTCCCCCTCCTCCTATACTTGACCATAACGGACCCAATACATTGAAGAATCCCACACGAAAAGATCCATTTATTATGCCTGTCAGAAACTGGCTGGGTATGAAGTCAACTACACTGCTTTGGAGAAAGCATGTGTCGCCCTGGTCTGGGTCACACAGAAGTTATGATACAACATTCTTTCCTTCACCATCAGACTATAATCCCATATGGATCCCATCAAATATCTACTAGAAACCCCCGTTCTGTCCATCCGAATGGCCCATTAGTTGATGTTACTTTCGATATTATGCATATCACACAAAAAGCTATGAAAGGGAGATTCATCTCTGACTACCTTGCTAATTACCCAATGGAAATAATCTATGTGTGGGTCTCTGGAATTTCCAGATGAAAACATTCTCTGAACCTCTAAAGGAGAACTTAGATGTGAAATCTTCTTTGATGGAGTTGCCAATAAGAAAGGATACGACATTGTGATACTCTTAATCACCCCAGATGACTCTCACACCCCTATTGCCATCAAACTAGACTTCCCTTGCATCAGCAACATGATTTAGTTTTAGGAATGCATTGTTGGACTCAAAATCTCCCTTAAGAAAGGAATCTGACACCTAGACATCTTCAAAGAATTTGCCCTCATCGTCGACAAAATTGTCAGAAAATGGAAAGTAAAAAATGAGAAATTCCTACCCTTTCATGACCACCTAGAAGAGCTGGCCTCCCAGTTCAAAGATGCCACCTTCCACTACCTACCTCATGCAAAGAACAACCTAGCTGATGCCCTTACTACCCTGTCCTCCATAGTCAACTTTCTTAAGGGAATAATAATAGCCCTTGTCATGGTTCAAAAATAACCTAGGCCCACCCACTTCTACCATATTGAACTCACCACTAAGGAAGATTCTGATATGGTCAAGTTATTATACTACAAAAATTTGTTCCTCCTAAAATATAGTAGGTATCCCCAAGACGCCGATAAGAAAGACCATTCAATCCTTTATAAAATTGCTGCCCAGTACATCTTCTACGACAAAGCACTGTTCAAGAGAAACTTTGATGGAACCCATTTGCACTGCATAGCAGGGGATGATGTTGAAGAAATGATGCAAAAGATCCATAATGGGGAATATAGACCCCACATTAACGATCATATGCTTGTTAAGAAGATCATCCGTCAAGGGTACTATTAGACCACCATAGTTCAAGATTAAATTGCCTATGCTCGAAGATGCCTCAAATACTGGCAGCTTGCTAATATCCAACACTTGTCAACTCGAAAAATATAAAACATGACCTCTACCGAGACTTTCCACACCCGAGACATTAACGTCATAAGGAATTTACTCCCAAAGATTCAAACGGTCACGAATTCATCTTGGTCATCGTTAATTACTTCACTAAATGGGTCGAAGCCGAGTCATACTCAGTGATGAATGTCAAGAAAGTGGCCAAGTTCATATAAAAGAATATCATCCGTTGATACAAAGTTCTCCATGGTTGGTTATTTAATAATGGATCCCACTTCAAAGTCGAGGTCACGGAACTAGTCGATGAGTGTGGGATTCAGAGACAGAAGTCTTCCCTTTGTCGACCCGAAACTAATGGTAGTGTCAAAGCCCCCAATAATAGCCTCAAAATCATAATTAGCAAGATGATTGAGAGTTGCATAGATTGGGCTGATCAGATCCCTTAGTCCTTTTGGGACTATCGCACTTCAATCAGAATGCCTACTAGGGCTACCCCATACTCTCTAGTGTATGTCATGTAAGCTATCCTTCCCGTTGAGCTAGAAATACCTTCTCTTAGCGTCATGCTTAAGAGGAATGTTAGCGAAGAAGAATGGCATCAGAGCTTCTTGAATGAACTGTCAATCTTGGATCAAAAGTGACTTAAGGATTTATACCATATTCATGGGTATCATCTCCAGATAGAGTAACCATTCAACTGAAAATTCAAGGACTGCGGTGTCCAGAAAGGAGACCTTTCCCTTAAAGAAATCATACAACTCGTTTGGGACCCCATAAGGAAATTCAAATCGAATTGGAAGGGGCCTTACAATGTGAAGAAAATTCTTTCATGCGACATCACTATGCTCACAGACCTTGACGGAGAAGAGATGGCGCATCCAGTCAACCTAGGCCATCTCATGAAATTTTACCCTTTGTCTAAAATCTCAGCGCGCTACAACTCTTCTCACCCCTCTTCTATTCTAAAAAAATAAAAGCAATCTTCATTTACCCTACCCAAAACTACGTGGGACCTGATCATCTCAAAAACATTTTCTTTTCAAAAATGAAACTCGTTAAATTTTTCAAAACCTCTAGATGTACGTAGGCATCCCATATTCCATACATGGTCCGATCCCCTTATTTTTTGAAAAATTCTATTCTTTTCTAACCTCTGAGAACGGAGGTTCAATTTATCATTTACAAGAACAAAAGGATAATGTATGCCTTAGTGATTGTTACAAATATTTTAAATGCAAAACTCATCAAGAGGCACAACAAAATATGATTAAAATCAAATTTTATGTATCATTAAGGAATACGACGATGTTACATGAAGTATTTGTGAATGGAGTTAGACATACCACCTCTTCTAGTTACTAAACCATCCTTAAACAAACCAAACCCTTATAAAGCTACACAAAAGTTATTCCAATATCTAAAATTACAAAACACCCAAAATTACCCTAGCTTCACAAAAAAGTCACCCAAGCATCACAAAACATTACCTTCAACTGCCTGGCAACCCCTCTTCATCATCATTTTTGGACCCCAAAAGTCCCCAAGTATCCCCCTCCTAGTTAACACTCCGTATACATTCCATGGAGCGGTACGCTTTGACAAACCTAGACAAAACCAAAACACCTTCCTCCATGGTGTTTAAGGCAACAAATCACTTTTGATCGGTCTCTTCCAACATGACGTTCTTTACTACCCAGTTCCACAACCATTTCAGGTACTCCCTAGACACATGTTAGGTCCCTCCTACATATTGTGACAGACGGGTAGACGATCGAAAATGCTTCCACAAGGAGCCTAGCATCATCCACAATGATTTATGTCCTCAATCGAGAAGAAGTTCATTAAGATAAGGGTAAAAATTAGTTCCCACCCGACTTGACGTAGAAGTCGCCGGGAAAAATAGAAGGAAGCCTTGCAAAGGCCAACCAAACGCAAGTACCGATACTCTACAAGATGCAAAACAAGATGCAAGTCTCCCCACCATGACATTGACCAATGAAGACACTCGGCTCTGTTATCCACAAACCAGTTGAACCAGTTCTCTATAGATGGGCCAAAACTGAAGAAAGGACGAATGAAGAAATTTGGCACACCCATCAAGGGATACTTAGGAGGGACAGCCAGATAAAACCCCTCTATAAGAAACATGAAAAACATTCCCGAACACCCCCTCAGAAAGTCAAAGCGACCCTATTTTCAAGCATCTAGACCGTTCAGGGTCTCAGCTAGTGTGGTGACAATTAAACTCAACACAAATTAACAAGCAAAGGCAATCACCAGAATACGTAAAGAATTTAAAGGAATGACAATCACACACAACATAAAGATATACATGGTTCGGTAAGAAAGCCTACGTCTATGGTGGTGCTTTCAGTATTTTATTTCTCTTTACTCTGGGGAGTGTTTACAGAAAAGAATCCATGCCTTTTGCCTCGGGCTGTGAGTTTATTATATACATGATGTTTTTCGGAGAGTGGGGGTGTTGGACTCCCCCTCGTTGGCCTATAATCCCAAGAATATCTCCTTAAGAGATTTTAGGAATTGAATAAGTCACAACAGAATTAGTAGATGCGCGGAGCCTCTAGACTTTAGGTCGTGTTTAATCTGGCTACTTGTCTGGGCCAAAGTGACAAATCGAGGTACCCAGGATTTCCCCTAAAATTTTTGGGTCACAATTTGGGCTCAATAATTTTAAATGATTTGCCTTAATGGCACTTTTGTGAATCATGCAAAACTCTTGGGATTGAAGCGCCCTTCCTGAATTGATTTAGGCGGCAGAATGCCTCGTTACCAGTGCGTTATGATTAGAAAGGTTTAAATCATCTTGGAGTGGACATTCCCTGAACGTCGCTACAAACTTCTTCACTTTCTCTAAATTTCTCCAAGCTTTCACTGTATCTCTCTTATTGTTAGGTCTCGTCTTCCATCTTCAAGATTCTTTCTCATCTTCTCATCGTCCTTTCTTGTGACTTTGCCTCGTCCCAAGCTAACTCTTACTTCGTAAGTTCTTCTCACTTCTTCTTTTTCCTTTTTCTGTTGGAATTTCTTCATATCTGCTACTAGGGATTTTCTTTTCTGATGACAAAAATAGGTAATAGGTCGATAACTGAATTTAGTAAATACTATAACATTCCAAACTGGGTGGACATTGAATACGCCCATGCTCTCGTAATGTCAGAGACGTTGAGGACGGTCACTAGATTCATGTTCTCTTGTTATCCCAGGGGGTCTTACTTTTCCCCTAAATAATTTTTTTTTGCATTTTTTTGGTTACTTCAATATAGTTCCTGCACAGTGCTCGCCCAATATTTGGAAAATTGTCAATGGTGTGCATAGAATTAATCAGCTCTATGGAACTAATCTAGGGCTTACTAAAATCTTATTCTGCTACTCTTTTTCTCAAACAAGCTCTGGTCTTCTTTACCTCAAGGCTAGGAGTCCTGATCTACCTGATTCCCACAAGGACTACTGGTATGAGTGTTTTATTGCCAAAAATTGGCAGTTCCCTCCCCATACTGAAGGGTCGATGTCTGGGAGATTTATGATTCCCTTTTATTGGGTGGAATACATAGGTAGGCATAGTTCTTGTCTGCTCGTTGATCCTCTGTTTGTATATGGGTTTTCTCATATCTTTTTCTCTTTCTTTTTCCAGTGAAGACGAAGAACTTAGAACCAGATCTTCGCGAGATTCGGGCTTCCGAACTGATTAAAGCCTGGAAAATTAGGGAACTTTTAGCTGACGGTGAGCATCCTCGATCAATGACGTTCCATCTGGAATACAAGAATGTTGGATCCAGTATTATTGGGCGACCTGTAGATAGCATTCCTGAGCTAGACATCTCAGAAGAGGTTGCTATTGACCCAATCCAATTGGAGGAGGAGGAGAGTAGCTCTAGTGAGGAGAGAGTGCTAACTGGGGCGGTGCTGAAGGTAATTCCAGTGATAAGAGCTCTGGTAGTGAAGAATCTTCCAGCCCGAAAGAGGGTTCAGAGGTTCAGGAGTCTTCGTGTGAATCAAGTAGCTCCAGCGAGGAAGACATGACTCCTCCTAGGAATAATTTGATCCTAGATGATGATAAAGATGATACACTTCTCTCTCACTGGTTTAAGAAGCACAAATCTAGCAGTGGCGATGTTGCCACTGGTTCTCAGTCTGCTACCCATGAGCAGGAGAAGAAGAAGGAGGACGAGATGGTGAGAGAGAGAGAGAGGAAAAAGGAAGATGAGAAGAAAAATGTGGAAGAGAGGAAGAGAGTTGAAAATGAGAGGAAAGAGAGAGGAAAAGAAACAAGGAGACAGGAGGTGAGGACAAAGGTGGGGCACTCGTTGGTGCTCGTGTCCGTTTTGCCTGGGGGGCTTCTGTTTCCCTCTCCCCTCAGTTGGCTCCTGTAGTGCTCGAAAGAGCAGTTTTGCCGACTGGTCGTCAGAAGGCGATGGGAACTGACCAGTTATCCCTGTAAGCGAGTCAGAGGCTAACCTTAGTAAGTCTGCCTTTCCTTTTCTATTCTTAAAATATTATGTTTAATACTTCTCTTGCTAACATTTCTCTTCTCTACAGCTTGTGACTAATTTCGCTGTCCTCTACCGCATTCGCGACGAGCTGGTGAGGAGGGATGCCAAGCTGGAAACAAAAAATGCCAAGCTGGAGGCCAGCTTGAAGACTACCAATGCTGCACAAAAGTCTTCTGATCTTACCCTGACTGAAGCCAATCGAGCAAAGGAGGCTATGACGAAGGAGCTCGAGCAGTTGAGGCAGTCCTACGACTTGGTCTGTATGAGAAAGCTGGCTGTGGGGGAGTAGAACAAGGTGATCGTGAGAAAGGTGAAAAAGGTGGAATTCGAGGCTGCCACCCTTAATGAGAGCACGTACAACACCGGATGGGCTTCTACGTACGAGGATATTGATGTTCAGATTGGCTACATTAGCCGCCTCAATTTTAAGAAGGGTTAAAAGAAGGCTCTGCTGGCGGCCGAGGTGGATATCGACTCCCCACTCTTTGCCGAGCACGATACTGGCCCTAAGCCTGTTATGGATGAGGCACCTCCTCCTACTACCGATGAAGGTGTTCCTACTATCCAGACCGCTCTTGCTGGTACTCTTTCTGACCAGGGGTCAGTGACCTCTCCGTTTGAGGGAGGCGTTCCTGCCGCCGTAGACAAGAGAAAACAACTAACGATCTCGGAGAAAACCGAGGTTGCCATCTAGCCTCATTTAGGCAACCCTTTGTATTTTTCACTTTTACTATTTTTTCCTTTTGATGATGTACAATGAACCCTTTCTTAATGAAATGAAATTATGTTCCCTTCTGCGTACTGATTTATTTATTCTTCAATGCTCATATGGTCTGTACCTGATTGACGTTGATGAGTATATACATGCTACTTCTCAACTAAGAAGGATTCTTGGACCTAATGCTAGTAATCAAGTTTGCCAAGCCTTTGTAAGGATTTGCAAGTCCCTTAGGTCGAGGAACCAGATATTTAAAGACCAGTCGGAGCTTATTGCCAAACTGAAAGATAGGCTTCAGGAGATGGAATAGGTTGGCTCTTCCATTCAAGAGGAAGTGAATGCTCTGAGGGCTAAACTTATGGAATCCTCCAAGATCAATCAAGTTGGAAATGTTCTTTAACAAGAGTATAACGCTCTGAGGAGAGAGGTTTTGTGACTTAGAGAGCATGTGCCGAGCATTACCCCTCATGTTTTGCGGGTTTCCTCTTCATCGGCTGCTCTGCGAGCTGGTACCGATGATAGGGGTTCAACTAAGGAGATTAACGAGCTTCGAGGAGATGTTCACCGGGAATACATTATAGTTATCGGTCTCCAAAGAGATGTTACCCTGCTGAGGCATCTGTTCAAGAAAGGTCCTCGACGAGTGTGGGTTGACGGTTATGATCAGGGTTGGACCAATGCTCCGATGAGGTTGGTAAAGGTTAAAGATCTATCCTTTATTAGGGGATGGTTGAATGCTCTCAGGGAGCTGAAGGACCCTAGGAACTCAGTACTCTGGTATCTTCATGAGATCTCCCCTTCAATTTTGATGCCTAACCCCTTCAGGAGGGATGATCAGTGGGTCCCATAGATGTTATCCCCAGGCATCTACTGGAGCCAGATGCAAATGAAGTCGAGGAGGAGTTAGCTCCTCACCCAGACGATGGCCGAAGAGCACAAGTAGCTGATTATCTTGCTTGGAGGCCTAATCCTTATTAGGATTTATTTAATTCAACCAATGTAACTCTTTGTAAATGGAATGAAGTAATAAAATAATTATGTTTTGCGCGATTTATCGACTAAACATGTGTTGTATATTACCCACTTCATTGATTTCTTGTTTTATTATCTTGGGCTTTTCTTAGCCGACTAGAGTTGTTTTATTGCGTGAGTATCCTCCCAGTCCATTATGCTTATAAGATACCATTCTTCCCTACTTTACCTTTTAGGTCATGTCCTCACTCTCCCTTAGGCCTAAATGTGGCAATGGCGAGGACACACCTGGTGTTGGATGTTCTATCCAAGCAGGTTTTGCCTAAGTGTTCCCTGTAGTGCTTCATATATTACCAGGGGAAATGCTAAGAGGTTGTTCGTGTTAAATGACGAGAACCTGAGGAGGGTAATACCCTGCTTCTATGTGTTAAGAGGGGAGACTGTCACTTGGAAAAGGTGCACAAGTTATAAAGTTTCTGAAAAAAATCAACACTTCATAGAATGCCACTGCCAAACGATCGTTTATTAATCTGAAAAGAATTACAAATTTTGAAACATAAAACTAGAAGTAGAATTTCTTTAAATTGACTGCGTTCCAAGCTCGAGGTATCTCCCTTCCCTCCAGCATTTCTAAGTGATAGGCTCATTGCAGGTTGTCCCATATCACCTTGAATTGTCCCTCCCAGTTTGGTCCTAGCTTTCCATCTGATGGTTTTACTATGATGCCAAGAAATTTCCTTAGGACTTAGTCCCCAACCTAGAATGCTCTTGGATTGACCTTCTTGTTGTAGTGCTTTGTTAGCTGTTGCTGATAGCCTACTAGTTTCACTAGATCCAACTCTCTGCGCTCCTCTGCTAGGTCAAGTTCAGCGAGTAATACTGCATCGTTACGGCCTTGGTCGACCAGGGTGGGCCTCATAGTGGGGAGGCCATCTTTCAAGGGAATGATTTCCTCCATACCATATGTCAGTGCGAATGGGGTTTCCTCGATTGGTCGCCGTGGGGTAGTGCGATAAGCCCGTAGGATGTGTGGTACCTCGCTCACCCATGCCCATTTGGATCACTCCAAACGCTTTTTTAATCCATCAATCACTGTTTTATTGGAAGCTTGAGCTTGTTCATTGCTCTGGGAATATGCCACCGAACTGAAATGGTGCCTGATCCCATGGTCGTTACAGAAACCATGGAAGAGGCCACTTTCGAACTGGGTTTTTTTGTCAGTGATGATGGTCCTGGGGATCCCAAAGCGGGTGATAATGTTCTTCCATATGAACCTCATCATATCCGCATCTCTAATGTTCGCCAGCGGCTCTGCTTCTATCCATTTGGTGAAGTAATCTGTCGCGACCAACAAATACTTGCCATTATCGGCAGTGGTAGGAAGAGGGCCCACGATGCCCATTCCCTATTGAGTGAAAAAGGCCAGGGGCTAGTAAGTTGTTTTAGGTCACTGGCGGGTTGGTGAACCATAGGAGCGTGTAGTTGATATTTTTCGCACTTGCGAGCTTATATCCCAGAATTCTTCTGCATGTACCGCCACCAGTAGCCTTCCTTCATTGCTCAGAAAGCTAGCGACCTGCCCCTAATATGACTCCCACAGATTCCCTCATGGATCTCGTGCATAACTTGCTCGACGTCGTTTGGGTGTACGCATTGGAGGTAAGGACCGGTGAAAGATCTCTTATACGGTTTGCCTTCAGGAGATAAGTGAAAGCAAGCAACTTTGACTCTTACCTGATGAGCGGCCTTCTTATCATCTGGTAGGGCACCATCTTTCAAATAATCCGTTAGGGGGTCCATCCAACTAGGGGCTGGTTAATTCTGGAGAACATGACCTATGTATCATAGCTCATCGCTCTGGTTAATGCTCGGTTGGGCAAGGAAGTCGATCAAAATCGTTCTCTTCAAGTCAGAATTAATCGTTGAGCTTAAGGCCGCTAGGGCGTCAACATGACTGTTTTATCCTCTAAGAAACTATTGGACCCTGATTTATTCAAAGTTAGACATTAAATTCCTTATTGTGGTGAGGTAGGCTGCCATTCTCTTATCCCTCGCATTGAAGTCTCCACTTATCTGATTGGAGACCAGCTGTGACTTGCCGAACACCTGGAGTTGCTTTGCCCTCAATGCCCGTGCCTTCGGCAGGACTGCTATCAATGCTTCAAACTCTACTTTGTTATTAGAGGCTTAAAATCCAAGTCTGATTCCTTGCTCGAGGATTGTATCTTCTGGGGTAACCAGCACAATGCCCACTCTTGTCCTTTTGGAGTTGGAGGCTCCGTCAACGAACAGTCACCAAACACATTGCGCCGAGTGATCTTCCCTTTGACTAACGGGTTAAAGTTGGTCATGAGGATGTTCTCTTGTAAATTCTACGATGAAGTCGGCGAGGACCTATCCATTGATTGTATTCCTTGGCTGAAACTGGATGTCAAATCGCCCGAGCTCGACTGACCACTTTGATAGTCTGTCGGACAGATATGCTTTTTACAGGACTGCTTTAAGGGGGTGAGATGTAAGGATGATGATAGAGTGAGCTTCAAAGTAATGCTTCAATTTCCTCGAGGTAACCACTAGTATAAAAGCGAGCTTTTCCAGTGGTAGGTATTGTTGTTCGGCGTTCAAGAGAGTCTTGCTCGCGTAGTAGACTGGGTGCTGGATTCCTGTTCTTTCACATACCAGTGTAGAACTGATAGCGTGGCTGGAAACTGCGAGGTATTTGTACAGGGAATCATTCTCTTGAGGTATTACGATCAAGGGTGGTGTGCTGAGATAAGCTTTGAGCTCCTCTAATGCCTTCGAGCAATCCTGGTTCCATTCCACAGTTTTGGTTTTCTTCAATAAATGGAAGAACGACTGACACCTTTCGAATGACTTTGAGATGAATCAATTTAAGGCGACGAGCATGTTCGTGAGCTTCTGCATGTCTCTTATCGTGTGGGGGGATTCACCCTATTTATTGCGTCAATCTGGTCTGGGTTGGCTTCAATGCCTCTCTTGCTAACCCAGTACCCGAGAAATTTTCTTGACTGGACACCGAAGGAACACTTACATGCGTTGAGTTTCATTCGATATTTCCTGAGGATTTTGAAGGTCCTTAATAGGTCTGAGAGGTGGTCTTCTTTATGCCTGCTCTTAACCAGCATATCATCGATGTAGACCTCCATGGTACTTCCATTTGGTCCTTAAACATTTTGGTGACCAACTGCTGGTAGGTTGCTCCTGCATTTTTGAGCCCAAAGGGCATAACTTTGTAATAATACAATTCGACAGTGGTGATGAATGTTGTCTTGTCTTGATCTGGTTCGTGTGCAGAGGGATTTGGTGGTACCCGGAGTATGCGTTCAGGAAACTCATTCTTTCATGAGCTGCTGTGGCATCCACCAACTGGTCGATCTTCGGAAGAGGGAAATTATCTTTAGGACATGCTCTATTGAGGTCGGTGAAGTCAATACAGACTCCCTATTTTCCATTGCTTTTTGGGACCACTACTGGGTTGGACAACCACTTAGGGAATTGAACTTCCCGTATGGATCCTGCATCCGAAAGCTTTTTCACTTCCTTCTCTACAGCCTTGGCCTTCTCGGGTGCAATTCATCATGCCTTTTGCATGATTGTCTTAAAAGCTGGGTCAATGTACAATCGATGACAAACCACACCGGGATCAATTTTGAGAAGCTCATAGGGTTCCCACATAAAAACATCCATGTTATTCCGCAAGTATTGTCAGTTCTTTATTCTCTCGGTTTGTGAGGGAGGCGTTGATAAAGAACATCCTCTCTTTCTTGATGCCACCGGCTGCGACCTCCTCCAGGTTCTCAACGACCCGCTCAGAGGGGAGGAGCCTGGTCTCCTCCACCCCATGTCTTTCATATTTTAGCTGCTATTTGGAAGGTATTAAACCTTCCTGTTCTTCAACCTTCTCCTTGTCCTCCTCGATCTTTTTTTCCAGTTTTGGGCGGATGGCTGCTATAAAGCACTTTCTCACCATCGCTTGATCTCTGTGTATCTCCATCACTCCTCAGTCAGTCACATACTTGAGTTTCTGGTGGTAGGTGGAGGGGACGACCTTCATCGCATGTAGCCACCCTCTGCCAAGGATGGCCTGGTAGGGAGAGTCAATGTCGACCATCAAAAACTCGATCACCTTAGAGAAACTTCATGACCTTACAGGCAGTATAATATTTACCAAAGGGATGGTCACTTTACGAGCGAAGCCGACTAGAGGGACAGTGGCTTCCTCTAAGTCGACTACACTTAACTTTAACTTCATGAATGTTTAGATACATCACTTCAGATGAGATACCCTGGTCGATGAGCAACCTGTCGACATTTTAGTTAGCTATCCTGAGTGTAATGATCAAGACATCATGATGTGGGGTCCTTACTCCCACTAGGTCTTAATCCGTGAACACAATGTGTTTGCTGTAGTCGACATCATCTGCTCGCCGACGCATTCCTGCCTGTGTTTTAGCTGAATCAATTTGAGAAGCTTGCATTACAGCCATAAGATTTTTAACTTCCATCCGAGATGAGTTTCCTTGAATATGCTTTAGGTCTGATGCCCCATGAATCACTGCGAACTCATGGCTAGCATCCTCCTCGAGCACGTTGTCGGGCCTTGTGTCTCCATTGGCAGCGACCTTCTCTGTCTTCTTTTACACAAATTAATTTAGGTGCCCCGTCTGGGCTAATTCTTCAAGGTGAGACTTGAGATTTTTGAAGTGCTCAGTTTTGTGCCCAACTTCCTTGTGAAAAGCGCATCTTAGCGCGTGGTTCCTCTTTGATGGATCTCCTCCCATCTTTTTGGGCCACTTAACAAATGGATTGTCCTTGATCCTTGCTAGGATCTTGTAGATTGGTTCTTTAAAGACAGTGTTCACTGCCTGGAATGCTTTTGAAACATAATTTTTGTCCCCGCTCTTGGAGCTACTCTTGCCCTTACTTCCTTTCTTCTGGTTCTTAGCTTTGTTGCTGCCCTTAGTAGTGCGTTACCTCGGCCAGCCCTAGAACAAACCTCCTCAAGTAGGAGACTTTTCCTGGGAAACTTTTCAACCGTCTTTATTACTTTGGTCTTGTCATAGCGAGAATGGCCCGACACTTTTCCAAGTCCATCTGAACCCCTTATCGGTTTTCCATAAACCCCAAGAATTTCTCGCTCATCACTCTGAACGCGCATTTGAGTTGGTTCATCTTTAGTTTGTATTTCCTTCATCGAGTGAACACTCTTCTCAAGTCATCTAAGTGGGACTCCTGCTTCTTGAATTTGATTACCAGATCATCAACATAAAATTCCCCAGTCTTATGGAAAAGATCATGGAACCTAGCCATCATTGTCTTCTGATAAGTGGCTAATGCGTTCTTTAACCCAAAAGGCATAACTGTGTACATAAAATTACCCAAAGGCATTTGGAAGGCCGTCTTGTTTGCATTGATTGGATCAATTTTTATCTGGTAGTACCCCACATAACCATCCATGAAGCTATACATCTCATGGCCCGCACTTTCATCGATCAAGCTATCTATGGAAGGCAGTGGGAATTCATCTTTCAAGTATGCTCGATTCAGGTCCCTAAAGTTTGCGCAGATTTTGATATGGTTTTTATCTTTCTTTCCCATAGGCACAATACTAGATAGAAAAACCGGATGCTAGATTAGGACTATGAAGCGAGATGTAAGCAGTATTTGAACTTTCTCTTTGATCTTTAGATCCAACTCTACCTTATACGTTCGGGTGGCCTGCTTTATCGGCATGGTTGATGGTAAGACATTCAACTTATGAAAGATCACATCCTGGTCTACCCCAGGCATCTCGGTGTATTTCCATGCAAAGACATCTTTGAACTCTAGCAGTAATTTGACCAGCTCCTCTCGAGGCATCCTTTCTAGGTACTTCGAGATAAAGATAAGATTAGGATCATCATCTTCTTTGGACAAATTTATTTTCTCCAACACCTGGATCTATGACTGGGGCCTATCCTACATGTACTTAGGTTCCTCTTCTACTTTTACAAACTCCTGGACTCCAGAGTTATCAATTACCAAAGATTTCCCCTGGTTGTCCACCAGAAATCTTTCATAAATTGGGTCAGCCTTATCGTCTAGACTTTCAGTTTCTCGCTCACACCTTCATAACTTTAATATAATCCTATCATTAGATAAAACTACCCTATTACACTGTTGACAGACCTCTTCTTTAAAGGGGAAAATCCGGATATTATCGTCCAACTCTCTCGCGATGCCTACTAAGAATGCTCTGAGTCTAGACTTGGTGCTCAAATGGATCAATGTGAGAAGTCATTTGGTCTTAGAGCTGCCTCGATAGACTAGGGGGCCTTGTTGCATCTAAATCACGCTCTTCTTCGTAAGCCACCACCTCTTGAGAGAGCGCTCGCACTCTCTTTTGGGTATTTGGGACCCTTATTCCCCTAGTATATCTTGATACCATTATGGCTTCTTGTATCAAATCTGTGTAAAAGGCAGCATCCATCGTATGAGCTTCCTCCTTTATAAAGGGTTTCTTAGATGCTCGAATCACCACCTCATTTCCTTTTAGGTTCGCCTTAGTGCACTGATGATAGGTGGAGGGTACCAACCCATGGTTTTGCGTCCATACCCTGCCAACTAGAAGTTTGTACGATGGCTCGTAGTTCATGATATGAAATTTGACGTGGGAGGTAATATTGCCCATTGTGATGCCCATAATGACATACCACACACATTTGGAAAATTGATTATCATACCACGAAATTGCCAACGAATGTGGCACTATCTTTGTCTTCGACAGGCCAGTGGCATAAAAGGACCCAATAGGCATAATATTGATGGACGTTACCCCATCAAACAGGACACAAGAGAAAACACAATCATTCACGGACGCCGTAACATACAAGGGTCTATTATGGACATACCGAATCAGTCTGTCAACTTTTAAGAACGTGACTTCGGAGAGGTACCTTCTTAAGAACTTGGGCATAGGCCCTTTTCCAATTCAGGTTTGGAGCTATATTTTTCTTTATAATTTTCGAGATGGATCGCATAACCTCCAGTCGCGAGTGCTCGGGGAGCCTAACCTAATCAAAGAACCAACCGAACTTCAATGAGAGAGCAATCATCGTGCATTCAATCCACGGGTCTATTTGTTCCTCCTCTAGCTCATAAACTTCTTCTATGTCTCTATATGCATCCTCATCGTAGGCTATCACTTCATTTATCGCCTTCGGAGAGTAGGCTCCCATTTGCCTACTTAGTCCCTCGATGGGGTTATACTCATCTCTTTCTTGTTCATCTTCTTTCTTCGTCTTATCCTCTAACTGGAGCTAATTTAGCTTAAAAGTGCATTCCTTCAGAGATTCTTCAAAGTCATCCTCTTTAAACCACTGCTTTCTCATCAGTCGTTCAACCTCTTCATCAAAAGTGCTGGCTATGTGGGCCCCATGAGGTAGTAAAGTATTATCCTTCACATTAGATTATGGTAGTCGGATGTCTCCATTCTTTATGTGATAGTCAATCAACCTTATTAGCGAGAAACAAACCTTGGTCGGGTGATTCACTCTATTATGAAGTGCATAATTATGAGGATTTTCTCTGTCTTCTCGAGAAAGTTGCGTTGTGCTAACGTTGACTGGCCTACTGACCTTATCACGAACCATGAGGTCATACAAGGTCAAGGCTTATTCCACAATATAAGGTAGTACGGGGGGGATCTTCCTCGCCTTTGAATCTTATCTTATTGCCTCTACCTCTTCTGCCTCCTCGATCGCCACTACTTTCCCCCTCACCCCTATCGTCTACATAAGTAACCCTCGAGGGTACTCCCCTCCCCGAGGCAACCGCTAGCCTTAGCAGTAAGATTGACAAGGTAGACGGGAGCAATACGATCTTGACCACCAAGGTGATGTTCCTCGTCACTTTCAAGAACCCTGCGAATATACCTTCACATGTTTCATTGACTAAGTGGCAAATATATTCGGGCAATAGCCCCTCTGCACAAACTTTCAAAAGTTTATCCTCTCGTATTTCCTCTCTTACGTCTAGAGAGCGCTCAAGAAACCTCCTAATATAGGCCACAACATCTTACCCTGGCTTTTATTTCTCACGTGCTAGCTGCATGAGTCTAAACTCATCTTCAGCCAAAAAGAACTTTTGTACGAACAAAACATACGATTCCTCCTAGGTGGCCACGCTGCCTAGGGCTAGGTGGGAATACCACGTGTATGCTTTCTCTGTCAGGGACTTGGAAAATTTCCTAAACCTTAACTTTTTATCATTGCAATGGGCCCCAAGGCTTTCAATGAATCTCTTCATGTGCTCCTTAGGGCGTGCACCTTTCCTCGTGTACTTCTCGAAGATTGGTGGAATATACACTATTGGGTAGGGTTCGTTGTTAAATGCCTCTGGATATGGAGTACAAAAGTCATTATACACCGAAGAATTTTCTCCTGGTTTAGACACTGCTATGAACTTCAGCAGCTCTTTCTTCATTTCCTCCAAGTTGGTCGGTGGAGAACTGGTTGGTTGCACTATCACCATCATTGGCA